>VZZY01023800.1:28908-86768 GCA_013400335.1 Eurystomus gularis | reverse complement strand
GCAACCAAAATAGTTTAATACTATGATGCTTCATGTGAATCCTGTGGAAACAACAATCTCTCATTAGACTACCTACTGGTACTAGCATCCATTGCAAGGAATATTAGTTAGGTCGCGGTGCTGAAAAAGCCATTACTGCTGTGCTAAAACACTGGTATAAAGATAAAAGTGTCTTTTTAGAAGTTAGCCAAACAAATCTGTTCTCTACCAAGTACTTTAGCAAGAAATAAGCTTTCATTTGGGTGCCTCAAAATCAGCAGTGTGATTTGCGTGTTTAAAAACTGTTTGGAATATGCTTTTTCCTGACAAAAATAGTTTTGATGTGAGGTTGGTGAATCAGTAGTTGCATATAAGTGTAGTGCACTGCTTAGTTGTACTAGTTGTGGCACAGGTTACTGGACAAATATATATAAACTTGATTTAAATATGGAATTTTTGCTGGTCTTCAAGCTGTATGGCTTTAAATACACTTCAAGGACATTTCTAAAAGTAACTGTAAATAGGTGTGTCTATTATTGGGATGTGACTGCATGTCCATTTGAAATCAGTCATTAATGAATAAGCAGAATGACACTATGGGAAAGCCATTAGACTATTTTAAGTGGCATTATGGGGCATGTCAAGATTATTGAATTGTATACAATGCAATGTAGCCAACTGGCATCTCTCAGGAATGGCTAGTCGTGGAGGAAATTGGTGTATTTCAAAGTTTCTTTGGCTGTTACATAGCTAGCACAAGTGAGAGCTGCTTTTTTGTTTGGGTAGCTCTTTTTAGTAGTTTTTTATTTTGTTTTTAAATACTAGAGGTGGTGAGGTTTGAGAATCTCTTCTGTTGACTTTCCTTGAGGAGAAGAAAGAACAGGAGGATGTGCAGGAGTCTGTTTAGATGACTGCGAAGTTTGAGTAATTTTGACTCTTTTAATGCACAATGAACATGTACAGGATGAGACAGTTAAAAGATTCGGTGCATTAGAAGTTTATCAGAACTCTCTCTTTGGCAGTCCGAACTTTCACACTCATAGTACCAAATGCAGACTCTGAACTTTTTCTTTCTGAGCGAGTAAAAGGTGATCAGAAGAGCTACAGTACTGCCTGTGTGTGATTGGGATTTTTAAATTTTTTTTGTGGTGTGGGGTGTTTTGTGTTTCCCTTCTCCACCCTCCACTCTCCCCTTCTCCCTTGCCTTCACCCAGAGGCATCAGTGTATCTAGTGTACTGAAAAGATGGCACTGCTTTGCAAGAGTAGCTACTGAAGTTAGGTTTGCAGACTTGGAGCCTTGACTGTGTTACAGGGGTGCTGAATGTTTTGTTTGAGATACGTGAAACTGGGAGCTTGATTTACTAATTTCTCCTCTTGTTGGTAATGATATGGAGCTACTTTCCTTGTCCTTCTATTAACTGGGTGATCAAATGCAACTAGGTATAGTGCTCTTGTTTCATTAGATGTAGAAGTAGCTGCAGTTAGTTACAGCAATATAGCTTGTGTTGCCATGTTACCTACAGTTATCCATAGGCATGGAAGTAAGCCTTTATGTAAAAATGGTATGTTTCCTTTAAGTATTATCCTGACTCTTCTGGATTTAGGCAGAGATGTGTCAAGTCTGAGTTACAGGAGGAGGAAGTATGCAATGCAGCTGTTTATATTTTCTCTTCCTCCACCCCCTTTCATTCATTAGTGTGTGCAGAGGGTTGCTTTTTTTGCTTAGATGTGAAGAGGTGCAAACACAAGGCTCCATAAGAAGGACAGATTTCGTTCGAAGGTCGGTAGCTGTCATTGGCTATATAGTCACATAGTGTGATAAGTAATATGAATATTTCAAAAGGATGTCCCAGTTATCCTAAGTATTCCAGTGGTTACATTAAGGTACATGCTTACTTAATGTGGACAAGTAACTTGAGTCAAAGCACTTCAAAAGATGCCTGTTTTAAAGTGTTAAATTTGTATGTTAAAGGACCAGCCTCCAGCCAGAGAAGGCTGACAATGAAAGGAAGCTGAAAACAGTGGTGTTCTTTGGGATGAAGAGTTGTAGTTTTGATTTTTTTTTTTCTCCTGCAAATAAAAAAACCAAAACATACATACACAAGAAAACAGAAAAAGAAGGAAATTTATTGCTCACTAGTTTGATCTTGTGCACTTCACTGTATTGTCCTGTGCAGTTTTGACAATTGAACTGTTTTTATATGTTCTTCTTTATGTTTGGAGTATCTTGCATAGATCTCTTCTGTGCTTCACACCTTCTCTTACCCAACATCTTCGAGAAAGGGCTGTATGTTAATCAGAAAATGCAGTGTAAAAACAGATAATTTAGTAGGAAAGGGTGTAAAAAGAGAGAGGAAAATAAATCTGAACATGTTGAGTGATACTTAGCTTTTGATGCATTAAAAGACACTTCTGAAAATGCAGCAGTAAAGTGGTATTTAGAAGTTATGGTTAGTATTTAAATGGGTGTTTAATTTAATGATGTCAACTGTAGAATGGCAATATAGATGGTGTTTTCTCCAAAGGTATGCTTGTGTGGGTTTTTTTGTTTGTTTGGTGGTTTTTCTTGTCACTTGGACAAACAATAGAAAGGTTCTTCAGTTTGGGAACTGCATGAAACCTACTAGGTCTTAAAAGTTAGCCATCTCCTGAGCACAAATGCTATGTGACTATAAAACCAAAGAAGCAGATGGTTGTAGGGCATAGCTCTTTATTTACTTACTTTTAAACATAATTTAAACAGATAAATCTAGCTTTAAAAGGTTAAGAGTCAGCGACCATTGTAACATTTTCAGAAGTCTGTGGGAAGGCATAGTATGTCTCAGTGGTTGCATCTTTGCTATGTTCAGAATAATTACTACTTGAAGTGTAGTTTCAAAGATGCAGTCCATACTGCATTTTCTTGGTTCTCATGATCACTTTCTTGAACAGCTCAGCAACTGTATTCATATTTGTTTTCATCTGTTTCTTGGTATGAAAATTTTTATTAATCCCCTTTCACTTTCAGTTTGTCTTTCTAAGCTGACTTTCATGCAAAACCAAATGTGTTTTATTAATTTTTCATACTCTGAACTCCTATCTAATTTTGTTTTCACTGTCCTACATACATTTAGCTTTTCAAAGTGGAACTTGGCATGAGTTGAATTTCAGTTTTCTGATATGTAGCTTGTGCCAGTGCAGACACTGGGTGTTCCTCCTTCTGTCTTTCAGGCAAAGGGCCAATCTATAGAGAGTTGCTTTTTTGGCATCCAGGCTCCTCCCTGCTTGTTTTTTCAGCTTCCTGCCTTCCTGTAGGTAGGCAACAAGAGACTGTTGACTGAGATTTCTTTGTTTGCTTTACTTTGTTCACTCTGGCCTCTAGACTTTCCACTGGGCAGAAATGGAAAAGTTAGGCAGAAAGGTAGTACTGCACAATGTATCTTATGGATTTACACATAAGGAGGTATTAATAATACTGAAGTTTGGAGCTGGCCTTATGTGAAGGCTGTACTCCTGAGAGTAGGTTTGAGCACCAAAATGCCGTGATACGTATGTTTCTGTAAGAGTTCTGCAGTGGTGTGGTTGAAGAGACTATAGATAGGGGTATGAAAAGAAAAATTAAATCTAGGCTTTAAATTTTGTTTATCCATAAGACACTATGATTGTCAGAGACAACTTGTTTCTCTGCTTGTAACATCATCATGGTGATAAAAGACTGAGGAATGTTAGTGTTACTTGACAAACACTAACTCTCATGTTTGTGCTTCTCATTATCTCAATTCACAAGATACTTTTTATTTCTTGGAAGAGTGGCCTGCACCTTAGTGCTTGTAGCTCTTGCCCTTAAAGTTCTGGGATGATTGTTAGGTGATGCAGTGCTCTCTTATTTCTCTGCTGTCCCTCTAGCTTCTGAAATGCAGAAAGTACCAACTCTGTGCATAAGCCAAATGAACACTTAGAAATGGATCCTATTCACACTTGAAATATTGGAGCTTATCAGAAATTGAATAATGCCTTCTCCCATCTTTTGAGCATTTAAAACTGAATTGGAGAAGTCTTATCCCACATAATGGAGAAGCAGCTCATATCACTGTAGATAGATATGTTGGGATTTCTGGATGTTTTTGTGTTTTACAATTTAGCACATTTGAATCAAACTAAAGAAGCATGTTTGTAGAAGTTTTCTTGAACTGTATGGTGGGAGAGGAATTAAAAACAACTATTTCCTAAGTTAGATTGGTCTGTTCCCTTCATAGGGTGGGTTGGGGGGACGCTGGGTTCCAATTTCTGATGTCAGTGACTTAGTTTCTGGAAACAGGTCGTCTGTTTGCAGTTCCTTGTAGAACCATCAGGGAAGACCCTACTCATCCTTTTTACTCCAAGCTGGATATTCTGGAACATAGGTCTGCATGATGTGCTCATGATTCTTGTTTACAGCAAGGAGTTATTCCAAACCTTATGCTGCAAGCTGTTTAATCGTTAAGGCTTGCTAGAATTTTATTCTCTTGGTAGTTTCTCTTGAAAATTAATTGGTGTGATGTACTGCAGTGAGTCCTGTATTGAAACTGACAGCAGTGAGTTAAAGCAATCCTGTGTTGTTCCTGCAGCTCTGCTTGTGTGTGTTCATCTACACTGTTTTCTGTGAACTCTCCTGTTTTAACTGATTCCTAAACTACAGTTAGAGGTTTTACTGTGCTTTTTTTCTCCAAGATTAATTTACCTTTAACTACCTAATACATGGACATCTCCTTTGTCAAGATTCCTTCAGGAAGATAGAAGTACCAGAAGTCTGCCTTGGATATAATGAGAACTACCTTGCATGTTTTCTTAGTTCTGTATCCTTACCTATCTTAAGTGTCTTTCCCCTTCTGTGTTCAAGGATAGTGATAGTCTTGAGTCTTACGTGTTGTGGGGTTTTTTTGTGGCAGTTGAAGTGTGGTAACAACTCCATGTTATTTTTTTGTTGTTGCAGGAACTTTGTTATAAAACAGGTCATGAAAAACCTTGATAACTTACAGCTGAGGTTGTCTGCCGTTTTTTGACAGATTTTTTTTTTTTCCTCAAGAAAGATTTCCAGGTGTCGATCAGCCACTAATCTACTGTAGTTTTCCAGTTTGGTGGTTGGAAATGACAAATGGCTGTCACTTGGAAGAATTTCAAGTTAGCATTGAGAAAAGAATTATTACTCAATTGATCTAACAATCTTCTGTACAATTTTTAATCAATTTATGGTCCTATTAGCCTCTTCTTTCAAAGGGCAACTCGATTCTCTGTATTCAGGACTGTATTTGCCTAGGTATAAGGACAGACCCATAGTTCCAATGATTGTGAAGGCCTGTTTAGAGTTGGGACACTACAACTCTCTGAAACCAAATGGAGGGAGTCGCTGTTATGTATTGCAACAACAATGTTAGGGTTCAGATTGTGAGGCTCAGAATTTTGAGGATGATGCACATCAAGTGACACACCACATAGCTGATGGATCCACTGCTGTCCTTCATGCATACCTGATAAGAGACTTTTAAACTAGTATGATTTTGTTCAGTTGCAAAATGACGCATGTGTGTTTGTTGTTGTTTTTCCCTGTCAGCTTATATTCCTCCTCATTGAGGGAAATTATAACTGCTGCCATTTAGATTTTTTTTTCCCCTTTTTTCCCCCCCTCTCTCCAGGTTCTTGCAAAAGAGCTTAAAATTTCAAATTTGCAAGCACAGGCAGCCTTCTTACAATATGGATGGTGTGAACTGCTCAAGAGATGTCTGTGTAGGCAACTCCAGGGCTCCTGCATTTAGTTCTAGGTTTGTGCAGATTATCGTGACTTCAGGTTGTTCTGTAGAGAAGATGTTACGTAAGGAAAAAGTCCTGAGGGGGAGGGAAACTGCAGACTTGTAAATTGTCAGCTCTTGTCTTGTTGCTGCAGTAGTAGATACATGTGTGCAAGAATTTCTGCTTTCTCAAGTGTTTTGGCTGCAGAAGGGGGGAGAATCTCATTTCTCTTCCCTTGTGGTTGTGGTGGTACAGCCCCTCAGTTACCATCTAATATGGTGCTAGGTGGAGTAGGCTTGAGACTTCTGTTTTTAATTACAAGCAGGTCTCTGGCACAGGAGAAAAGCCGTGTATGATCTCAGCAAAGTTGTCTGGAAGGAAAGGCTAATGTTTCCTCATCTAGGAAGAATCCTTAGTAGAAGTGAGGGCTAGCATAAGCTGTGATAAGTTTTCCACATGTTCTCCAGCACTTAATTTCGTCACCAGTGGTGTTTTGAAGTTGGCCTCAATTTCACAGCTCTGTTTTTTTTCAAAATGTTGAAATGACTGACTGTAGTTTTAGGAATGAATTCTTATGTAATGTGCATGTATCTGTGGTAACATTAAATAGCAGTGTTTGCATTTGGCTCAATAAGAGACAAATGTCAGTGGCACCCATGTTTCTTTCAGACATTGAGTACATAGAGTTCCTAACTAATGAATAAATAGTTGCAAGTAACAGTTGAAAGGAGTGTAGTCAAGATAAAATTGTCATATATGTGTAGGGTTTTTTTTGTCTTTGTGGCATTGCTGTGTTAAAGCACCTCTTTCAGCACTGTCTATTGGGTGATTATAGTGAAGATGGAGGCTGCTATTTCTCAGATGAGAGAAGAATGAGAGGTAACCAACACAAGTTGCAGCAATGGAAATTCCAGGTAGATGGAGAAAACCTTTTACAGTGAGTATGGAGAGACATGGAACAGGGTCTTGTAGTGGCTGTGGGATTTCCATCCTCAGAGGTGGGCAGAGCTTGACTAGGCAAGGCCCTGAGCAACTTGGGGAAACTTTTCTGATCTTGTTTTGAACAATAGGCTGGGGTGCATGTTCCAGAGGTCTCTCCCAGCCTGGAGTATTCTACTTCAACTTGAAATGGAAGTTTGTATGCTACTTCTAACTGTTGGCTAATAAAACAGAAAGTATAGTTTCTTTATGAAAGACTATGATGATGATTTGCAGACAGCTACATCAAGTAGCCAAAATGTAATCTAAAGAAGTTTTGAGAGGGATGAAAGCTTCACCTGGGAAGACCATTGGTGAAGAATTCAGTGTGTTGGGTGGTTGTTTTTTTTTGTTGTTGTTGTTAAAGTTTCTTTCATAAGAATAGTGAACATTCTGATTTACGCTTTCTTGGGACATTCTGAAATCTGGATAAAAGAATTTAAAGTTGCTGAAGTTTAGCTTTATATACCAGACCCTGGGGGCATGATCTGTGCCCTGCCAGACTTTAAGTTCCACATTATGTTGTGTGGATACCTTACCTGGTGCTTCTTGGACAATTGTTGTCCTTTATATTGATCTATAATAATGTGAGTAATGCCTAACTTGCAAGTACTGTGGAATTCCCTAAAGTGCTTAGTATTAGTGGATAATAAGCAGTAATTAGCAAGGGGGTTATAAAAAAAATACAGTAAAAGGTGAGCCTAAACAAATTCTCAAGACCAAAGTAATCTCCATTATAATCACTGAACTTATAATCACTGAATAGTAGTGAGTTAACAAATTCTGTGCTGATAAAGGCTGCAGTTCCAAATTTAAAAGATATTCAACTTTCACTTCCTACTTTGTTTTTTCTCTTTTGTCCTCTAAACACTAGTGTATCTCCTGCAGGAGTCAGGTTAACAAGAATGTTAGTGGTAGGGGAAGAGGATAGTGCATTGACTCCTGCAAGTATCTATTTGGTTATCAGTCAGTTTATAAATATACAAGTGGAGGTTTATGTAATAAACAATGGGGTTATACATAAACATAGTATTTTTCTGATCTGAGTATTCTTGCTCTGCTTTGATCTGTTCAGCTCTCTTCCCTTTTTATCTAGTTTTGAAAACTGAATGTCACTGAAAACTTGTTACTGCTCTTTTACAAATATTAGTGCTGCTTTAATATTGGAAAACTGTGTAGTAAAACCAGTTTCTATTTATTTTGACATGTTTGGCACACATTCTGCTGATTTAGCAAAGCAAGCTTTCATTCGGATGTTACAGATGTTTTCTGAAGGCCTAAAAATTAAAGATAAATCAGTCAAGAAATGACTGGAGAAAATTACTCACAGGGTAGATTCTTAAGTTAGATATCAGCATGTGCTGTGTGCATACAGAATGGTCTCTTACTGTGCTTGTATATGCATATGTTTATATGAAAAAGTATTGGTGCTCTCACACTGTCTTAGAAGCCAGTGATTTGTTCTTCTGTGGCCATTTTAAAGAATTCCTCTTGTTGGGTCACTTGAAGTGCTTGTCTGCTGTACTCTTGAGCAAGGAAATTACTTGTACTTATGTCTTTTAATGGTTTTAAATGTTCTTGAAACAAATTGTAAACTACTACATTTGTAAAGGTGACAACTTCCATTGTAATCAAGCAATTCCCCCTCTGCATCTATGCATTTAACATAACTCTATTGTGATTGAAAGTCAAAGATGTTTTACTTTGGATAAAACATGAAATGCAGTAACTGTTAAAAAAAAAAAAATCCTGTCTTTACTTAGTCTTTCTGCTTTACATTAATTAAAATCTATTTAAGAACTAGGAATCTGCAAACATGAGTTCTTTTCTGGGCTTTGCCACTTGGAATTTGTGGTGATGGGTAGTTGTTTTCACTTTATGCATTTGTACATTTTTAAGAAACAGTGAGTAGCTGCTCATCTTGCAGGCTTGTTATCAGTTGTTCAGTAGGGTGTTTCAGAAGTCTTTTCAGATCCGAACATGAGATGGATGGTAGGAGTCTTTTATTTGGAATAATAAGATACTGGATGTAGGGATCTTCCTCTGTGTTCCCATCTTCCTGTACTGCTCTGAATTGAAGATGGTACTTCAATTCTGCCTGTGAATTTATGGTTATAATTGCAGCTGCTGTTCGACCTAGGATTGACAGATTCTATTTTATGTCTAGAAGATACTAGTGGTGGGAGGGGGATGTACTGGAATTTTGTTTGATACCTTTCTTTCTCACTGATATCTCTGTCTTCTTAAAGTAATATTTTCAACATATTTACCTTCAGACTGTTATGGAAAAAGTATTGATAATTTTCAGAGTTTGACTAGAAATAAACTGGATTTATCTGCTTTTATGCTAATAAACTTACTGGAGTTGACTTTGAGAAAATGACTGACAGCTGGCAGCTCTATTCTGTCTAAGAAAACAAAACAAAACTTTCAGGCTTTATTGTGGAACATGCCATCTTTAATTTCTTGTATGTAGTTCTAAACAGAACTGCCCATAACCTGCTAACATAAAACTGAATCCTAATTATTTATATTGTTTCTTTCTCAATATTTAGATGTGTTTTGAAGAGACCTCTGGAAGGTTTGATTTCTAGAGAAGTGCTACTAATATAACTGAGGACAAGATTTTTTTCCCTTTCCCTCTGTCTGGTGGTAAAATTTTAATTTGCTTGATATTTTTTTTGCTATTACAAATGAGATTGACTAAAGCAAGTAAATTTCAACACTTCCTAGAAATTTTATATGGAATTTACTTGTGAAGTTGGATGCCTTAAAATTTGTACCTTAACTTAGAGTCAGCTAAGATACAGATATCTTGGTGTTATTAATTGGAGAAGTAACTGTCTCACCCCTGTGTACCAGTGGAGGGAATCCTGAAATCGTTTTAGTAGCTAAAGTGGTTTTAACCTTGAATCTCTTATTTTGCTTTTCCTCTTAACAATATTTTAGTTTTTAGCAGACTTGTGTCTTACCCTTCTATTTCTAATGACAGCCTTAATAGCAGACCTTTAGCCTTAATAGCAGATCTTTTCCTCACAACACAACAGGTGCATTTTGTTTATGCCACTGTTACTGGTAATATTGCAAGGCCAGCAGGTTTAAGTCAGGTTAGCTTTTCTCTTTTACATACACAGCTATGACTCCCATTTTTGTTGCTTTCTTAAGCCATGACAACTTGACTTTTAATTTTTTCTTTAAATATGTATTTAATAGATTTTTCCAATTAGAGTAGACATCTGTTTGGAGATCAGTAGCAATCAAAATCACAGAGAAATTGTTGGCTTGTGATGCATCTGAAATATTTCTGGAAGTTCAGCTTCTTTTTAGCTGTTGCTAAGAGATAAATTTTCATTGACATGAGCGATGTGAGGACATGTCAGCATGCTGCCAGTTGTTTTATAGGCAGCTAGCTCTGCCGCCTTGCAGATGGTTGGAAAACTCCTGGTAGTGGGAAATGTGTGCTGATTATCTCATTGAATTAAGGTAACCTTTTGTCGCTCATTGAATTCTGCAGACCAGGCACTGAGCAGCTGCTCTACTGTTGAATTCTGGGTTTAGTGAATACAAAGATAATGCTAAAGGGTATTTAGTCCTGTTCCAGGTACTGAGCATTGGACCACTCTAAGAATTTTTGTATTTAATACTATCTTGAGTACATTAGTAATAAGGGCAATCCAGTAAGACAGTGTCTTCAACAATTTGACTAAACTCTATTTTCCAGCGTTGTTGTCATCACATGTTCATTGATATATTAAACCTTTGGAACTAGGTCAGAAAGAGAGGTTGCAAAGAGTTGCTGGTTTTTTCCTCCTTCCTACTTCTCTCCCCCTGCCTTTCTTCCAGTGGTGCAAAGGGAAGTAGCACTTGTTTCTGTCAGCTTTTTGTATTACTAGGTTTGGGTTGTGTTTTGTTTTGGTGGGTTTTTGTGGTGGTGTCCTCCTGCACTCCCCATAAGTCTGATTTGCTACTAGCTTGTGTGGCAAATACTGCTTAAAACTAGTTCATAGTTTATTGAAGAGAATTGTCTCAAACAGTTAAAGCAATCTGATTATTATAAGGTTCATAAATACATCTGTTTATGTATTTTGGATTGCACTTTGAGTATGTGCCTCATCTGTTGGGGGTTATATTTGAAGATGATAGGTAACTGTCATGTTAAAACTTGCTTGTAAACTTGTTTACCCACCCTTTTGAAAGCAAATAGTAGGCAGAATTAGGTTTTCAATTAGATTGCTTTTATTAAAGACTGCTTTTAAGATTTAAGTAAACTGTTTAGTTTATAGAATGATTTTGGAAAAAGATTGGGGAAGGAATTCAAACATTCCCCGGGTAAAGCTTAAATTATGTAGATTGCAGAAAGTGAAAACGCTTCTGCATTGTTAGTGTTTACAGGCTTTCAAAGAACAGTCTTCAGATCAGTATAGCTTTGTCCAAGAAAATTCTATTTTGTAGGGATAAGAAAGGTGGGCTTCTTTTTTGAGAATAATTCTATTGCTCCAGAAATACAATGGATAAAATATAACTAGAATAAGGTATTGTTGTAGCAACTGTATATAAAGGTGTACTTGTGTACTGTAACATAGTAATGGATTGAGGCTCTAGAGAGACACTTTCTCAAGGCATTATGGTCCCCTCAGGAAGATTTAGAAATAGATTAGAAGTAACTGTGTTTGGTATTGCAGTAGACCTTTTCCAGGATAAGAGGTAAAGAGAAGAGAGCTAAGAGTTCTAAAGGTCTGTATTTAAGAGTCACTGTCTAATGCACATTATAGGAGATGTTTCTGAGATCCAGTTTTAAGTTCATCTTCCCTGCCGTGCTAAAGTGTAACTTTGACTTCATTCTTGAAAATGTAGGGGAGGGTATTTTTATTTTTTTGTCAATAGTTGTCCATCTTCCATGCAGTTCCAAGAAGTTTTGTTGGGCTGTTTCTGCTGAAACTACATTGTTCAAAAACTGAGTTGATTCTGATATCAGGAGTATAATGAAAAAGCTGATTAAAAATAAGCATTTGAATTGTAGAATTTAGAAATTAATCTATTTTTAAATTGAATGAATTTTGGTACATGAAACTATAGTAAGATGGGCATATGATATACTGAAGAAATCTTTGGAGGAAGCACGAGAGCTGAAATGTTTTTCTCTGCTCTAAAAATACTACAGTCAAATGATACATCTTTGAAATTATGGAAAAAAGGAAGCAGCTTTGTATTTGATTACCCCCTATATGTTTTCTCCCTAATAATCAAATTGGTTTTCATTTCTGAATACAGTGTTAAAACTTAAATGGAATATGTTCTGTCATAAGTGTTTGAAGTAGCTTCAGAGATGGAAGAAATGGCTCTTCTCTTGTACCTAGCGTAATCTTTAATAGGGCTTTTTTTCCCCTTCTAGTTTACTGAAATGCTGACATCTAAGTCCAGCACATTTCCAAGAATTCCTCTCTGCTTTTTTAAACTATGTAACAGGTTTCTTTTGTGAACTGATTCTTATCTTGAAAGTTAATCGTGTTCCTAGGGTGTAAAAATCTGACATACTGTCATAGAGAAATAGTGGTCTGCTTAGCAGTACATATGAAAATCACGTCTTTTAGCAACCTTGCCTAGAATATATTGGGTGACTAAGGTACATTGGTTATTAATGCTTTCTTCAAGCAAACCAAACCAAAATATAATCACTCACGCAGTGGTATCTTTCAGTTGTGAGGGACTGTGGCCTGGTTGGAGACAAGGATGAAGATACATAGGCTGCATGATAACTCCAGAAGTACTAGCTTCTAGTATCAGAGTTCAAAATGACAGCTTATGACACAGCCTTGGTTATAGCATTTTTGTTTCTTGGTGGTGCTAAAATTTGACCAAAAGTAGCACAGATATGCATTTTGCATACCTTCTACAACTTGAAGTTTTACTTGGTTGTATGATCTGGCAGTCTCATTGACCCCTGGTCTTTTTAAGTCCTCTAGTAAAGAATACTTCAATTTGGATAGCTTTTGAATAAACTATTGCAAAATGCTACTGTTGAAGAACAATATCCTGACTTGGTAATATTAAATTTCAACAGTTTTCTTGGAAAGAGTTTCACCGGGAGGAGTTACTACAAGGAATATTCTATATTACCTTACCATACTACTATTTATTGAAAGCAGACTATTAGACTGTAGTAGAGAGAGCAATTAAATTCTTAATTGGGGCTGATACTAGCAGAGGTACAATGACAAATGTTTTGGTAGAAGCACAACAGCAAGAGGGAAGCATGACTTAAAACTGCATTTCAAAGTGAGATTGCTTGTAAAGATATATGTGAATGTGCTTTTCTTCTGCAGTCTGTTGATATGTTGATTTTTATATAGAAGTAAAAATACTAGTTTTCAAAGTATTAACTATAAGAAAGTAATATTTATATTATGCTTGCAGTTTTATCTCATTTGTTTTCACAAAGAAGTAAATAGTCTATAAAAATAGTTTTCTTAGTAGTTCTGTTAAGTTCCATCACAAGTCTACAGCTTATTATTTGCTGTCAGCACCTATTCCCTTCATGGTTATTGCCACAGAAGACAAGTTTGGTATTTATGCTGTATGCCTGGCTTTCTGTTTCCTAGGTGTGGGGTTCCAAGTACTTTTTGGGCTTTTCTAAGAGCAGTGTAATCTAGAACAGATAACCCACTTAGTTAAAACCATAGCAAAATGTAGGGTTTGGTTTGTTATTAAAAAAAAAGCTTTTTATGCTGACATAGTAGAAGTGCATTGAAGACATTTTTTGAGATGGATGTTTGTTGTTTAGCCTCATCAGTGTAAATCTTGAGGGAAAAGCTATAGTAGGTACTTGATTAGCAGCTTCCAGGGAGGTACTAAGTGTCCTGTAATGAAAATGGGAGGCAGTGATGTATGATCTGTATAGCACCTGTTCATTGGATGTACAATTTAGCTAAATCCTCAGGGTTCTTGTGCCCCGATTACTAGTTTGTGTTCAGATTCTATACTTCAGAGGTGCTGTTAGCAACAGGTAAAACAACATACTATGTTTTTTTGATACTTTTGTAGTCGCTTGGAACGCTTCTCCAGAGTGTTAATTAGGAAGTCACTAATACAAATAGCGTAAGTGATAGGTGAGGCCCAAATACTGTCAAGACAGATCTTGTTCTTTTTCATCTAAACTTGTGGCTACTTCAGAAACTTCAGGCTGAGCAATATTCATTTCTTTGTACAGCCCTTTCTGAACTTTTCCCATGAGGAGACCTTAACTGATAAGATCTTAACATGGGTTTTGTGGTTTCACTGCTCATAATTAGGGGAAGGAAAAAGCCGACTGTGATGTGAGTTTACCATTGTGGTATAGGACACAGTATATTTCATGGTGTTTCCTGTCATGTCATAATCTTTGTTAGATTCTTTTGCAGAGTTAAATATTTTAATATTAGCTTAAAATAATTTGGGAAAATGAGAAACATACATGGACTGTTTATCTGCTGAAGAAGGCGGGGGAAAATATTTCTTTCTAATCTTTACATTTCACTGGCACTAGCTTCTCCCACCCACCTACCTGCCTTCCACCATCAGCTGACAGAATTTAAAAAACCAGCTGGCTTGAGGCGCTGACTACAATGTATGTATTTCTTGACTTGAGTAGAATTGACTACAAAATGCAGGCTTAAGGTTGTGTTTAAGTTTCCAAAGCCTTGGGAAAGGACTGATGAGTCCCATCTATGGTATGTTGTCCTGCAGGGTCTGCAATGGTAGTAACATAGGCAAAGCTTTAGAATAGGATTGTCTTGTGTGTTAGCTCAAGAGTTCGGGCTTTTAGAGCTGGATTAAAACAGTATTTATTTGGTTGTTAGTTATAACACTGGATTAAATTGTGACTGTGTTTAAATATATAATCTATGAGAGGAGAATCAAAAGACCAAATGAATGCAGTGAAGACAGGGGGTTTTTTTGTTGGTGTTTTGTTTTTTGTTTTAGAGCCTGATGTTTAATTATTCTGACTTGGGAAAAGATTCTGTCTTGAGAGATGTCATGCAGATGTTTTATTTGAGGATGGAAAGGCTTTTACCTAGATTATTGGAGAGAGCTGTTCTGCAAACAAAGCTGGATTTTTTTTTTAGTAGAACATTACTCAGAATTGAGTAGCCTGATTTATCCTGCAGAAGCACTTCTGTAGTACTGTATTTTTTTCTGTTTGATGTCAGAAACAATTTACCTGACTAACAAGTTCCTAATTCTTTTCCAGCATATAACAAACTATAAAATAATGTTTCCTTGTAGAGGGCCAAGCTGTTATCCTCAACTTTATCTGTATATGATGTTAACCAGTGCATGCTGGTAGCTAACTTGGAATTCATTTTGTGGTCATGGATTATAGCAATTTTAAGACTAGCCTCATGAAGTGCTGGGGCCTGAACTGTGGGCCTCGAGTTGGAGTTCACCTGTGGATGAGTCACAACCTAGCAGAATGTTTTGGTTTTCCTATTGGCTTCATGTTCCAGAGGCAGAACCTGGCCCACCTGTGTCTCTGTGGCTCCACCCTCACCCAGGTGGCCATGGTTGGGGTGGTGGGCAAGGCCAGGGCTACTTTAACCAGAAGCTGATTAGTCAGAGGAGCTTCTTGTTGTGTGGCTTCTGTTGGGGCTGGTTACATCTTGTTGAGCTCTTGTGGTGTCCTTCCATGTGAAGGGCCACTGAGGGAGCCATCTCTGTCTGTTGTGTCCAGCAGGTGATGCTGGCACCACAGTGGGCAGTGGAAGAGCTGGGCCCACAGGATCCTGTGGCAGGACTGTTTGAAAGAAGACTTCCAAGGGGATGTTGCTGAGGTCAGTGTTGGCCTGTGTGACCAGGGAACTGATGGCAGCATAAAATGATGATGGCTGAACCAGCACAACACCTTGCTAGAAACCTTATTCATTTCTAAAGAATACATTTCTCTTAAGATTGTTTTGTTTGAATTTGTCTTGAACACAAATATTCAAATCTTTTAAATGAAGTGCTAAAACTTCCTATTTTGTGCCTAATATCTTCTACAAAGTTTCTTCCTCAGAAGCTGGAGCATACTGAAATTGTAATGCCATATAATTAAACTACTGTTCTTTTGCTGTAAGGTTTTTCTGCAGGTTTGCTTTTGTGTTTGTAGCAGATTAACACAAATGTGTCATAGTTGATACAGTAATAAATGATAAAATTTTGGACTGGAAGAAAAGGATACTGTGCTACAGAGCCCAGTTATATTGCTAAGCTGTTATATAACATGGCCATCCTATAGAACTGTGTGTTTGCCTTGATTTTGAAAACTTCCTGAATTTAGTCGGCACAGATTTTTATGTGCAGGATCCATAGTGACCTTAAGTATCACCATTCTTTTACAGGGTGAAATCCTGAAGTGTCTTTAACAATGTAAAACAGGAATGCCAAATTAAAGCTTAAGTGCAGTTGAGGCAGAATCTCCTCTCCTCTCTTTTACCTTTCTCCATGGATTATATGGCTTAATTTGAATGATGCTTCAGACAATGGAACCGTACCAGCAGATAACTGAGAAACCTTTTCAGCTGTCACCAGTTGGGCACATACCTGTGAAAACTTCTGGAGACATTTGGTTAGTGTATTATCCTTGATAAAATATATTGTCCCTGGAGGACAATGTCCTGAGCGCTAGCAGGTTTTTCTGTGCTGGCTGTCAGGGTTGACAAGTAACGCGTGTTAAAAGCACAGCAACTAAAAGGTGGAGTCTTGCCTCCTAACAGAAAGCAGCTTTGTTGCTCTTTGGTTGTTTGTTGTTGTTGTTCCTAGAAATACAAAATGAAATACTTTAAATTGTCTGGAATTCCAAGTTATCATGAATATACCTGATATGAAAACAGCATTAACAAAACCCTAGAGGTCCTTAACAAAAGGCTGTATTATGCAGTTAACACAGGTTGTCCTTCAAATTTTGAAGCAAGATGCAGATGAAAAAATGCTGCCTTCCTATGAAAGTTGTCTTTTGTGCATAGGCATGGCAGTACACAAACTTACATGTGGAAAAACATGCGTTCTTCATTGCTTTTTGGCTTTGTAGAGACAAAGGGTACTATAGTACAGCTGCGGGCTGTTGAATCCTGTCTTTCTTTTCTACTACTGCCTCTGCTTTCATTTAAGGAAGACCATTCATGACATCTGTTGAGGGCTAGTAAGAAAGGGCTTGTCAGTATCTCAGACCTTTTATGTGAAGCAAGATACAGGCATTTTCTCAGATCATCTTCTCCTTGGAGATAAAGATTTTGCAGAAGTAGATGAAAACCAAGAGAAATCTTAGGATATACCTCATGGCTATTTGAAATTAAATACTTATTGAATTGTCCGTTGTCTTCCATGTCAATGCTACGAGGGGTTGTCACTACAAGCTGTTTGGGTAGAAGATGTTTTAAGAACATGCATTCCAGGTTTTCCCAGGAGAATTTAGCGGGATTTAGCATGTTGGTCACTAATTAAAATTTGAGTCAGCTAGAACATTTTCTGCTCCCTGGTAGTCCAGGAGGGTATCTGGCATGGCTGGACCTGCAGAACTTCTACCTATATGTCTCATTTGCTGCTGTAGTCGGAAGTTAATGTATTAATTTCTAGTAGCAGAGGTAAATGAATCTTGAGCCGCTTTTCAGTCTTTAAGTAATCTATTGCAGTAAAAGCTCTATCAGTCAACGAGTGTGGTACTTTAAGTAATTCTGTGGTTTAAATCTAATTACATACAGTGCTTTTTAAAATCGGACTTTTGCTGGCTTCAGGGCAAAGTGTCTTAAGCCTTGTCAAACTTAAAATGTATGTTATGTAGAATTATTTTAAGAGTGATAAGGATGATCCTGTCTTGTGCAATATGTTCTCTATTTACAAGAGAATTGCAGCTGTTGAAGTTGGTCAATTATATAGGAAATAATGGGATCAACTGTCCTGAGATGCCAGAAAATAGTGTGTAAATGAGCCAGGCTCATTAGTCTGTGACATCATACAGTGAATGCAAGGCTTTAATGATAAACTAGGTACTAATTATGAAGCTTTTTCTGTGCTACAAATGAGCTAATTTATAAACTGCCAGCACCTGAAGAAGGAAGTCTCTTAGGGCCATGGGCTTTTGTATTATAACATATTTATTGGTTTGATAAAAGCTGTATTGCATTATCTGTCCAATTTAACCAGGAAGTATTTTTCTTATAATTTAACTGTAAATCTCAGGAGGAGAAAACTGTAGGAATGTGATTTTTATATTCTAATGCTGTTTAGCAGTAGTGATTCAGGAATTGATGCAATTAAACAGCTTCCAGGGAAGAGAATTTTTTTCTTCTTCTTCTGAGAAGTGATTTCTGTGTGCCCTAGGGTACTCTATTTTTACACATCTTATATTCATACAGAAATGCATTGTGTATACATATAAATGATTTATTTGCATCACCCTCATTTATACAGTGATTTACCAACCTTTTCATCTTTTGAAGACTGGAATTTGATTTTTAAAATTGAAAAATGGGGCATAAAATTCGGTGAAGATGGAAAGGAAAAGCAGGAGAACACAGGGAAGGAAAGGAAGATGGAAGAAGAAAATACTGTGTACTGTTACCTTTGTAATTGTGATGTTTATTGTTGAGAGCAGCTTCCCTTCTGCAGGTACTGGCAGCCATTCAGCAGTGTTGGTGTTTTTCACTTATGTTTTCAACTTAGAGTAACTTGGCAATAGCTGCAGCCAGCTGCAGATGCTTGGGCCAGAAGATGCAAGGTTGCTGTAACAAGTAGCATGGCACCATGTTCCACTGCAGTAAACCAGGCTTTTATTACTGACGCATTGTTTGGTGGCCTTCTGAAATCACTAACAAAACTGTCCTGGAACCTGTGACATAATTTTATGAGAAAATCACGTGAGGGATGGGAGAGACTCAAGAAGATAGCCATTCAGGTGATTATGGATTCTTTTTGTCATAAGAACTTAAGGAATGGTCTTTGCACTATCACATTTTCTTAGTGCTTATTTGTGGAATAAGTGGTAGTCACTTAAACATCACTTAACCCTGTTATGATGTCTCTTTTTGAAGGTGGGCAAAAATTTCTAGGTGCTTGAATCCCAGTTCAGAACTCAGAGCCACAAAAGTATACCGGACTAAGCCTTATGGAGGCTTAAAGACTATGAAGAAGTAAAACTAGTTATGTCCTTCCTTCTTTATTTTGCTCCAGTATTCATAACTTGTGCAGTTACAGATTTTCTGGAACACCTTAAGTTTTCTGCTGGTTAAAGTGACAGAATTAGCTGGTACTCTGTGCTTGCTGAGAACTGACTTGTCACTGTTTCAGTGCCTACTTGTAATTTTATTGCCAGCATATAGTAACTGGGATTGGTTTGAAAGTAGCATAACTAAAGAGCTATGGATGATAGTAGTTGTTTGTTTTGAAGAATGGGAAAACCTTTACATCAGGGCTCAGGGTGAGTGGGGATTTTTTTTTTTCTTTAATTGCTAAGAATACTGTTGTATTTCATGCTAGATTATTCCTCCCTCTTCCCCAATCTGACATAACTGCTATTTATAACTCAATTATGATGTAGGTATTGTGTTCTATCTCATAGTAAGGCCTGAAATTACATGGGTGTATATTTCTGTTTCCAAAAGAGAGGATGTGGAGGCATAAGCTATGTGTAGTGAAAGCAGGGAGGATGGGACAGGACATAGCATTGTCTTGCGAAAATGAAAACTTCACTTGTGGACTTTTCCACCTCTTGAAATCACATGAAAGATTTATTCTATCTAAAGTAGATGATGTCTGTGCACTATGAGGAAATACAGATCTTTACTGGATGTATCAGTTTACTCATATGCTCTAGGATTTTGTTTGAGTGCCTACCTGAGAGCAAGCAGTCCCTTTGCATAAAGTGTATTGCCTGTCTTGTCTCAAACTAGAGCAGACTAGAAATATGAATGTATATGGAAGTGATTAACCTGATGTTCTTGAGCTACTGCATGTGTCTTTAACCACAGTTTTAGTGTGGCTATCTCTGTTTTGCCTGAGGTTTTCATACTGTGTTATGCAGGCATCAGGGCTTGTTTGATAATGTACAGTAGCCATTGTATCCTGTCCTGAAAGAGATTGGGGTAAAGACGTCAAGCTGGAGACATGCCTGGACTTCTGAACTGTTCAGTGTGTCCTGGCAGCTATATATGGAGCTGTGATTGCTGCTACCTTTTGCAGAGTGGCTGCTGCTTTTGAATTCACATAGAGAGGAGTGTTGGTATAGTTCTTAGCTGAATCCGTCGCTTCTGTGCAGTCAAGTGACTGCAGAAGTTTGCCCAGCCCACGAATATGATGTTTCCCAAACTGGCTTTGCACAAACAAGCCACCTGTTGCTACTGTTGATTTCTAAGCCAACTAAGTCTGTGAGCCACAGTGCTAAACCACATCTGTGTTAAAATTAAATACAACTCTTAAAACAGGAAGCTGAGAGGTCACAATAGTCCAAACTTCTAGATGCTTTATTTTGGTGGTCTTCCTGCTGTTTGTCAATGTGAGGTTCTATAGTCAGTAAGAAAAGAGTATGTCTGTGCTTCAAAAAAATGTGTTGGAAGCAGATAGATCATTAATGTCAGCTTTTGCTCAGATTAAATGTAAATGCCTTTATTTGTATTATGTATCAATAGTCTTCATTTGTTTTGGTTACTTTATAATGCACAATTGTTCTAAAGGAAATTAATATTTTCTGACTTTGTTCAAATACACCAAGCTTAATGAAAAGCAGTTTGAACTGGATTGGTTTAATGAGGCCTGCTTCTATCAAATTTACTGCTTTAAACCCAACTACAAATAAAGTGAATTAAAGACCAAATTATTTCAATATAGATGTGCATTGAGCCAGAGTGTTATAATGATTAATTTCCTCAAGTGTTTAATTCCCAGTAGGTTTTTGTGTCAACAGCCAAAAAGGAAATTATTGACTTTACATTAAGCATAGTTGGGTCTAGTTGATTATATTGCTCAAGTGTAAATGAGTGAGTGGTAGAAGACTGTGTTGTATTGGAATTTTATTTTGTCTTAAGCAAATTGTCTCATGCCTTATTAACTACAAGTGCTTAAACTGTATAGTTTTGACACTTGGAATAGATGTTAGGGCATTCAGAAGTGTTTTTAGTAGGGTTCTCCTATTCATCATGTAAGAATATCTGTTTTCAAGCAGTGTTTTCCCTGTTCCCTGCCCTAAGAGAGTACTGTTTAGACTGCCTAGTAAATGTGAATGTTTTGTGACAAATTCACTAGTTGTTTGTTTTATTTTACAAGTGATAAGATGTTTAGGTTCAATTTTGGTATATACAAATTTACAGTCCATCATCTAGGATAAGCATAGTTCAGTCACAAAACACTTCCCATTACTTCCCTTCCAAGTGCCATCTTGTACATCTGTTGCTCTAAATAGATGACTTTCATTTGTCTCTGTGCACGTTATGAGTTGCAGTCAGGAAACATGATTTGACTAATGTGTCCTGTCTCATGCAAAGATAATGCTAGATGAGTATCCCTTTTTTCTTTTTTTCTTTTTCCCTCCTGTTGTGTTTTAAAGGGCAGCAGATGCCACGTGGAGTAGTTAATACAGTGTATTTATCATTGTCAAAGAAGTTGCATCCTCAAATACATTATCTTCTCCGCTACCCTAACGTGGCATCAAAGTACCATTAGAAATGATAAGTGTTGAAATAGATAATTCTGATAGACCTCTTTATGTTTCAGTTAAAAATTGTGCCGTCCAGTTTTTTAAAAAAGCAGATTTCTAGTTGGACATGAGAGCCCTTCAGTTTGAAAAAATAATCACTGTTGGATCAAACTTTCTGTTCCATGTCTGTTATCAAGTTATCTATCAAAGAATATGAGATGAGTGATTAAAAGGTCCAGATCAAAGGCAACTGATTTAGCTTCACTGGAAGCTCCCATCTTTTAATTTAAAATGTATCTATGTATAACTGATTACCTCTCACATTAATAAAGAAATATTGACATCCTGCTAAAGTATGCAATGACCTTACTTCTAGCTGAGTTGTGTAGGTTTCACTGCAGGCACTCTGAAAGCATTGATATTCCTGTAACCTTTTGAGGCAAGATATGTGTTTAGTGTATTAATGAGCTGGTTGAAGTGATGTACAGTAATTTCATCCTTGGATAAAAACAGATGTGAAAGATTCCATTTTAATATTTAATCAAGCTCAAAGCCTCTGTTGGCTTGTTTAAGTTGACCTGACAGCGTTATACCTGGAAACATTTTGAATTAAACCCTGAGAGCTTGACCTTGTTCAAACAGTTGTAATTTAATAAGGCTGCTGTCTTTGTAGAGATAGTGCGGCTAATGGGCAAATCCTTTCTTGGCCAGGATTGCTTTTTATTGCTGTGAAAAAACTTCCTATCTGTCCTAAAAAAGATTTTCATCAGATGAAGTAATAAAAATGAAATAAATAGCAAAAGAATTTGTGTAATCATTGCCAGTCCTAGATTATAGTTACAGAAGGGATTCCAGAAGATACCTACTTTCTTCAGATGTCTTCCAGTGTTCTCTTGTGACAGGTCCCTGGCAATCACTATACTGTAGTTCATGACTTGCCAGAACTTTTCTTAGGGTTAGGAACCTCTTTCTTGAGTGGTATGTGTTGGTTTGACATCAGTGGAGTAAGTAGAACTTGCATCAACTTAAGGCAAGTGGAATGCTTTAATTTTTTTCCTGCTTGTACCTGCAAGAATCTGTCTAAACATTGGCATGTTTCTCATAAAATGGGACCCAGGAAATAAGTGCTTGAAAGCTTCTGAACAGAAGTCACTGTATTAGCTAAGCTTTTGTGAGAAGAGGTGGCAATGGAGTAGAAGAAAGATAGCCAGTGAGCATCAAAGCAGGTTTCAGCATGGTATCTGGGGGCCTAAATGAAGCAGGCTATATAATACTGAGAGCGAGGTCCTGAAACAGAGGAGTTATTCTCACTCATTAAATTTAATCACCAAGCTAGGAATAAAATGAGAGATATAAAATAGTCCATCTTTTTTTCTGGTCTCGTTTTTCCAAAGGAATTGAACCTACACGTCAGTTCAAATTCTATAGCAACATTTAGGCCAAACATGAAGAAAGACTTCTGTGATGTGCATGTATGTGGATTTTCCCCTGCCCTTGATTTCTGCTTTGCTTGCACTTCCACAGAGTCTTGCTTGTTTCTTTTTAAGGTATGCATAATAATATTCTCAAATTGCTTAAAGAAATTATCTGTTGATGTGCTGTCTGAGTAAAACTGCAAGCTAGATTATAGGTATAGGTTGAGCATTAGGTAGGGAAGACTTAAGGTTTGGATAGAGAAGAAAAGAGAAATGACAAGAAACTGAGAGCTGGCAAGAAGAATGGAAGTAGAATACAGAAATCTAGATGGTTATGTCATCAGGATCCATATCTTTCTAAATCTCTGTGTATATTCAAAGACTTAGTAAAATTGTGAGACTTCTTAAAGGTGGACTGGACAAAACTGTGCTGCCGTTAAAATTTACCATCAGGTCTGCTATTTAACACTTTCACTGTCTTGCTTCCCTGGGTTAAGCATATTTTAGCAATTCCAGAGGCTGCATCGTTTCAATCACAATAGTAAAAGCAGAATGAATTTCAAATAATTTTCGTTCTGAAATACTAAAACACTTAATTATTCAACACTGTTATTATAAGACATCATATGGTTGTTGCTAAAGAGCATTAATATAGTTTGGAAGTACATACTGGCAAGGACTGCATATACTCACAGAAAGTCACCATGTGTTCTAAGAAACAATGTGCCTCACAATGCCAAACAAAATAATCATTCATTAAAACCACTTTTTCTCACTCTAGCAGAATGTGACTTTTTTGTTATCAAGTTCACTAAGAATTCCAGTTTTCATGTCATGGAATTTACATTGACATAGGACATTACATCATAGCTTTCTTCATATCCCTAGGATGCAGTTGATAGACATGATACATATGGATGCATGCATTCAGCACTTCTAGAATGAAGCAGTGTATCAGGGTATGCTTTCTATGCATTGTTAAGAACTACGCTAATATTGACTGATGCCTCAGAGTGGAATCTGGCACACTGTGATTTCTTCAATCATTTTTTTTCAAAGCGTTAAAAGGAAATAGCTGTTCAGAGTTCTGCTGAACGTCACTGAAGCATAGCTAGTTGTGGGTGGTCTTTGACTTATGTGGGCAGAGAAAGGAAAGGAAATTCTAAAATAAGTGTTCTTTCATCTAATAGTTATTTTATTGACACCGTGTGTCTAGGAATTTTAACTGCTTCTGTGGTTTAAGTGCTTCATAATGATTTTTCTGTCTTGACTTGGCTTCTCTGATCTGTCATCACTCTTTTGTGCAGTAACCTGTTTCTTCTAAAGCTTGTGTTTCTACTAAAAGTCTAGTGTGAGTATAAGGACACCAGTGATAGAAAGAAGCTGTCAACTCTGGTATTGGGAACCTCTGGCAAGATGTGGGATTCTGTGTTTTTTGTGGATCTTCTTCAGGTTCTGATTTGGCTGTTAAAATGTTATCTGACAGCATTTTGGCAGTTTGTTACTTGTTTTTACCCTAGGAGGATGGTGATGTGATGCTATTCACCTCCACACGACTACTTGAAATATGGTGCAGGCCCTTCACTATGGGAGGCTACCTTGCTACCTGCAGGTTTATGTAAATGACAGGGAATCTCAGTCCAGTCATTAATGAACAAGTGTCCCTTCTAGACATAATCACATTAATTTCATGGTCTTGCAAATTTCAACAGAGCATCTGGGCTACTGATTTCCAGTAGCATGGGGAATACATGAAGGTATTACCATTTAACACGGTCGTCCCTGTTTGTGATTTCTTAGAATGTGTCTGAAGCCATCTGATAAACACATTTGAGGAAACGTAATGTTCTGTACTTGTTACACATGCTAAAAATATATAGTCCTTTTCCCAGGGTGGTTACAATGTGATACCATAGCAAGCTGGCGGGTTTCTTCTGTTGCCTGATTTTCTTGGTAGGACCTGGGGCCTTGCAAGTGGCTGCCTGTTAATTGGTGTTTGAGTCATGGGGATAGGTGTGGCAGCTGCTTAGACCCAAGGTGTAGAGGTAGGATGTGCTTTTGGCAGATGTATTCTGTAGCAATTCATTTTGCTAGTAGGACAGAGGTTTGAACTTGATTTGGACCACTACCTTGCTTTGCCCAGTCGCAAACTAACAGAACAGACTTAGTCTCAAGGTCTAATTTATCTTTCTCAAATGAATGTCCTATGAGTTTTCAGACTACTTGTTACTAGTTTGGTGGGGTTTTTTTTGTTAATATAACAAAGAAGGGAACATAGGCTTCCTTCTTTCAAAACAGCCTCATAGCTCATGAAGATGCAACACTGTTTACTATAGTAAGTGTTTCCTTGGAAGTGTGTGGGTAGATTGGGTTCTTAAGAAACTCCAGGAAGCTTCAAGGCCACATCTTTACATGCCTTTGTCGTATGAGTGCTGCTATTATCAAGAATGTTCACTATGTACTTCCTTTATCCTGTGGTTACTAAAAACTAGATTAACTACATTTAAAAATGGACAGCTTGCTAATTCTGGGTGTAGCTGGGCCTGAGGAGGAGGTGTCCCAAGTTTTGATTTGTTTAAGGTTGTTTTAAAATGCAGCCCAGTAAAACTAGGCAAGAAAAGAAAGGTAATTTGAGTGTTGTAACAGATTGACAGGTTTTGTTTGGATGGAAGTCTCTGGTTTCTATGCATCTTTTCAACAGTACTAGTTTCTTCTGAAATATATCCATCTTGGATGTATACTGCTAGAATTGGTAGAGATGCTTAAGATGAGGCTGGCCTAATGTACAGGAGAAGAAAAAGTATTGGAGCTAAAATTTTCTTGAGGGGAAAAAAGGTACATTTGGCAAGATTATCTCCTTGCTGGCTTACTTTCTGCTTTCCTACATTAAAAAAAAAGAAAATTGCAGTTACATTACAGCTTCAGTTAATGTCAGTCAGATATACTTTGCCCATCTGCTGTCAGTAAAGTTTAACTTCATGGCCAGTTTCAAACAGCTTGTACTCAGCCAAAAATGATGAGTAGGTTTTATGGAAACTGAGAGTGGCAAGGAGATGCCTTTGGAAGGATTATTGCTGAAGGAAAAGGAGGGACAGCTCTATCCACATGTTTGTTGTTGGTATTTCAGATGATGGTAGAGGTGGTAGTCAGCTAAACAATTCATATATAATACTGGATTAGACGTGGCATATGTTCCTTGTTTAGCTAGCTGGACACCTAGAGTAAATAGAGAGGAGGAATATTGAGGATTTGAGTATGAGCTTGAGGGATATAGTTTGAGAATTTGGAGATGAAGTGGTGGAGAAGGAAATACAAGATAGTGAAGTTAGGCTTTTGACTGGATTACCTAGGCATGGTGTTCTGGGAAAAAAAAAAACTGTTCATAAAGGTCCAAGACTCTAGGTTGAGCTACTTTGTATTATGAAACTTCCCAAATCTCATGGATTCATAGACTAAAATAAAACAGGAAATCGGTGAGTGGATTTTTTTTCTTCTTTTGTAGGAACAGATGCAGATTTCATCATCTTATTTAAACAAAGGATCTGCATATTCTGTCCATTAGCATAGGCTGTGGAATTAGCTTGCTGGGATAGCCAGATGTGGTTAAGGAAAAATACTTATTTCATTTATTTGGTGTGATGTCTCTGCCCTTTCTGTTCTGTTCTCTCCCATCCTGTTACCATTATACAAACATATTTTTCCGTTTGTGTACCTTAATGGAAGATGCAGCAAAGCTAGGAATTGCTTGATTTTATTTAATAAGATGATGGGATCAAATGTAGGCTGCTGGGTTTTTGTTTTGTTTTGGGCTTTTTTTGGCTGCAGACAAACTCAATACAAAACAGACAGTCCAATGAGTGGATTTTGTTTTGGTTACACTGCTTGGCATGTATTCTTAAGAGATTACCCCTGGAATCTCTTGTATATACAGCTCCTTCTTTCGTCTTTGAATTTGTGTACTATAAGTACAAAACCGTAGTTCTTGTCCAAAAAGAATACAGTGATATTTTTAATTTTCAGAAGCTGGACAGTTGTAAAAAAGAGCAGTATGCTTTCCAGTGGTTGGGATGAAAAATTTGAAAACTTAGTTATATATTACTGATAAGAGAAAGGCACTTACATTATTTTGTTGTAAGCTTCTACATTTGCTTTGCCTTTCTGAGAAATAAATACAGATGTAATGAAAACAAGAATCAGACTAGGTTAGTTTCCTTAGTAGGAGGTGCAAATAATTTTATAACTTGTTTGTCATGACTGTAGCTTTATTTTCTGAAGGTGCAAGCAATTAGCTGTGCTGATTTAGCTGTATACTTGGTATCAATACCCTGCACTGCGCCTACAGAGTGATCAGTGTCACATGGAGTGCTGCGTGGTAGGATCTATCTAACGTAGTTCTGTAACACCAAGCCCAGGGGGGACTAGCAGCATGAGAAACAGTTTGCTTTTGACGGCAGAATGTCCTTGTTGCTATTGATTGGGTTGTTCAGTGAAGTGAAAAAACATTGATCCAGCTTTAAACTGGTAGTTATATGATAATCCTGGAGATGAATGAGTATCAAGTGATGTATTGCTTGGGGGAGCTGGTATGGGGGGAATTCAATACTGGGGTTTTGTGTAGCTAATAATAGGCTAATGATACTTTTAAAAATAGATGTTTTATTATATAGATTTGCAATTAAATGCAACTAATAAATATGAAACAGATCTTTCTGTACAACAGATGTAAATAGTGTAAAAGGACAGATGTCTTCTCTCTCTAATTTCCAAAATAGTTGTTCTCTCTGTGTCTCTCTAGTCTGGGACACTGTTAGTAATGCTGACATCTTCACTGGTGCTGGAGGGTAGGGGTTACTCTTATTTTGGTGGTTATGTGCCAGCACTGAGGGGTTAGGGTTAGTGCCAGCACTGAGCTGCTTTGAAACAACATAGTCATGTTTTGCAGCCACTGCCAGCTAATTCATATTTAAGTCCCATCTTCCTGTCCCAGTCTCAACCCCCTGCTACATCTAAAGCTGTCTGAATCATATTACTTTTTCCTTGTAAGGCTAACCTTTTTTTTCCTGTGATGAGGAATTTTGTGATATTGGGGGGTGGAATATTAGCTTTGAGTTGTCTCAACACTTAATCTCATGATATTCAGATATCAGGCTAAAATGGGTTAATTGAGATGACACTGCTGGTGTTAGTGTTTTCTGGGATTTCAGCCTGCTGTAATGACTTCTTAGAGGTGTATGATTCTTGCACAGCTTACTTCAGGAAAGAGAGAGGCAACCTGAATATGGGATGGGAGAACCTCCTTCCTCAGTCAGTGTTTAATAAATGTCAGTTAAGAGGAGGACTAAGTGCACTGTTTATTGCTTAGCATGTTTTGACAGCAGTCAGTGAATGGCTGCACCTCTGTGCTACCTGTTGCTGGTCCTTGTTCACCTGTACTCCAGTGTGATCTAGCTTTATGAGGGTTGACAGCATCTCAAAACGTTGTACTTGCACTACTATGCTATTGACTCCCTTGTTTCCACTACAGCTTTCCAGTTTATACAGTTATGGTACCAGAGGTTAGGATTAAGGGCTTTCTTTATTTTGCATTGTGTACTTTTTTTCTACCTCCATAAAGCTACAGTTGCACACACATCTATAAAGACAGCATAGAAAGATCCGATGTGGAGATCTTGATTTCTTTGTTCAGTGTGGTCCACAGAGCCTTCTCCAAATAAATGCACCAACTGTAATTTATACTAAGAAATCATACTGGCAGAACAGACCGCAGGTCAGACTTCCAGAAATGCTGAAATGCATCCTCCTTCCCTGTCTACTTTTGCCTTCCCCACAACCCTAAAAGATTAGTCTCTGAAGTGCTTGAATTGTCTATGTGCATGAACTTTAGAGACAGTGAAGTAATTTTGAAGAAAACTGATTTATAATCTGCTGTTAAAAAAAACCCCAAAACAACTGAACCAACCCAAAACCACCTCACACAATGTATTCTTCAAACAAATTAGTCAGCTAGTGGTAGGATAATTTTTTGTTGCTGATTTGGGGGTAAGGGTTGCTACAAGATTAAATGAGTCAGAACTCTCTTCTACAAGAATGCTGCAGTCTTGGATTTTCAGCACTGTACTTACTTTGGGCAGGTCATGTTAGAGATCTGCACAACTGGTGAAGAATCCTTTGTCCCAACTTTTATCTGGTTACTTTAATTCAAATAGTCCTTGGTGCAGGAGATATGATAGCTTTTACAGTGCAACTGAAAAGGAAGCTATCACAGTGCTGCTCAGTTCACAAGCTAAAAGTTGGGGAAGAGGTCTTCTCCTCTGAGCAGTGGTTTGATTATGGTCTACATCTTATTCAATGGCTTATTTGGAAAGCAGATGACTTGGTAGTATGTGCTCCTGCATATGTTTTCAGAAAGCAGATACTTTTCTCTGATAAACAAAACTGAGGAAAAACTGGAGTTGCTCCAGGTGCTAGTCAAGTCAAACTGAGTGGAAACCAAAACCTACAAGGCCCCTCTTATGGATAGAAAGGAGAGGGAGGGAGAAACATGGGAGACCATAAACTACAGCGTGCAAAATTGTAGTCCAGTAGGCTACTGAAACAGATGCTGGTTATATCTTGTTGCTGTTGGCTGCAGGAGAAGGAGCTTGGAATTTCATCAGCCTGACCATGACAGCAACATTATCACTTGTCAGAATTCAGCAGTTACAGACACGAGCGCTCACCTGGTTTAGCTGCATAATATGGTTGAGTTTGGAATCCGCAAATCATTACTCCTTCCACCCTACTGAATGTAGCTACCAGTATGGATGACTAGACCAAAGAAATTGCTTAACTGTCTATTGCATTTCCTGTTAGGATTATAATTTCAATGCTTAAATTGAAACTTTAATTTTTTTTCATTTACAAAAAAGAGGAAATTAATTTTGACAGTGAGGTAAAATTGCGGGGAGAAATGAGTCTAGAAAATAGCTGATTGCAAGTAATATTATTTAAAGTATTGTGCATTTATTTGGGTTCTTGAAGCATTTTTTCATAGGAGCTACTTTACAGTTACTCTTGCATTCAATTTTGAGACACTTGATTATAAGTATCAAAGGTCATAGTTCTTACTGCAATGCCTGTGTCCAGGACAAGGGTACATACCAACTTGGTCCCATATTCACATTTGATATTGTGTTTCTTTGTGTCATGCAAAGATTATTTATCTCTTTACAAAAGTATCCCCTCTCAATAATCAGGCAATGATAGCTAATCAGTAGTAACACCAATTTTACTACTTTAACCATGTTTACCTCTTCCAGGAAGGTGTTCTATTAACTATGGGTAAGACATTTTTCCAAATGGGGATGTTCTTTATATGCTTGAGCATTGAACATGGCTCATACCATTACTTGTGCTTTTTTTGGTGCTTATGAGTGAGGGGAATCACATGGTATTTTAAGGATTTCTTCACTTTGAACTGTTACTTCAGGTGTGTCTCTTGGATGCATCTTTATCATTTTATTAGTGGCTTGCTTTGGGAGAGTTGTATTTGTAATAAGCTTAATCCTTACTTTTGCAATACACTTAGATAGCTTCATACAGAAATTAATGGTACTAAGCTTTAAAGAGGCCAAAGTGATTTCAATATTATTTGTGTTCTACGATACATTCTCTTGCTGTTTCCTCTCTATGTGTTTCTCTACTGGTTTTTTTTTTTTGTCTCAGCTATGAGATCTAACAGTCTTCCAGGAAGGTTAATGTTGACAGGGAAGCCCATCCCACCCACTCCCCTCGTCCCCCCCAGATTCATTATCCCCAAATTTATTACTAAAGCACAATTGTTTGCTGATCTTGTCTTATATTTACCCATCAGAGATGCTTCATACGCTTCTTGCAATCACATGATTATGTACTTAATTGAGAAGATTTAAGTGGCAAATGAGTTTAAGTGCTTGGCTGTAGGTTGTCCTCAGTACCAAAATTGTGATGATATTGTAACAGAACCTGGTGCATCAGTTGCCTCCTTATTTGTCTTACATTCAGAATTTAAGTGCATGCACCTGTGTACACATTTCCCCTCTCCCCCCTGCCTGTGCGCTAATTTGGATATGAACCAGTTCTGTTGCCAGTGTTGTGTGTTTTCTTGCACCAACACAATTTGTTTTATGTAGATGTGACGTTACTGTAAAATTCCCCATTAGATCAACTTGGTTTAAGTTGCACATTCACAGAATTTGTTCAGGTGTTTTATTTCTAGCATCATTAAGTGTTGTAACTTTTGATTTGTGATTAGACAGCAGTGCGAGAGTTTGCAGCTCTGGCATGCTGTTCCTTATGCAGAGCTACAAGTGAGGAAGCATTTGGAAAGATGTAGGCTTAAAAACTGTTCAGGAGGCAGAAAATATGCACAGGAGTTCAGTTCTTTAAACTCCTTTTTGTGGTTTTCCTTCTTAGAGAGGGGATGGGTAGGGTATTTAGAAGGAAATATTGACACACGTCAACTCTCAACATGTATTACACATACATCATAATGTAAATGTATAGACAAAACTTCTTAAGTCTGATTTTTGGAGAAGTTCTTTTCATGCAGTGGGGAGGTCTGTTAGAGCTGTATGCTGTCTTAAACGACAGTTTCAATGGCTAGTGTTTTTTTTCAAAAACTTGTCTAATGAGTTTAAGACTATTGGATGTGTTTATTGCTATGTAGAACTATTCTTTCTGGGATTAGTAACTCTGCTTGATGAAGTAGTGTAAGTACTTCTGTCCACATAAACTATGTATGCTGAGATGTGTCACCGTAGGTGAGAAATGCTGGATTATTTTTGGGCCCAGGAACCTATTTTGGGGACGTGAAGAAAATTGCTCTTGTCCTGCCACGGTCAAAACTGAAATTTGGGATTTCTGGTGTCCCCGAACTCCCCAGTCACATGGGCAAATATTTTTAGTGATTCTTAATGAACTACACAGTCTGTACAATTTCTGTGCTTACCTGATAGGCACCTAATCTTGGAAATAATAAAAGGCTTTGATTGTTGAGTGATCACTGTCCAAACTGAAATAAAATTAAGGCATCTCTCTTAATTCTTCCTGATGTGTCTGAATGAGTGGAAGGGTCAGTTTAAGAAGGTGGGATTTTGCTATTAAAAAAAGATTTTGCTATAAAATAAGGTGGGATAATCTAAAACTATGAATAGCTTATTAATTTGTGTGTATGTTGTCTTAAGAATACAACTGCTTTAGAGTGATACACTGATGTCTAGGGCAAATACTGGAGTTTCTTCAGAGAAATTATTTTCTCTCTTATCTGAGCGGATCGAGTACAGATGAAAACATGGTTGCTAACTCTGCTAAATTAGAGCATTGAACGAGGACTGACAGTCACTCCTAAACTGCTTTATATTACACCTGTCCCAGAAACTTCCCTTTAACAGTTACTGCACAGTCTCCTCACTTTTTTTGGTATATTTCTGTGTACTTGGAGCTTTGGGGTTGGGAGGTGGTTCCCTCTGTCTCTATAATCTTATAACCTTGAAGCTGAAAATATCTTTGTATAACCATTGCTGAGAATGAATTAATTGCTAATGTTACTTTCTTAGATCTGACACGTTTTGACTAAAAGTTACTCTACATTTTTTTTCCATTTCCCTTTCTTTTTTTTCTTCTCCCCTCATGTATCATTTAGGGGATATGTGTCTCTGCCAACATGACACATTGACTCTATGTGCAGAACTATAGTCAACTGCATATTCAGTCCAGTTCAGGGTTTAGGGTCAGAGCTTCCAGGTGCTGGATTCTCTCTGATAATACTAAGTATTGCTAGAAGAGGAAAACACAGTGCTTGAGTTCTCTAACTGGCCCTCTCTCCTAGTCTTTTTCTTTCCCTTTAAAAACAAAACAAAAAAACCCCAAACCAACCAAACAAAAAACCCCAAACCAACCGAACAAAAAAACCCCAGTGATACTATAATCAGTTACCCAAAGACAGTGTGAATGGAGTCGTATCACAGGACCAAACCAGAAGCTGAATCTCTTCAGTGAGTTGGTATTCTAGCAGCTATGTCTAGCTTAATTCAGATGCTTTCAAGCTGCAAAAAGGCCCTGGCACATTGTTTGGTATTGTAGTGGGAGTACAGTTAAGTGGGAGAATGGGGGATTAACTAGTGCAGTGATAAATTCATGCCCCTGTATAAAGAAAAGCTGCAGCTGTGGCTCTGACACCTTACACAACTTTGGTGGTACCATTTTGATCCTTTTGCTGAGAGATATGTGATCCTCATTTCCTTTTGGATTCAGAGATTTCAAGCTTTGAGAGAATGTGCTTGTGATTAGTAGAAGGATTTATTCCTGAAAAAGTCAGGAGGCTGCCCAGAGAGATTGTTGAACCTCCATCCTTGGCGGTGTTTGTGACTCCATGATATTGGTTTGCCATGTTTCCCTGTTCTCTGATTTGGTATCAATTTGGTTTTTTTGCTGTGCGTTTCTCTCCTCTGGACAAACCATAGAAGTTCTTAGTATCCTTACAGAGATGATTCAACAGCGGTATTCGGAGGAAAAGGCAGTGAACTTAGGAGATAATGGTTTCAGGAGGCTATATAGATTTGTATGGGGAATACCTTTTGACTAAGCTGATGGCTTCAGTATCCCATTCTATTTCCACTCTGCTTTTCCTCTCCGAGCAGTGAAGATGCTCTGGAGGATGCTGTGTCAGCAGATCCTGCAAATTCTGATGAGGAGGACAGGCATCTTAGTGAAGGTCTTGATTTCTCCTAGAAAGCAGTGCTGCAGTAGTGACTATAAAGTGTGATTAGCTATGATTATGGACAGGAGAACAGCATTTTCTCCCAGGAAATAGAACTTTTAGAATGTAGAAAAAGGCTGTTACAGTATATTTTCTCCTGCATGTGTAATGGAGAAGGTGACAAGATGCAAAAAAGTAACAAATACGAATTTGCCAGGTGTCTGAACTTTTCTAGTTTCTTCTGTACCTGTGGATAATATCTGTAGTTGTTCTTAAGTAGGTGGTGTTTTATTTATCTGTGGTGTGGAGGGTTTTTTTGTCATTTGGTTTGGGTTTTTTTCTCATTTTGAAGAGATGCAGATCTTAAAGCAGAAATTTATGCACTTTCAGTATAAATTCAAATTTTTCTAGACCTTAAATGCTTCTGAGGTTAAAATTGAGTCTTTAGGAAAACATAACTGTTTGTATCTCTTCTTCCTTTTCCCTATCATCCGTAAGAGAACATCTCATATTGTGAATGCATGAAAGATCTCATACTCAGTGTTGATATTTTGTGGAAGTTACAATATAGCTTCTGTCCCCTGAGCTTCTAGAAGAGAGAAGATGCTAGGAAACACAGAATCATGTTATTAACAACAGATTATGCTTACAGGTGCTGTTTACTAGTGACTTCTGGTACAGAGATGGATTTTCTTCCTTACTTTTAATGTGGGTATAATATGTAACAAAGTTATTAATTCTCATCAGTCTTTTTCAGCAGACATTGAACAATGATCTTCAGTGAATAACTGTCAAGACTTACAATTGTGTTCATATGAATACAGAATCATTAAATTGCAATGATATAATTAAAAGGTATATAAATCTGCAGGTTGTGTGGGCTGTCACTGATAGGGGATTTGAAGAGAGACCTTTTGAGACCCTTTTTTTTTTTTTTTAATAACAGTATGGTTTCTTGACTGTTTCAGGGTGAGGTTTGTTTAGGAGGAGGGTTGAAGCGGGGTGGATAAGATTTCTTACTCTGTTGTCACCGGCAGAGGAGAGACTGTTGCCCTCACTATGAAAGCAGAAGCTGGAGAGGCTATATTTGTGGTGTTCTTCCCAAGTGCATTTTAACTGTATTTTTATTGATTCATTGATGGGCAGGAGGAGGAGGGAATAGAGAAGAGTTGTGTTTAGCTGTCAGTAGCATCAGAACTACAACCTGTGAATTTCTTCAGCAGAAGTAACAGGGTTGCTGTCCCTAAGAATTCAGTGTGCAGCGGAGAAATTGCTAAGGAACCTCTGTTACACAAGCTCATTAACTTTGCCAAACAGCAGCTGTGATAACTATCGTAGAGATATTTTACAAGTACAGATTTTTCTCAGGTACAATGAAACTTAAAAAAACCAAACCAACATTTAAAGACTGTGTAAGCCAATGTCGTAAGCGACTCGTGACTTGACTAGTTTCTAAAGGAAAATCCTCTTCAGAATGCATTATTTTGTTCCTTAATATGGACTTTGTGGTCTTGCTGAACAAACACAATCTAAATTAACTGAAATCTGTACTTGGTAAACTTTTAAGTGTTCAGTCTGTAAAGAAAATGCTATTTGTTGTGATGCAAAAGTACTTGTCCTTTCTGCCAGCTCTCAATTTACTTGATGAACGAGTTGTGGAATTCCTGCTATGGTGCATCAGAACCTGGCAGATGATGTGTGCAGCCTTGAAGTGTCCCAGCCAGCACCAAAGGGTGGGGCTGTTCTCTCTGTGTAATTGAAGAAACTGAATGTAATTGTAGAAGAAATAGAACACCTTTTATAGATGTCCTAAAAGACTGGAAACATACCCTATTCCACCTTTTCCCTTGGAAGAAGGCAAACTGGTCACTGTATACATATGTATACATAGCTGTTTTATAGATTTACTTAGTCACAGAGCAGAGTCCTGTGTTTGCATGTCTGTGTTGTGACTTAGGTGTTTAGGGAGCTGCTGTAAACCCTTGGAGAGCTTGAAATTAATGATTCTGGAATATCAGTTGGATTCTGTCCCCCCTCCCCCCCCCCCCCCAGTCCCAATCAACTCTTTGGTTGGTCTTCACAATCATTATTTTATCTGTTAGAGTGCCTTGACCATGTAGGGTTTGAATGCATTATCAGAAGGGCCTACAAGTTTTTCTGTTACCAGGAAAATTAATATTTGGCTTTTTTTATATTTGGCTTTTGTTGTATAGGTGGTTAACATATAATTTGAATTAATGACATATTCATTTATTGGCAGGTTGGAAATGTAAATCTGAGACAGCTTTTCTGAACAATAAGTGATCTGTGCTTGATTTGAGTACTACTACATTTGTCCCAAATGAGAAATAAACCCACTGTTATCTGAGATCAGGACTTTCCTTCGAGTAAGTGTAACAGAATAAGCTGCATGATTTAGGCTTGTGTTTCTGAAATACTATCAAACAATTTCAAGAATTGGTCTGTCATTTAAAAAAACAACAAAAACCCCAAAACCAAACAAAAACCCAAAAGTTAGAGTGAAAAGTTATTTTCAGTTGCTGGGTTCACTTGATTTCATGTATTTTGGCCTTTAAGCTTTGCTATGTTTTGAGTAATAAAATTATATGAGGGTTTTGTGTGATATTAATACTTTCCACTTCCTTTTCCCTCTCTCTTTCTTCCTCTCATCATGTTTTGTCACTGTCAACTGTCTTCAAGTGTAGATTTATTTCTCGTACAAATTGTTGTTTTCTTTGGCAGGAGCTACAAGCAAGTCTGTGTGAAATTATGTAATGTCTGAAAAGTTATGTTCATGATTAATTAGCCAATCATGAAACTATTTTGTGTGTGGAATAACTAGATCATGCTTTTTATTCATTTAGTGGTGGTAGAAGGTACTCTGGTCAGATCAAGTAACTTCAGAGTGCTTTGTATTAACTATTGTATACATTACCTGGTTATATTTGGAACTTGAAATGTATGGGTTTTTTATTGGTCAGTTAATGTGAACCTCACATTTGGGTTTAAATAGACTTTAAAGGAAACTAGCTTGGGCTACAAGTATGTCTTATTTCCCAAAAAATAAAATTTATAGTGGTTTTCTTAAAGCTGAGCACCCTTTAAATGGCGTACTCAAAGAAAATTTTGCACTAGCTTAAAATGGGAGAATGATACGTTATATCCAAACTGCACTGACAGCAGTGGCACAGCTCTGATGCCAGTGAAGTCAAGATCTCAACCAGAATTTTAACTCTGGAGAGGATTTCCTGTACAATATATACTGCAGGGGCTTTTCGTTTTGTTTGGGAGGGGCAGGGGGGAATTCCTTTTGGTTTTTTGATTGTTTGGGGTTTTTTGTTTTGTTTTTTTTTTTTGTTGTTTTTGTTTTCAAGAAATCCATCTAGTACAGTTAACTTATGTTCCAAAAATTCCAAGATGTAGATGTTGAATCTTTCACATGTTGACTTGGTTAGCAAGACTTCTTGTTAGTAATGAAGGCTTTTCAGTTATATGTAAGCATCAAAGAGGGAACGGAGAGAGAAAAGGGCCTCTTTATAGGCTGTTACTGAAGTGATCTGTGTTTTGGACAAGTAGCTTTCAAAACCTTTTCTACACTCCTTAAAAATTCTGATTTGCATCACTTTAATCGAAATTTCACAAATGCTTGCTTTCTGCAAAGCTGAGGAAATACTCTGCTCATCCTAAATGTAATTACTCATTTAAATGAACTTTTCTTTAAAAATTACGTCTGGTCTTTTTTGTTTTACTAAATTGATGGTACTCTTTTCTTATGCTATAAACAGATGCTTGATCATAAGCTTTTTACATATGTGCTGAAGAGTTAAGCCACCAAAGGACACGAACTGTAAATAATATTTATATTTAAACTGTTAAGAGGTGTAGAGGTGTAGCCAATTTCCTTGCGTGTACCTCAGAATCCACTGTCTACTTGCTATTTCTGACTAGTTAAGGGAGTGACTTTTCTCACGCTAGCCTGTAAGGAAGCTTAAAATAGGTAGAGTCTGTAGGTATCAGAATTGCAGGCTTCCTTGCAAGAGATTAAGGTCAGAATTCTGTTGTATATATCTGCAAGTGCTAAAATAGCTGAATAGTGAGTACACAAAGTAAGAAATTGACCTAGTTGTTTATTTGTCCCTTGGCCTTACAGGTTAATCTAGTCCTAAAGACTGTTCAGTGAGTTACACTAGGTAGCTCTTGGCGTGATGCTTCTCTGTTTCCATTGGGATATCACATTTTCTCCTGTATGTGATGGAAGAGGCAAGGGAAAAACATATCTGCACAGAAAATTTTCTCATGAAGTGCATTCCTGCAGTATGTCTTACATGAGTTTCTCAGTGTGTTTTTTCCCAACCACACTCTGCACTCATTCAGAATTAGATCAAAGAAAGTGTTTTTGTGATTGCACTGCACAAGAAAATTTGCAGTGGAAGTAGTTTCAGTGTTACAGATAAGACATTTGCTCTGTTTTAGGTACAGCTTATTTCATTACTTAGTTCTGTTACTGAATGGAAGTGCACAGGAACAGCTTCCTCTTACACTAAGTAATCCTGTCAGCATTGGAGGAAGGTTGGTGCTAGAAGATTCAAATTTCAAATTTGGGCATGATCAAATAGTATTGTTAGATTGATTTGCTAGGTGTTGATTTTTTTTGATATGTTCTTTCCTTCAGTTATACCCTTTTGTTGAAGTTTTGTATCACCTGTAGGCTATTAGCAATACAGTTGCCTTTTTTGAGGCAGAGCACAACCACATTAAAACACTGTTTAAAAATCCCTAACAAATTTACAGTAAGCAAGCTGCTGACTGAATGAACTTTTGTTTTCTTTTTCTGTGGTGTAAGTCCTGATGCTAGGATTTGTACATTTGCTGGGAGCAGTATGGCAATTTAATATTAGTAGGACAGAAAATGGCCTCTTGGACTTGATGCATTTTGTTCGATACTACAGACTTTGAAATAATGCGGAAGATAAATTAAAACCAGAGTTTGAGAGCCTGACTGGATTTGTTTCCAGAAGCCATGAGATACAAATTGTTGGGTTTTTTTGGTTTTGTTTTGTTTTTTTTTCCTGGCTTAAATGTAATAGTTGACGCCAAATCTCAAGCCCATTTCCTTCAAGAGACTTTCATTTAACTTTATTTAATAGACTTGGTTGGAAACCTTTCTAAGAAAAGCTCATGGTTCTGTGAGATATTTACTGTGGTTTTTTTTCTGAGCTGTTTGATCTCTGGCTTACATAGCATGACTAGTTAACCATGCTTTATTATATTCTAATGGAGACAATACTGTATTTGTAAAATGAACTACAGTGATTGGGTTTGTAATTATAAACTTACATTTTTATTTGGGGAGGTGTAATTTCTTCACAGAACATCAATATTGAATGTTACCTATATGTATAAAGAAGCAGGGACTAATACAGCAATCTGTTTTATTTGTTTGAAATGCCAGCCTCTGCAGTAACTCCTTGGGGTATAGGGCTACTTTGCCTTTATCCCTCTGCCATGGGTTTCAGCACTTGATCAAGAGAAAAACTGCTATTCTCCTAGGTCTTGTATAAAACACACTGTATGTACTTTACAGATCTGGGAGATTTTCAGTGGTATTGTATCTCGAGTGATGGCTTGTATAGGTAAACGCCACAAGTGATTTCACTGTCTTGGCTGTTGAATAAACTGCTTTTCTTCTTTCAGGAATAAAGCTCAGCTCCTGTTTGGGGAGGGAAAGAAGCTGTTAGCATTTAATTAGCATCTAATGTTAGCATTTTATCTGCTCAGCTTTCTTCCCCTTCAGAAAGGAGACGAAGAATGACTTTATTTTAAAACAAAGAAATACTAGATTTTTATTATTTATATTGTTCTGTACCTCAGCTGATAGAGTAGTATCTTAGTGCCAGTGTAAGTGGCTATGTTGTTTACAATGTCATTATTTGTATTATATCTGCTCTTAAAATAATTCTATGAGCAGAAAGGGTGTCAATTATATGCATGTGTTAAAACTAAATCTTAAAAAAAAAAAAATCTTAAAAAACAAGCAAACAAAAAAAATCCCCAGAACAAACAAAACAAAATACCAAACCAAAACCCAAATCACAAAAACCCCAAAACATAGCTGTATTTAAAGCTTTCATTTAATAATCATATCAGTGAAGGAAATGTAAAGAACTTGTTCTCTTGTAATCCCATATCAGCTTCTAGAATTAGCCCTAATCATTTTGTTTCAGTCTCCCTTCAGGTATGTGAGGCAGCTAAGGCAGGGTGTTTCTTGACTTTGTGCAGAAATTCATCTGCTTCTTCCTGAAGTAGAATGGGGCTCTACTTTAATTTATTTAAAATTGCATTTCAAATACTAGTCCAATCTCATAAAGCCTTACTTCTGTATTTAGTGTAGTGCTACTCAAATCTAGATAGCGCTGACAGTAAACTTGAATAAACTTTACTTGAGAGTAAACTAAATAAAATATGCATATGATCAACTTAATATGCAATTGAACATTTTCTCTGAGCAATTAGCATCAAGACAACTAATAATTATCCTGTGCCACACTGCAAACATATTATACACATTTTATGTAGGACGACTTCAGTAATAAATTATGGATACAATATGTATATGCAGACGTCTGAGTAAACCTAATATTATGGCAATGAAGTGTGTGCTTTTCATACTGGAGTTTATTTAATCTGCTTAAAAACTATACTTTTCCCCAAAAAATGTGAAAATTGACATGCCTGTGAGATCACAGTCTGTGAATTGTGCCACTGCTTACCTGCTTGTGATAACGTGTCACCTGCTTTGTCCTTGTTGCGTTGCAGTAAACAGAATTTGGAGTTAGGAAGTGCAATCCCATTCAAACAACTGTATGTACGTGTGGCAAAAACCAATGGATTCTGTGCCAAAAATTTTGAAAATTTCCTAAGCATATGAAGAAACTGAGATAAATGAAGTGAAAATAGGAAGCAAGCAATGAGCAGGACTGTAGAAAGATAGATTCTTAGGTAATTGAGTTTACCTGGAAGTGTACTTAAAGGTTAGATTCTTGCAAGGGTTGCATATGGATCATTTGGATGATGTGTGTTTAACTGCATGTCATCAACCACAACGGATGGCATTGTTTGATGGTATAAAAGATGAGGTCATGATGAGGATGATAATGATAGGTGATTTGTTTTATAGCTTAACTGTATTGTTTTTGTGATAGTGTGTGGTAAGTAGCAGAAATGTATGATGCTCTTTAAGGCATCTAGATGGATTCAAAGGGTGGAGTTTTGAGGGAGGTGTGAAGAGTAAAAACTCTTATTACTTTGGAAAAAACAAAGAATTTGAAATGCATAAAAAGCAAAGGTATCACTTGGAGGATGACTTCATACTTTGACTAATGATTGTTGTATAAGCAATAATACAACTTTAGGTTACATTCTTGGTTGAATCTGCTGTAGTGATTTCATTTTGGTCTGTTGGAGTCAGCTGCTTTGGAGAGGGAATGGAGAAAAGCAAGCGTGTTCTTGGTACACTTGAGGTTCTGCATGCCAGATCAAAGAGTTTAATTCTAAAAAACAAAGTATTTATTTATTTAAGATACATAGATTTTGAACCAGTTGCTGGTCTTGTAGTAGGCAAGTAAAGGAACAGAAAGGATGCAGCTTGGAGTTGAAAAAAAAAAAAATTAAATCCCTTCTGATTTTAACTGTTATTGAAATATCCCTTCAGATGAGTCTGAAGATGGCAGTGTTTTACATCTTAGATGTAAAGAAAATGGATCTGAGTTACCTTTCCATAAAATCTAACTTACGAATACATTCTGAATTAATTTCCAAAGGTTACCTTGCAGACAGTGAAAGAAGGGAGCGAATCCAATAGTAGTTGAATGTGGAATTGGGGAACATTGTCTACATACAACACTGAAGGTTCAGTTGATGGAGACCATTTTTAAGTCAGTGTTTCTGAAGAGAATATATTGCGACAGGTATTCGTAACATATCTGAAAAGTGCTAAACTAACCTTTTTTACACCTTTGGTCTTTTTACTCCAAAACCATTGAAGAGATAGTTTCAAGAAGTCTGAAGACTGCTTGGCCCAAGGTTAGATTGGCACAATGTAGGTGATGGTCATCAGAATTATAGGAAGATGCAACTAGAAAACTGCAGTGTGTATAGGATGTACTTAACCTTGAGCTGGCAAGCATAACTACCCCTTAGTGGCAAGATGTATAGCTGGGCTCTAACATCACAGCAAGAATGCAGAAGAGGGGACTTATGAATAGCCTTCTTCATAGTTCACTTACATTAATATGCCTTGGTTACAGGACTTGTTTTATTATTTTAAAAACACTACTACAATAAGGAAAAGGTGAATATGTTTTTTGAGCTGCTATTTTTGCCTCCTTCTCCAGGAGGCAAGTGAATTGTGAAAATTTTCAGTGGATATAAACTGTAAAGGAAAACATGAATGCAGGTTGGCTTATGTGAAGGTAATTAAGAGGACCGGGGCAAATAAATAGAACTCTTTCTTGAAAAGGTACATATGTGTGTTGTGTTTCTGTGGTGGTTTTGTGGCTTTTTTGATCAGGGTTTCTTCTTCCCTGTGTGTTAAGCAATACTCACTATGCAGAGCACCAGTCTTTAATTGGTTTATTGAATACAGGTGAAGTAACTTTAATAAATTGAAATTAGTTTTGATTGGTTTCTAATGTCTTATACCATTACATTAAACAACAAAAGTCTAATTTGAAATAGCATTTGACTTTTATTGTCTTTTCCGCATTGCAAGGAAAAGAGACTTTTGAAGCCTTATGTTGTGTTCTGTTTTCTAAGAAGTAATTGTTGCAAGCTTCCCTGCTCTGTTGTATTGTTTCCAAGTTTGGAAGAGGGAGCAGGAATGCTCCTTTCAGTAACTTCAAAATAGAAACTATATTTAGAAAACTGTCTAGTAGCATATGCTATTTCATGCAGACCTTCCTCATTACAGTGTTTGTTTATGAAGATGCAGATTAGCTTTTTATTCAGTTCCATCAGCTGTAGTGATGCTTGTTGACTGGTGAGGTTAATACCAAGGCATACAAAGTGATGTGAGGAGTTATGTTCGAGTAGGACACATTGTGTCCAGGGACGTAGATGATACCTTTTCCTGTAAGAGGCAGCTGAAATGCCTGGGAGGTAAATTTCTTAACATGCAAGTTTATGCTGGAAACTTGGCCACATTTTTCAGGGTGAGAAGGAAGAGGTGAGGTTTTGTTTGTTTTTCTTGAAGCCAAGAAGTATAAAACAAAAAAACCGCAACATGTTTTAAGGATATTACATGGAATTATTAGCTGAAGAACAATGAAAAAGCTAGGAATAATTTACTGTATGCTCTGCACACATTATTTCAGCTCAGATTTGCAAGGAACTGAGTGTGATCAGGTGGATAGAGTCTTTAAGCCTGTTTAAGGAACCATAGTTTTCTTACGGGCTGAGGTGGGAGAGTGCTCCCTCTCCTGCTGTTACCTGTGGAAATATGCCCATGTGAATGCACTTTCAGGAGTTTCCCACCTCATCGGGAGTACAGGATGGAAGTGAGATTTCCAGTTTTCAAGGTAATGGTTCAAGAGCAATATGTGAGAGAGAGTCTTTCTACGTGTGCCCTCACAATCTTCTTCACCAGTAGTGCTGATTGCTCTGTGTGTGCATGTAGATGGGAGGTCACCAACCTGCAAGAATGTGTTTTGAACTCTGAAATACACTATCATTGTTTGGGGTATGTGAATCCAGGAGTACACAAAGGGTTTTAAACTTCTCAGTTTTAGATAATTTACATACCTCCCTGACAATTATATTATGTATCATAAATATTGAAAGTACAGGAGGGGGGATGTGAGCAGAGGAAGTCACTGTGTGGTAAGGAATTCAGAGTTTATAGAGCAAAGAAGAAAATGAACCTCTATGTTAGAGGTGAAGATACTGTTTTTTTGTTCTTTCTCAATACACACTGTTTATGTAACTTACTGACTTACAGATGTCATAAAAAAAACGTGGCACCCTGGACTGTCCTGTTTTCTTGGAACTTCCCTTGTGCTGGATTTTTGTTTCGTGCTTTCTGAATGTGTAGGTACTGCATTAAGGTTTGTAGTAGGTCTAATGTTCTCACACTTCTGCAGTAACGGCCTGTCAGCATCTGTCAGCACTGTTACCATCATTCGAGTTAATGTCTACTTTTTACCATGGGATGCCTGTGTGGTATTGCAGAGCTACCATTGGATCTACTGAACTGCTGTCATTAAGAAGTTGTTTTTAAAAAATTGAAGTTTAGCTTGTGTTTATAACAACTAGTTCCTGAAACATGATGGATTTTTTTCAGATGTGGAAAGTAAACTCAATTTTTTTTTTACCCACAAAATGGATGCAATAAAAGGACTGTGGCTGAAAGTACTCATATCTTGCCTTGCCTGTGACCAAGAGTAACTGCTTCAGTAGCTGACACTAGAAATCAGTACCAGTGGCTCATTCTGTTTTTCTTTTTCAATATTAATTTCTAAAGAACAGTGTTTAGAGATGCTGCTGGTGGTATTTCTTGTTCAAAGACTTATTTTTTTTTCTAACTATGATGTGATGAACATAAAGAAAAGCAGATAGCCCAGGAAGGTGTTTTGTGAAAATGCAGGTATTCTGAGAAAGCAAGCTTTCTGTGCTTCTAAGGCTGTAAATAGTTAAGTAATTGAAGTAGAGTAAAGATTAGGACCAGAACAGTGGATCCCTAGTGAAGGTTGTGGCAGCTTCCATTTACAATAAAATTTGCCTCTATGTCCTGTTAACTCTGAAGTGACTTGCGTGCTGTTTCTATTCGTAGGATAACAGAGAGATCTCCATTATCAGTATGGGTGTATCATGCGTAAGGATGTGTCTTCCAGCAGGCTGTCAGATGATGTTGAGGTGTTTGTAAAAAGGCATTAAGAGACAGTAACAAATGTGAACAATTGAGGTTTTTGGTTTACTGTTCAAACTTAAATTTCTTGGGAGTGTATGTAAAACTTCTAATTTCTTTTAATGTGTGTAAAACATTTAATGAGACTAGCACTTAAAACCGTAATTGTGTGTATACAGTTAATACCTAACAGTTTTCAGACAATTTTTTTTTAAAGCCTCAGTACTATAGCAATGCAAATAGTAATCTCCTTGCTTTCAGTAGGATTTATAGTTGTGGGTAACTTTGCATACTCAAAAATTATACTTTTCAGGACTTAACAATGTGACTTTTTGAGGAGTGGGATGTTACAACGTGAGAAATGGTGTAGGAATTTAATGGGAATTATAAATGTAGTTGGATGAGCATGTAAATTCCACAACCAGAAACTACAGCAGGAAAAAAAAAGTTATTTTGGGCCATAGTTTAGCGACAAATTCTGGCATAAGGTAACAGAAATCCAGCTGAACTTTTTTACCAAGGATTCATTTTATGCGGTGAAAAACCTTTTTAGTTTCTCAGAACAGATAGCTGTGATTCATTAAAATAAATACAATCATTTAGTGGTAGCATAAATGACCTCTAAATCTTTGCTTAAACAAGGAAACTGCACTAGTTTAACTAAATGGTAACACTATTATAACAATGTTGTTATTCCTTAAATTAGTATTATTTTTGTGCAGACCAATCTCAGGGTTTGCAGTATAAGTGGAGACTGTGAGAAAGCAGTAAGGATAGTGGGTCATTAATGTTTCAGAACTTGTAAACTGTGCTAAATAGTTGAAACTCATGTTTCATTTTAATAAATTACAAAACATTTCCTGAAGTCACCAAAACCAGTATTTCTTCATTATTTTTAATCTTTATCTATAGCACAAAGTTACTAAGCATGGTTTTTCTTGTTTTCTGAAGTGACTGAAATGATGAAGCTATAACCAAAACTTGGTGTACACACTTCCATATATTTTCTTGTGAAAAGGGTCTTAAGCGTTGCAATAATCACAAACAATTATCATCTAAAATGTTTTTTAAACAATAAATCTTATGAAATTACATAATTTGGGGGCTGTGTTTATTCTAAAATAAAGATTGGGGTGTGGTGGAGGAACCTGAACTTTTTTATCTAAGGTCTGTATAGCATCCAGTGCTCCACTGACATCTTCGGTGCTATAATTGAGTTGTTGCCAGTCTGTGGACATGGGGCTATCATCCTTCTTAGGCCTGAAAACCTCACAGTATTCCTTGGGTAGCCCATGGGTTTTTTCCTGCTTACTGCAGTAACCCAAATCTGCAAACACTATTCTGCTCTGCCAGATGTTAACAGTTGTGTCATGTTTTAGATTCTTTATGGTGAACAGTGTCACTCATGCACTTTCTCTTGTCCTTTATGTGAGTGGTTGCTCTTCCTTTTTCTACCCTATGTGAAATGTATGCAAGAGGATGAGCTGTGGTGTTGTCCTTCTCCACTTCACCTCCTGCACCAAGTTGCAGTCTTCCCTTGCCCCTTCCAGCTCCCCCAGATACCTGTGATCTGTTCTGCTGTTCATGCATTCCTGCATTTCCTGGCAAGGTAACAGTTCAGAAATCTTCCCTCTCCTGTTGCTCAGATTGAGGAGATGTAGGCACACTGAGGCACAATTATTAATGTGTTTGCATTGCCCTCCTGATGAAAGGCAGTTGCTTTCAAACCTGACCATCAGGTGGTCTTCTGTCTTTCTCTCTGGGTGCTTGAAGGCAGGCATTTGAATATGGTGCTTGCTCTGATAGTTTTGATTTGTTTGTGGGGTCTTTTATGCAGCACACAAAAAAAATCATAGTGTATATGGTATACCAGATTCCTGTTGGGAGTAACTGCAGACCTTTCTTCTTTCTTCATCTTTTTAGTGTCTGGTTTAGGAAGGTGGTGCATTTGTGAGATCAGAGTAAGGGTTTATGTAATGCCTAAAGCGCGGACACTGACTGGGACCAGCTAAATTGTCTGTGATAGCTGTTTAGTAAGCCAGTCTCTCGAAAATGTATCTGCATAGCTTTTCTGGTTCACACAGCTTTTATGACAGTGTTCTGACCAACTGCAGTCAGTGATTGTCTATAGGAACAGTTTTGTCTCTGCATTTTTGCCTGAAGGGAAGGGGAGATGTATTTGAGACTTCCTATTGTGAATGTTAAAAATAATGCCTGGTTTAACATTTGTACTACCTGTGCACCAGAATTAAATAGCTACCATCTATCAAACTCTAATTCATCAGTGTAAAGTAATACAATCTGTTTAAAATGTGTATATTTTGAGAAATTTATACACTGTATTTTACAATATAATCCTTTCTTTCTTAGTTGTAGGAATCTAAGAATGTAAGCTTGGGCAGGTGATCACAGTATGTGCTTCATGAGGGTTTCTGAGCCAAAATCACTGATGACAGTAAAAATAGCATGATATGGTCCTTGAGTTTAATGCTATTTAGAGGACTGATGGACTGCAGTGGTTGGATATATGATGTTTTAAAGGATTGACTATGAGACTTGGATGTACGATACTTAAGTATTGTTCAATTTCTAACTGAGAGGTAAAATAAGCAACCTATTTACAGATGCTGAGTTGATGGTCAGTTATTGCTCTATGGTATATAATATATTTTTAAAAGAAAGAAAAAAAACAAATCCTGTCACCTGCCGGCTTTTTGTGAAGCTTCAATTTCTGGCTGCAACTGCGTGTTGGCATAAGGTATGAATTTTCTGGAAGTTTGTCCCTACTCCAGTTGGAAATTGGGTTATTTGAACATGGCAGCCTTTTAAATTTTGATGTACAATTTCTAACGTAGACCTAGAAAACTAAACCCTTTTGAAAGTTGTAATTTACCTTGTTCCCAAAACTGAAGGAGTGAAAAATTCTTCTCAGTATATTAGCTCTGATGAAGAAATAATAGTATAATCCTGGACTAATGTTATTCAGACTTATGTTCAGTGGTGGAGCAGATGCCATACTCTTAACTCTTATAACACAATTACTAGTGTGATTCTTAAATATTTGATGAAAAAGTTTTTTTCCTTTTAAACGGAGGTTAAATAACAAGAGGTGTATTACTGGTTCATCTGATATAAAATATTGCAGTGTTGAGTAAGTGGCCATAGTAGTTCCTGTAAGAGATGAAATGGAAATAACCTTCCTGGTGACTAATCATTGTTTTTCAAAATGTAATGATACTCGGTTACTATATTTTGGAGGACAAACTAGCGATTAAGAAAAGAGATACAGGAACGAGATGCGTTCCTGTTTGGCTTACATTCTGACCCAGTCAAAAAAACAAACCAATGAAAAAAAGAATCCAAACAAAAAATGCAAGACCCACTTGGTTTATCCTAATAAAGACAGTTGTGAGCTAGAAGTAATACTACCAATATGAATATAGTTTTGCTTTCACTGTGCAAGCTAAAGCAGTATGAAACTAATTTTCTTTACTGTGCTGACAAGAATTGTGTGTTCTTAACTTTCAGTAGGTCAGAGATCGGACCCAGTAATACAATTATTAATGTAAATGGCTTCAAAATACATACTGGAGCCTATAAGTTTCTTGAAAATTTGTGTGAAGTGGTAGGATTTGCAAGTTCTCTCCTGTTACGTTTGGTATGGGAACATAAGTCTTTGTAGCCCTGAACTGCCAACAACCTTTGTCCTTCATTTTACCTTCAGTTAAAAAAAAAAAAGGGGGGGGGGGGGCAGTGTTTGAAATAGGGAAGTAAATGAATGTTGGCTAATGGCCATGTCTTTTCCTAGAGCAAGAAAAAGTCTTAGAAAGGTAAATGAGATTGTGGACCTGGATATGAATGATATGTGATGTTTTGTAAATTATTTATCAGACAGAGAGTTTCTGAAATGGCTAAAGCACTGTTATATCAAAGGGCAGGAGAATGATATGGTTGTCAAGAGGAGATTTTTACTGGATTCCACAAAAAAAGAATCCCCCTTTTTAAATTATCTGTGTTAAACTTTAGCAGTTAAGAAATGTCCACAAGATGCTGCAGGTGAACAGTTGTATTTGCATAGCTCTGGACCATTCTGCTGATGATGATTACTGGTGTAGTTTAGGTGTTTTGTTTTGTTTCGTTTTTTTGTTAATATCATTTTGCTCCAAATACAAGTCTCTTTAAAAGTATAATGACGGAACAGATCTGTTGAGTTATGATATCTTACTGGCAAGAATAGTAACTCATTTTATTTGTTGATGCTTTTTTTTTTTTTAACTTGGAAGTGAAAAATTCTGCTGGTAATTGGTATATTGACAAAGAATATCTATGTATTTATTTTTTCAGTAAGCATGACTGAATTGGCAAAACTTCAACATTTTTGACCAGGTAGCAATTTAGTATTTCAACTATCCATATAATCCATAATGGAAGTCTTAGTAAGACTAAGGACAGCAGACTGTGTTTGTTCCGATTAGTTCTAAAAAGGTAATACTACAGATCCCTTTTGTAGTTTATGGAACAGAACAGTCATCTCCATACTTAGGAAAAGTCTTGGGCTCTGATCATCTTTTATGTGTGTTATTTGGGGTATACAAGTATGTCAGTATTCCAATAATTTGATTGTGAAGAAATGAACGGTGAGCAGACCTTCTGAGGATTAAGCTTGCAGAGAAAGTACTATGCCTCAGGATATGTTTATATGCTTTCAGATTATTCTAAAGCTCAACAATATAAAGCTAGTTTGAGTTTTTTGTATTATGTTGCGTTGAGGTATAAGAGCAGATCTACGTGGAACTGATGCCTTCTCAAGACTACTCTTAAAAACAAGCATTCCCCACTTCCCAGAACTGCAATGGAGTACAGATTCATAGGTCACACAAAGACAGTCTGTCAGTTTTTGAAGTATTGTGGCATAGAGTGGAAATGTAAAAATGGAAGGTGAAAGCAACAAAGAATGACTTTGATAGCTAAACATTGCTGTTAGTTTTATATAAATCTGGAAACTATGCATTTGCAAAAGAAACTATTTTTGAGTTGTGGGACATGAGCTGCTAGAAGCCAGTCTGAGAAGGTATTGTATTATTTAAATATCCCACTTGAAGAAATAGTTGCATATAATTTTATTTGTTACAGATCTGTTTACAGATACCTCTATGTAGGCATTAATACATTAATATTTTGGATAATACAGGTAAGTATTTTCATTAAAGCTCTAAAAAGTACTGCAGAAACTGTTTAGGGGTATTTAATCTCTGATCATTTGTCGCATAACAGATTAGGAAGATCAAGAAGTAAGTTTGTATCAGTTCTTAAATCTTTCTGTGTATTGCTTCTAGACATTGACAGATTTGCAGACTTTTTATTCTGATTATGTATCGTAGCTGATGGGGCTCAGCAGACTGGAATGAATAACTGATTATCTGTTGAATCCAGTATTTTTATATTGGAGGGAGGTGTGAGTTACATTGCATGGAAAAGTAATCAAGTATGTCTTAAATTTGAGAGTTCTTGTAAAAGTTATTATTTTTCTTGTGGAAAGGAACTATACTCATCTGTTATAAAGACCAATTTGCATCTTGATTTTTGAGCACTATTAGACCAAGTGATTGTGTTTTGGAGTTGAAAATGTGTGTTCAAGAATAGTGCACTAAGTTCCATTTTTAATTGTTTTTATTAATACTAGTCTTGTATTGCAGAGGTTTACATGGATTAGTACACAAGGTTTCTCATTATGGGCCAACCAAACATTTGTGAAATAGGTTAAGATACTACACTTTGTCATTTCAAAGTTAGTAAAATGGATGTTTGTCGGGGTAATTAATATGTAGTACAACAAAATGTCAGGTAAAAGACAAGACTGCTGAGGCTTGGGTGTTTTTGCTGGCTAAGTCTATTTTATTTTTTTTATCTAGCCACGAGCTGATCCCATCCCGATATGTAGCTTTTGTTTGGGAACGAAAGAATCAAATCGTGAAAAAAAACCAGAAGAGCTGTTGTCTTGTGCAGACTGTGGCAGCAGTGGTAAGTTGGCTGAATTTACAAATATTAGAAATGTTTGTGTTTAAGTCTGTTTTTTCAGGTATTAAAAATATTTTAAACTTCTGAATGCTATCCTCTCTTTGACATAGTTTGAGAACTGAAAGCAGGGAGTAGAAGAGACTTTTTACTAAAATTTTGTCATCTGAATAACTATAAATGAGAGCAGTGAATTCATCTTTATGCCAAAAGTATAGATCTACTGAGTAAATGGGGAAGCCACATTTGTAAAATACAGAAATTGTGTTATTGTTTGGAATTTGAGTTTTAACTGAAAACTCAGTTTTGCATTGTGATGTCAAATGGTGATCAAGAATTTTGCTTACATAGATTTGCAATATTTCAGAAGCTGAGGAATAATCATCATAATAAAGACTGTAGCAGTCTTTGTGTATCTTGCATATCCAATTCATTTTTTTTATAATACTATTTTATTAAGTGGGTATTTGAAGAATACTTTAAAAACCATATTAAAGCTGTTAGGTACTTGTTACTTGTCAGGCACAAGATAGTGACTCTCTACTGATCATATGTACCTCGCTCCTGTGCATTGCAGCAGTTCTTGCAGGCCTCATACAGCTGTTCTGAATGCAGGTGCTTTCCTTAAAGTGAGCAACTAGGTTAATTTTCAAAATGAAATACTGTAGTATATTGTTGCTTTGCGCAGTGCTTGTGCATGGATGGTACCAAATGTGTTCTTGACCTAGGTGTTATTCCTGATTCACAGAGGGATTTGGCTAAGAAACTTGGGCAAATTTCTGTAGCAACTCTATGCTGGCCAATATAGTTTGTCAGTTGTTTGTGCCAGTAAAAAAAACTTGCTCATAAGCTTACAGCTGCACTGAGAAGTACTTCAAGTAAAGCTTTGCAATGTAGACGACCCCAGCTCAAAGACAAAATAGCAGTGCTGCCTTAAGTCCCAGGCTGCAACATCCAGCTGCTTGGTGCTATGTCTTTGTACTGGCACCTGGTTCCGTATAAAATGGCTTGAGGAACGAATGTATTTGGAAGACGATGAGTTTGATCAATTCCCCAGTCCAGTTCACTGCAGAGCCATACCTAGTTCTATGCCGGAATGAAGAGGGAAGTGCTGAGGAGGGAAATGAGTAGAGAAGCAGTAAGGTCTGTGTATGCCAGCACTGCTTTTGAGAAGGCTGGAAATGAAAGTATTGTTTTGGTGTCTTGGAATTCAGAGTCCATGTGTATCATCATTTTGTAGGGGTGCTGAAGATATTCTGTCTTGGGTACTTTGATAGCTACAGAAGTACTTGAGTAAAAATAAAACTGTGGATCAAAAATGTGTTTTCAGTTAATCAGGATATGCTTTTGATTGTGTGATTTTTGAATCTGTCACCCTGGACAGATTCTTTGTATTTTAGCCAGTGTATTTTTTTTAGTATGCTTAAGCAAATGGTTAAACGGGGAAGTAAGGGAGTGGCTTTTTCACCCCAGGAAGCACAACAAAACCCCATAGGTTCTAAACTCTTCCTTTAATGGTTTACAGGTTTCCTGTATTTTCGAATCCATATTCTAGTAGCTGGAAGTTTAATAGGTTTTGTGTGTGGTTAGACTCTGATATGCAGAGCTTACAATAATCGAGTGATCTTAGATATCAGTACTCTTCTGTTGTGTAATAATCCCCTGGTACATCTAAGACTCTTTAGAACTGGAAGTCTTGACTTTCATGGATCAGCTTCCATTTGAATTAACACTGATACATTCTCTTTGCCTCATTAAGACTAAATTATCTTTAATTAGTTCCTCAGATGTATTAGATATAAAGAATGAAGTGTTGAAACTGCCAATCAGATTGCTGGATGGTTAAACTTTAGCTACTGCTGCATAACTAAAATAAAAACCCATCTAAGTGCAATTTATAAATAACAAGACTTCACTCAAGTCGAGGTTTACTATAATTGGATTTGTAATTTTGCACACTGCAGCGTATCTCAAAGCTGGTCTTGCTGTCTAACAAACAAAAGAAATTGCATGTTGTGCACAGCAAGCAAATTGTTCTGTTGATCAGAGATTAAATTGCAGTGCCCACTACTGGCATGTCTGCTTTCGTTTGTTTTTGTCAGTTGCACGTATCTCTTCAGGTAATGGTTCTGTTTTCTCAAAGCAGAACCTATTTGTTTATCTACACATTTCATTGATATTACCATGTTTTGTGGTATTTGGGAGGATAATGTATGTGGGTAGTGGAAATTAAATGCACTGCTATGCCACTTTGCACAGGGCATTTCCTAAAGAAGTAAGATGAGGGATGTCAGATGTGATAAAACAAATCCTATTACAAAAGCAAGCATTGCACTTTCCCCTTCCACCATTCCGCTTTCTTCCCTATCTTTTTATTTTGAAAACTAGAATCCAACTCTGCTTCCATTTTCCCAACTGAAAGGTGCAGAAGCAATTCAAGAGCTGCTGGTGAAAGGTTTTAGAATGGAGTTAAGTTTTAGAATGAGAAGGGGGGGAAAATAGAGTTATTGGGGAACTAAAATAGTTCATTTTCCCCCTTTTAAAAAAAATACTTAAAAGTAGAATACTTGTGGTTGCTATCCTTTCAAACAAATAGTATGTTAGGCTGAGAGGCAAGAGGGCTTCAGGTCAAAGATGGGTGGGGGAGGCTGGAGAGCAGAACAGTGAAGACATCAGGGTTGGATCAAGAGGAATAGGGACAGAAAATGTAAAGGACTGTGCAGAGGTTGTTTATAAAGGAAATGTAGGGTATGCTTTAAGAATAAGGAAATATGGGAATTGTCTTAATTATTGCAATCATTGGGAGAATGTTGTCTAGGTGGATAAAATAAACTGAAGAAATTTGTAGGTGGGAAAACCTACTATATGCTTGAGACAGATGCACTGGTCCTTTTTCTCATAGATAAAGTCACCCTACCAAAAAGGTTATCAAACACAAGGGCTTTTTTGTGAACTATTTCATATATTAGTTCCCCACATCTGTATCAAAGTTGCAAATAACAGGAGATACTATCATATCTGATGTACCACTGTACGTAGTTGTTGTCACTGATATAATGATCATTCTTTTAAAGGACTAATTCTTGTGTCAAATCATTTGAAGAGTAAACAAGGCCCAAACTCACAACAAAGACAAGTGGGCAGTTTAAAGGAGTTGCCTTCAGTCACAGAGTGAGATGTTCTGACTTCCTGATCTCACCTCTTTCTGCCACATCGATGAACAGATCTTAACCTTTTCTAGCTTGCGTAGATAAGAATGAATTTTAAAGCATTTAATTTTTAATAGTTTTATTTTAAAATAATCCTATATGTATCCTGATGGGAATCTCCAGTTTTCAAAGGTCTAAATTTCCAGTAATCTGTTAAACTTGTGTGCTACATTTAAAAATATTGATGCTGCTGAGGTTTAGAAGAAAGTCAAGTGGTAGAACCAGGAGAAATTACCATCTGAAACACTTTTAAACTAGAGATTGATCAGGTGTTGAAAAGCCTCTTGGCAGATCAGCTACTGGATATGGAGAAGGTAGTTCGTTCTCAATTTCAGTTCAGATCAAGTAGAGCTGAAATACCGTGAGTTTTGAAGCTAGAAACATGCTTTACCTCTTCAACTCTTTCAAATTAAAGAAACTAGCTGTAAAATCACTTAAGGTCACGATGAATCCATTTAACTGACTACAGAGACTTGTTAAACTACAGAAGAACAGAGTGCCTTTTCAAAGTAAAACCTGTGTTGGTTATTGCTTCATGTCTGTTAGGCATTACCTTCTACTTGTTATTATATTTGCACTGTGTCAATTTGTGTTCAAAATGGTAGAATACATAACCTTCTACTTGTTTATTGTTACATTTGCACTATGTCCATTTGTGTCCAAAATCATAGAATCATTGTGGTTGGAAAGGACCTCCAGGATCATCAAGTCCAACCTTCATCCTAACATCTCTCTAACCACTAGACCGTAGCCTCAAGTGCTACATTTACTTGTTTTTTAAACACCTCCAGGGATGGTGGCTCCACCATCTCCCTGGGCAGTCTGTTCCAGTGCCCAACCACTCTCAGTAAAGAATTTCTTCCCAATAGCTAATCTAAACCTCCCCTGATGCAACTTGAGGCCATTTCCTCTCATTCTATCATTAGTAATTTGGGAGAAGAGACTAACACTAGCCTTGCTACAACTTCCTTTTAGGTAGTTGTAGAGAGCAATAAGGTCTCCTCTCCAGACTAAAGAGCCCCAGTTCCCTCAGTCGCTCTTCATAGGGCATGCTTTCCAGACCCCTCACCAGCTTTGTTGCCCTTCTCTGGACCTGCTCCAGCACCTCAATGTCCTTCTTGTACTGTGGTGCCCAGATCTGGACACAGTACTCAAGGTGCAGTCTTATAAGTGCCGAGTACAGGGGCACAATCACCTCCCTACTCCTGCTGGTCACACCGTTTCTAATACAGGCCAGGATGCCGTTGGCCCTCTTGGCCACCTGGGCACACTGCTGGCTCATGTTCAGAGCCAATGAGGGGTGTATTATTAAAGAACAATACCATATGATGTTTTGAAATCTGAAAATTCTGTGCTGTCTCTGCTAGTGCATACCTAGGCAAGACAGTAGACATGGCAAATGCATAGTGATGATTCCATTTTGCACTCCTTCAACCCCTAGTTATTTGTGGCTCAAGGACTTGGAGTTGCAGGCAGAATTTTTGTATTTAATACCAATAGATTTTTTCTTTTTTTTTTTTGTTAATATTGTTATGTGTTAGATTTTACTATCATCAAGTGTGTTAAGCTGTATAATTGCTTGAATGAGAAATGTTACGTCGGTAGATAACGGAGAAATAAAGAAACCCTGTTACACCTGATCTGTGCATAGTTACCAGCTGGTGAGAATGGATGTTTCTTACATTTATACTTTTCAGTTATTTGCTTAAGGCAAAGTTAAAATCAACAATTTAAAGCACAACTTATTTGCTCCTTGAAGTAAATCACTTCTGTGCAGGGTAGATAACTGGAATTAAATCTACTTATATGGAGGTAATTGGTTTATGATTACACTTTAATGTGTTAATATAGTTGTTAAGTCATGGTTGATGAAGTAAGTCTTTTTGTGATATTGATTATTAATATCAGCCACTCTAGGGAGCTTTTTTCCTTATTTCTTAGCATATATTTTTAAATGAAGCACTTGTTAAGCTTTGTTGAAGGGAACAGTGTAGCATCGAACTCAACTGTGCCGTTACAGAGTATATTTGTAACTTTCAGGAAAAACAGTAACTTTAAGTGCATACTCGCTTTTAACTACAAAAACTTATTCATGTGTCTTAAACTGTATGTTAAGAATTAAATGGCAATGTTTTTTCAATATCTTTGTTTTCGAAACTAATCTCTGAATTTATTATTATTGATTGTTCCTTACTAATAGATTATATTCCTGCAATTTATTTTGAGAATATGCTGTATTTATCCAATTACTGTTGTCTTAAAATTTAACAAAAAGTGGATTAAGCCTTGGGTACATCCAATAAAAGGAAAGAAAACCTGAAATTTCCACTTACTAAGGTTACCTTTGCATTCTATTAGTCATCTTTGCCATTCATGCATCAGTCCATTAGAAGACAAAACCAGCAAATGCTGGTGGATTAGCCTGTGTTCTTGTTTGTGGTGGTTTATCTCAGTCTTGAAGTGAGAAACACTGGGTGGAGAAAGTCTGAATCACTGACTAGACCATTCCCTGGAAGAAATTGTGCATCCTGGCTCTTGACAGTGAGAGTAAAGCATCCCTCATGCGCATCACATCACTGTAGCCATCTATAAGTGTAGCATGGCATCAGGAATTCTTATCTCTCTGAAAACTCATGGGTTGATGTTCTTGATAATCTCTGAGTATAATACCAGCAAAAAGTGATTCCCTGGGAGGGCTTATCCCTTCCTATTTAGCAGTGCTTTTATATTTTCTGGATTAAGCGTACACTCTATTGAGGTTGTTGAAGACATGATGAAAAATCACTGCCAATATTGCCTAAGGTGGTGTATGTGTTCAGTTGTCTGATATGTTTGTGTTAATTGGAAAAGCCATGTAGGCCTTCTAGGCTACCATGAAAAGAGGATGGTCCTGCCAGGGAATAAAATATAGTTTCATGGAAGGCGGTAGTTCAGCTGTTCTTCCCCCTCCCACCCACTGTTTTAAATCTTCCCTTGCAGTAAGCTTTTCTTGTGCCAATTGCCTGTTTTTTTGGTTTTTTTTTCTTCTTCTTACTACTCTGAAACTGTTCTTTATATATAATGAAGTAATAATTTGGAATTAAAAATGCATATAGCTTGACTATGCAGTTTTTCTGGTAGTTTATTAGTATATTTAGAAAAATAATACAGTATTATTTAAGGCTTTCCTCTGTTTATGTTACACTGCTGTGAAAGGGGAGCAGGGTTAAGTTTGTAAAAATAATTTTTCAGAACCAATAGCAGTTCAATATGCTATGGAAATAACCTAGTGAAAATAAAAATTCAATTTCAGGTGCTTGTGTAGACCATTCACAGCTGTCAGAGTAGAAGTTAACTTTGTCCCTCTTTTCCTAAATGAGGTTTATGGCAGTTATTCTGCATCTTTGTATGAAGTAGATGAGGTAAGCTATTGCAAAGTTCTGAAAACAGCTGGTTCTTGCAGGGTTCTGGTGGTGCTGGCTACATCCTGTTGAACTTAAGAATCAATCATATCAATCTTAAATTTCAAGCTTTAAATATTTTGGTTTTTTAGGCCATCCATCATGTTTGAAATTCTGTCCTGAGTTAACGACAAATGTGAAGGCCTTAAGATGGCAGTGTATTGAATGCAAGACGTGCAGTGCGTGTAGGATCCAAGGCAAAAATGCAGTAAGTTAGTCTGAGTGTTATCTGACTTTTCATTGTTTACTGTAGTTCTATATGTAGCACATGTACAAATACGTATCACTGATGTACAACTTCAAGCAATGCTGTATTAAGTCTTTTTTTCCTCTTCTTCTTCCTCCCCCCCCCACCCCTTCAGGACAACATGCTTTTTTGCGACTCCTGTGATAGAGGGTTCCACATGGAGTGCTGTGACCCACCACTTTCCCGAATGCCAAAAGGTGATAATAGAAGTCCTTTCAATGAAAATACTTTTTCACAGTCTTTTCTCTTATGAAGTGATCAAAAGCTTCTGAGCACGCTAATTGTTTTTGCATTGGTAAACAATATGATTTCATTTGTATCAAAGCCAATTTTACTTTTCTTTTCTTGAGATTTTTTTCCTCAGGAAATAGGTCTGTGGCCAGTTGGCCAGATGAATTCACTGTGTATTGAGTTGTTGGCCAGTTTATTGAAGGGGAAGTTTTAAGAAGGCTGTTGAAATGTTTGGAGTATATATACTGACAGATCCTTAGAGCAAGTGAAAGAGCCTATTCTTCATGCCTTTTTGTAAGAGCAATTTGAAAAAACAGACAAGCAAAACACCTGTGTCCTCAG
>VZZY01023800.1:0-28863 GCA_013400335.1 Eurystomus gularis | reverse complement strand
TCTAGATTTCTGATATATATATATATATATAGCACCTCTCACTTCTGCTCTTAAATCTTTATGGCTTTCCCTAAGTAATCTTAGTTACACTAAAGATTTATTCCTGCTTTTCTTTTTTTTTTTCTTTTTTCCTCCCAAATCCTTAGCCTTATCTGTAACACAGAAGTGTTCAAACATGGTCATCTAGCATTTAAAGGATGCTAAATTCAAGTTATTGTATATTAAAACAAACATATCTGGGTGTGATCTGGTATTTTCTTTAGTGCACTCTAGCCTAGATTGCTTTGTAATGCACATATTCCCCCCCCCCTTAATTGTGTCTGAAGAAAGATCTAGGTAGTATAAGGGAAGGACAAGCTGGAACAGAAATTCTTTGAACAACCCATTTGCTCACAACCTTTTCTGTGACCCTTGTTGCCCCATCCCTCCGCCCCCTCTACAACCAATTTGGTTTCAGAAATTTCAAATATGGGTAGAAGTGTATCACTTTTCTCTGTCCACTTCCATGTGTTCTGTTCATAAGATAATTGTTGACCTTTTATACTTGGCATGTGTTTTGGCAGACACCTGCAATACAAATTAAATAAGCTGTGTACAATTAAACTTTTATTTTTCTTTTATGTAGGGATGTGGATTTGCCAGGTCTGTAGACCAAAGAAGAAAGGGAGAAAGCTACTTCATGAGAAAGCTGCCCAAATAAGGCGAAGATATGCAAAACCTATTGGACGACCGAAAAATAAACTAAAGCAACGAATGTTGTAGGTTTCTCTTGAATTTTTTTTAATGTTTCTAAGAATGCAGTAATATAAGTTTGATGCAGCTTCAACTACAGTTTCAACTGTATTTCAAGTTGAGGAAAGTAGGTAATGAGTATTCTAGTATATGCCTTTCAGCCCAGTAGCCAATAACATCTTAATTATAGTGGATGCTTTTTGTGTCATGTCAGAAGATGATGAAAAAACTTCCTGTAACCTTCTTTTCTAAATCCCTTAATTTTTAAACAAAACTTGTACCTATAGCAGATGCAAATAAGTCTGCATGGTAACATATGCCACAGCTGTCTTTTAAGTGTAACTTTAAATAATTGAAGTACATACAGAACCTATACAAACTGGATAATAGTGAGTTACTTTACACAACTTCAGGAGATGGTTCTGATTAAAGACCTGTTTAAAAGTTCTATAAAAGTGACTTTATTAGTCAAGATCAGCTTACAAAAGCCATTCCAAAAAGGAAACTATGCAAGTTGCAAGCACTACAGAAGTTCTGGTTTCAGTGGTACTTTGGAAAAAATTGTTACTTGAATTCTGCTGTTAAGCTGCCACTGGTTACTAGAGAAAGAGCTTACAATTTCTCTTGCTTCTCAAGAATGCATTTATCTAGGACAAGAGTGCTGTAATTGTTCTGGCATCTATCTTTCCAGGGAACACTGTAGTTAAACATCTTAAGCTTGGTTTGAGGATTGTTTAAGTAGCATTCAAATGCTGAGCTGACATAACGCTGAGTGTTAAACAGGAACAGATTCTATGTTAACTCCAGTTGCATGTTGCCCTCCATCATGTGTTCCTTTCTTCTCCTCCTTTTTAATTATCTGTTTGGCCATGTCAGCTCAGCAGCTGAAATGCTTTCTGACTCTATCTACTATTAACTCTTGTCATGCAGCTGTTAACTGACCATTTTTCTCTATAGTCTAAACACCTCTCTGGTATTCTTCAGAGTTGCACAGTAGCTGCTGTAAAACTTTGCATTTTGCAAAATAAGGATTTCTTGAGCCAGTGGACCCAACATGTGAAAAGAGAAGGAAAAAAATATATACTCACAGTGCTAGAATACAGCACACTGATCAAGTTCATGTACTTGGTGCTGTGCAGCTTGCTATATTCTTTCCCCTCTCTCTGCCAGGATCTCTTATCTTGCCTTTTGTGGTCCCTTGAACAGTGTATGTTATTCTAGGAAAGTAATACAGTACAAGGACGAAGTGTGGTGCTACATGGAGCTAAAAGACTCTACTTGTAGCTGTTCATGAGAGCATGCTCTTAAAGGAAGTCTGAAAGATTCTTCTCCATTCTCTGGACTAAACTTAGGAACTTGAAGGTCATTGAAATAGCCATACAGCTTTCAGTGTGTTAACTGAAATTCCTATATATCATTGTGTGTGCATGATAAATGTAGTCCATATATCTCCAGCTACACCTCAGGTTTTATCCTTTACAAGCTACTAAGCCTTCAACTGGAGGTTAGGGTTCTAATACAGTACTGCCATCGTATTTTGCTAAAAACATGTCCCTGATCTGGGTTCTCACAGTGGATTTAGCAGGAATGTGTCTGACAGCAGTAATTCTGCTTCCTCATACATGTAAAAGAATGATTGGAAAGGTTGTGAGAGTTTTACTGTTAACTTTTGCTAATGGGATTCTGAGCTACCACTTCTAAAATAAATGTCATGCTAAAGGATGTTCTCTTACATTGGATGATGATTATGTGTATAAAGATTTTCTTTTCTTTGTAGCACATGAGCTACATGGACATATTAGAATAGTATTGGGGGGGGTTTCTTTTGTCTAATAAATATTTGCAATACCGTGGGCACAGTTCTATTACTTCAATGTCTAATGTATAAAACAAAGTAGTCTTATTTTGGAAGAATAGTGGTTAGGAGATGCTTTAAGAGAGGAGGCTTTTCCTCATGGAATACTATTTAAAAGTGATCACGGGGTACAGAAGATGACAGACTCATACGTTAAAGTTTGTAGCAACATGAAATACAGAAAGGTTAGCTAATGCCATTTAGTCCTTTCTTTGCAGTACAAAGAAAATCTGTCCAGTAGTACTGGAATAATTTTTTGCCTGTTGACCATATGTAGGAAGCTTTTCATGGACAAACTACTGTGTAGTATTAATTAAAACCAGGTGTGTGTTGGCCTCTGGCACTGCTGGTGATTACTACATCTGGTAGTGAGAATAGGTCTTGTGATGGACATACCTTATAGCACCAAAGAATTCAAAAGACTCAGAAGTTTTTGGTTTTGTTGCCTCTTAGGGGCTAGCCAAATTTAAGGATGTGTGAGTGAAAAAGGGGCTAGTTCTTAAACTGGTGGGCCCTTGGAGTTCAATAAACCAGATGGTAGCCCCAGGCTGTTCAGTCTAATTAGAAGTAACCTGTTGGAATTAATTACTTCAGCATCTCAATTAAGAAGGCAAAATCTGTGGAAGAAAACTTTCTATTGCAAAGTAAATACGCTAACTTCAAAGAGCAGGATGGAAAAGGGAATGGAAGCATTTGATGCTACTATATAGCTTTCTTTGGATTTGCAGTTTGGTCATGCTTCCTGATACCCTTTCTTTTTTTAACTAGAAATGTTTTTAAACTTTCTGTTTCTATATACTTACAATATACTACACTTCCGTATATCATTGTGTTGTTCCTCTGTTCCATCATTAGTGACCAGTTAAACCTGTACTTCTGATGTTACAAATGTTGGCTTTCAGTATGTCCTTTTTTCTTCCTAGGATTTAACTAATTTCCTTCTTAACACCTTCCATGTTAGGCCTGATTGGTTTACAGCTTTTCTCCAAACTCTCCTTGATATTACAGTTTTGCTCTTTCCTTTCCTTTGCAGTTTTTGTTTTTCTATTTTTACAATGTCTAAAGAAATCGGAGTCTATTTCTTTTGGTTCTGTTGTAATGCTCTACATAACCTAGTTTTGCTGTTAGGTCTCTGGTGGTAGTTTTTACTACTAGGATTGACATACATAACCCAACAAGAGCGTGGAGAAATAAGTCGTTTCTTGAAAACTGACTGAATTGCTTTAAAGGACTAGTTGACCTTCTCTATGGTTTAAGCAAATGTAGTCTGAAGTGAAGTGTTTTGATATGCAGTAATTTTTTATTGATACTGAATATGTGTGTCTCCTTTGTGTGTACAATAAACTCTGTGGTGGTGGTGCAGTTATTGTACTCGGCCAGTGCATTGACATTTTTCTCAAAGCAGCACACTTTTGCCATACCTAAAAGTAGGCAGGGAGGCTGTATACTTGGGACATCTTGCTATCCCAGCTGCTTCTCTTTATAGATACTGTGGACTACCTTTATGGCAGAGGGGGAGAGAGGGTGGCAAGGCAAAAAGAAAATAAACTAGTTGTATGTTATGTCATAGTGTGAAATGTATTTCTGAAGTGTATTTGTCGTTTATATTTCTTTAAAGATTTTTTTTTTAAGTACAGTGGCATAAGTAACTTCTATAAACTGTAATACTATTTGGCAGTAGTTACATTAATGCTGATTTTTATTTTCCAAATTTTTGCATAGGTCTGTAACCAGTGATGAAGGATCCGTGAATGCATTCACAGGAAGGGGGTCACCTGGTAGGGGTCAAAAGACTAAAGTCTGTACCACACCTTCATCTGGTCATGCTGCATCTGTGAAGGATTCAAGCAGCAGATTGCCTGTTACAGACCCCACTCGGCCTGGTGCCACCACCAAAATCACCACCACCTCCACCTACATACCTGCCTCTACACTTAAAGTTAACAAGAAAACCAAAGGGCTCATTGATGGCCTTACTAAGTTCTTTACACCATCACCTGATGGTCGCAGATCACGAGGTGAAATAATAGACTTTTCAAAGCACTATCGTCCAAGGAAAAAGGTCTCTCAGAAACAGTCATGCACTTCTCTTGTGTTGGCTACAGGTACCACACAAAAGCTAAAACCTCCACCTTCTTCACTTCTACTCCCAACCCCCATCTCTGGTCAGAGCCCCAATTTGCAAAAATCCAGCACTTCTACTTCTTCTAACTCTCCGCAAAGTTCTTCCAGTCAGTCAAGCATAGCCTCCTTTAGTAGCCTTCCTAGTAACAGTCAGTTAAAGGGACTCTTTGATGGGCTCTCTCATATCTATACCACTCAGGGACAGTCCCGAAAAAAGGGACACCCAGGCTATGCACCACCCAAGTGTTTGCGTCGTAAGCCAGAATTATCTTCCACATCAAAATCTAATAGTCATTTCTATGGAAAGAAAGAGGTTAGGAGTAGGTGTATTTCTCATGCCTGTACCTCTGGATGGGGTGTGTCTAGAGGACATGCTTTTAAAGCAATTGTTCATCTCAAGAGAACAACTTCCCTTAAAAAGCACAGGATTCTAGGCAGATTAAAGTATAAAGTGACCCCTCAGATGGGGACCCCCTCACCAGGGAAGGGGAGCTTGGCAGACGGAAGGATTAAACCTGATCAGGATGATGGTAAGCAAAGGTCAAAGTGCCAACCAAACCTGCGTCCCATCCAAAACCAAAATTCTTATATTGTCACATAGGTCCTAGCTATATTTCTCTTGTTCTTACTTCACTTTCATCCAACAGCAATGAAACTTTGACCTTGTATCTAATGCTGACTAAATTTCCAAAATGTTTTGGTTTTTTTTTTCTGACTAATACCACACCACCTTTTTATTATTTTTTTGCATCTGTAGTGACACTAGGAGCCCCAAATGCCTTCATAATGTTGCTTATGGCTGTGTAGTACCGCATGAGTAGCCAGTTTTCATGCTACTTCCTTGTTCATCCCCTGCCTTTTCTCTGGCAGTAGTTCTGTCATCATGATTGTGTGCTGTCAATCCTTACAATGGTGGGCATTTCAGTTCATTTCCCTCTGCTCCATTGCTTTTTCATGAACAATTCCATCCTGCTACAGTCTCCACAACACTTGATCTGTACTGCTGTGGACAACCTTTTTTGACAATTACTTTTATTTAAGAAAAAATATATACGTGATGTTTGAATGTAGACTTAGCTTAGCATTTCATTAGCTTAGCATCTCCAGCTTGGAAGGACGGCTTTTTTTCTCTTATTTTTATTTTTCCCTTATTAGTGTATACTGGAATTTCTCAAGTGGCATAGTTCCAGTGATAGAATATACTCAATTTCCTGAGGTTCAAAACTAATTTAGTAGAACTGGACTGTAAAAGCTTATACAAACAGACAAGCAAGTACCAAAAATAGCTCATGCAACAGCAAACTACAAAACAAGGGGGGAGGGTTCTATTTCTGTTACTTAGTAATCCCAAATTTAGTTAAAATGGGGAGTCATCAGAGCCATAGTTGCTGCAATCCTATTTAGAAGTATCACTTTGGTAAGGCACATGTAACCTTCATGTCTGTGAATAAACTTTTTGCTGGTTTTAAATAACAGATACTGAAATCAAACTAAGCATCAAACAAGAAAATGTGGATGTGTTTCTGATGGGAAGCAAAGACACTGTTACACAGGAGGATTTGGAAGTATTTAAGCAGGCTCGAGAACTTTCCCTGGAGGTAAGAACCGTGCTGCATAAAGTGTAGTTATTTCTGTAAGTAAAAGCTTACTTCATTTTCATGTGTCTATCCATCCTCATTTCTAATATCTTCCTTTTGATCTAATTTGTCATGCTTGCTCTGAATTTAGTTTGGGAGACCCTGTAGGTACAGTTGCATCCTAGATAGGAAACAAGTCATCACACTGGAAAGGGTCAGATGGTGAGTGACACTTGGGATAGATTTTGAAGGATATACTTGAGGATTTTGGATGCAGGGCTACCACCGATCAAGTGTATCTGACATCCTGGTCAGGACTGGGATGTTGGTCATTAAGAATGTGCCAGGTAACTTTCCTCTGTAGATAAAGCAGTCACTGCGAGAAGATAAGGCTGTCCCAGCAAATACTGTTTGTAGGAAACTGATCTTAGTGAATTCGTAACTTCATTTTACCCAGTGATATAACACGTTTTGAGTTTAAATGCGATAGACTTTTTCTAGCAGTGAAATTACTTGAGCTAAATCTTACTGCATATGTTTATTAGAGCTGGTGTTAATGCTCTTCTTTAAAGTACATAGTGGTAATCTAAAGCTTACGGGTTTTTTCAGTTTTAGTATACAAGAAATGACATTACTTGCTATGGGTCCATGTAGTGACCTTTTTAGAGTCTTAATTCAGAGTGTGTTAACCAACAAACTTCCATTTGCTAATGGAAATGGTTCCTGCCTCCTCCTTTCTTTCTTTCATATGCAGTCCAAAAGTAGATAGGTGGTAAGATTTCTACAATTTTTGGCATTGAGATTACCTTTTTTCCCCTCCACCTTTCTTCCCTCTTTGTATTTTGCCAGCTCTAATTTAGAGTCCGGCAGGTATTTTCTGATCAGCTCAACTTCAGTATGATACCAGATATTAGTGTGTGTTAGCATGCTGTTGACTGTTATGAGCTAAATTCCGAGGACTCTAGAAGGGTCCTGCTGATGCCTTCTTCCCGTTGTTTTGATAAAAGGACAGCTTCGAGTGAGTTTGAACCAGAACTGTGGAGAAGTCCTTGAACTAGATGCTTCAGGAGAAGCGAATGGAGGCAGTTATACCTCTTGTATGGTTGAGCCATGCACCATGTATTTGTACACTTCCTTGTAAGCACGGCTCACTTTTGTTTCGCACCTCGAAATAAATTTTCATTGTCTGTATTTGACTATTTGCAAACTCTGTGTGTTCTGTCTGTCCAGGTGGGAAGAACTTAAGGATTTGAATATTTCAGGTTTCTCGCACCTTCACTGGATGAAACTGATGATTTAAAGCTAACTTTCCCTTTACTTTTTCTATAATATTTTGCTTTTATTGCACCTGACAGAAAATTGGGTGTAAAAACACTGGTGAAACAAGTGGGCGATACCCTTCAGTGATTGAGTTTGGAAAATATGAGATTCAGACCTGGTACTCTTCACCTTACCCACAGGAATATGCAAGGTAGAAAGTTGTCACATTTGTCATACATTGTTGGAATTATTACTAATGTGGTAATTGTAATGTGTTTTCTTACTCCTTTATAATTGTTTATAAATCACAACTTTTAAAAAAGTAAATATGTTTTTGTAATTATAAGTGAGAACAAGGATTTGTCTTTTTTTAATAGTTCCAATCAAAGATCCATTAGACTGATTTTCCTAGTCCTGCAAAAACATAATCATGCAGTGTGTATTGACATGGTTTTGTTTGTGGTTTGTAGTTTGTTTTTTGTTGTTGTTGTTGGTTTTGTTTGTTTGTTTGGTTGTTTTTTTTTTTAACGTTTTTTTTTCTTCAGTCATTGCAACCAGGTACATCCAGCTTCTGGCCATTTAGAGCAATTAATCTTGTTTGTCATCCAGAATTTAACCTCCTTTTTCTAGGGACCAGACAGAAGTCTGAACATGCTAGATAAATAAAATCAAACTGAGCAAGTTGTGACAACAGCGTCTTGTTTCTGGCCTTCTATGTCCAGGGTGTACCTGAGAGTCAGCACTGGGGCAGAGAGCATGAACTAGTATGTGTGCTCATCAGATCTCTGCTGGTTTCTGTATTTGCTGAAAAGAAATATTTTATGAATCCACTGAATCTATTGCACACATGGAGATTTTTCAAAACTGTTTGTTTATCAAGCTCTGCTAGTATAGCAAGCAACCAAGTTCTGTGGTCTGTTCCAAAATGCCTTTGCATTATTATAAACTGCCTTTTCTCTCCATCCCTCTCATTCCTAGATGTCATCATGTTTGAATAATGGGAATGAGGGATAGATATATAATGAATTGGTAATACAAACACTAAGGGCTAAAAAAAGTGTAGAGAGCATTTGTATCTCTTCTTGTTACTACAGATTTTATAGTGTTAATATTTCATTTCTGTTATTTTTTATTCCATCAGTTTATATCACATTGTGAAAGAGAGTTACCTGTCCAATTAAGTAAATTAATTCCAGATAGAGGGATAATGATGGCTAATTTTTAGTATGAGGCAACAATGGGATGGCACCTGTAGGAGGCAGTGTGGTTCTTGGCTCTGAGTGAAGTGGGATTACATCATGGAACAAACAGTTCAAACTACTTTTTGTTGTTGATAAACTTTCTTAGAATACTGGAGTACTGTAAAACATGGTCCTAACATCCCAACACAATCCAAGGATGTGCCAGTAGTTTCAGAGCAGATAAAGATTGTCCTCTGCTCTAAAATGTTGTAGACTAATTTTTGCAGTTGGCTTCCACTGCTTCAGTAATTTAAAAATGAAGGTAAATAAGCGATAAAATTCACTGAAAGGAGTGGTTTCTGATACGTAGAACACATCATGTGTTTTCCCTACACGGGGCATGTGGTGGGTTACTTATACATAGTCCAAATGAAATCCTTCCTAGAGGAATACGATCATACATGTTCCCTGTGTCACGGAGATATGTAGAAGGGAGACTTTTTGCTGATATGCAAACTGTTTGATAGTTTAGGTGGAGATGAGGGAATACAATCCTACTACAGCTTGCTGTCCCACTCAAGCATTTGGTAGACAGTGGAAAGAAAAATAATCTCAGGTGGAATGTTAGAATGGGGAAGTAACTGGGATCTGCCAAAGACTGGACCACAAAACAGTTGACTGCAGTCCAACTCTGTTGAATTAGAGTCACTGTGATTGATTGAATCTGATCTTTTCTTGTCTTCCTTTTCTAACGGCTGATGTGGGTATGCTTAATCATTCACTCTATTGTATGTATATATTTATTTATTTATAGGGGTAAACTTAAGCAGCATTTACTTATGGTACCTTATATTTGAATGGGGAGGGCCTTTGACTTTGTGACAACTGTTTTATTTACAGAATTTAACAATTTTTTTGTGTAAAATATCTTTCTAATTTTCATACAGATTACCAAAGCTTTACCTGTGTGAATTCTGTCTTAAATACATGAAAAGTAAAAACATTTTGTTAAGGCACTCGAAGAAATGTGGCTGGTTTCATCCTCCAGCCAATGAAATCTACAGAAGAAATGACCTTTCAGTGTTTGAGGTATGTATATTTTTAAAAATGGAAATTTCTGAAAGTAACCAGTTTGTAGACATTACAGACCAGTCGTAGAACTAATGAAAACTTTAACATACTTAAATACTTCCTTGGAGATTCTTCTTATACTGTAAAAACAAGTCCACTCCCCTGTTCCACCCTGCCATGTTCTCTCACAATTCTTACTTTCTTTACTTGTATTTCATGCATTAGACAACCCCTTAAAATCCTAGTATGCATGCGTCTTGGATGGGGACTGCTGCAGTGGATGGCCTTTGACTGGATTGCCTTTCCCTTCTTGGCAAAAATGCCTCTTATACCCATTCATTTCTGGCTTGAGTATCTTGGGTGAAGGAAGAACACTAATCAATGTAGATGCTTCCAGTGTATAAGAGCAAGCAAAGAAGTTTCTTGTGTATTGTTCTAAAAACATAAATGTAGCTACTAAGTGCTTTTGCATTCCTTTTGTATGTTTGAGAAAGTTGCCCTGAAACATCCTGCTTGGGTGACAGAGATTCAGTCCAACTTTGGCCAGAACACACTGCCTTTAATTTAGGAAGTCCAAAGTTGAGCTTGTAGGTATGTGTTCTTTTATAATCTGAACTATTCTCTTGGGAGACTACTTCTTTTAAAGTTTGAGGTTTTAAGGATATCCTGGACAGTAGAGTTTTGTGTTTTCAAATAGCATACCTGCAGTTATTAAAGCTATACATTAACCTCCACATTCCTATTTCTCAAGAGCTATTACCAATTGCATTAACGGAAAAGACTGCTGAGGTTACTAGGACTTATTTTGAGGCTGTTTCTCAACAACAGTATTTAGAAGTGTATATTGGTAACTTCTTTTTAAGTTTCAAGTAGAACCTGTACCTGAAACTTATTTTCATGTTTTACAAGTGTCTATTGTGCTTGGTCACTGCTGTTATCTGTTCAAGCAATGGTAGATGCAGTCTTAAAGTCCTTGCATAAATTAGAACAAGATCTTTAGTATTTGGTTCACGTGTTTGTTTTTGTGCTATTAAAAAACATGGATATCTGCATCAAGATTGCTTCCTTCCCAAACTGGGCAATTTTTATCAAGATCGTAGATATGCTAGCAAAAGACTTAAGTTGTAAGCAAACTGAACTATTTTTTCTATCAAGAAACAAAATTATCCTAGTCAGTCCAAAATAACTTATGTTTTCTGTATTAGCAGGTGTTAAGAACTGTGCAACATACAATAGGAAAATTCTGCTTTCCAGTTGATTTTCATTAGCTACTGCCAATGTGTGAATAAAACTTCTTAAGAAAAAAAAAAGTAAAATACAGCTCCAGGAAGGGAACTGGGGAGGTGAAGGATTGACACAAAAAGCATAAGGTTTTTAGGCGGAGGTGGGGGAGTACAATCCTACTAGAGCTTGCTGTCCCACCCAAGTGTTTGCAAGACAGTGGAAAGAAAATAGTCTCCTAGCCTTCCCCACGTACAAACTAAGGAAAATTAAAGAGAAGGAGATTGTATGTATTTTGCTGTGTGCTTCCTTTGCTTTCACTGGAAGGAGAAAGGTGAAATTTGAGGTATGACTCCAGTGTGTCTGCAGTCCACAGCAAAAGCTCAGGTGGAATGGGGAGGTAACTGGGATCTGCTGAAGACTGGACCACAAAACAGCTGACCACAGTCCAACTCTGTTGAATTAGGGTCATTGTAATAGATGGAATCTGAACTTTCCTTATCTTCCTTTTCTAAGGAATGCTTTTATTTCCTTTCTCTGTTTTAGGTGCTTCAATAAGCACTTATGTTAAGTCTTCTAAAATAAAGTAGTTTTTATTTCAAAGGTTAACGTCAGTTATTACTCTGATAACTGTAGAAACTTATCAGTTGATATCCTTATTTCAGGAATTCTTTGCACCCATTTTCTGTTAGACAGAATGAAGAGTCTGGTTTCCTTCATGCTTTCTGTTTTTGAATGAAATAAAAAGGAGTTTGGCATTTAAGGTTTATGTATCTGCTGAGAGCATGACTTTGACAGATTTGAGATAAGACTTCGATGTAGTTTACTACTATGCTGTAGACAAGAAACTTTTGACAAGTGCTTGCTTTTGAACTGTCAGTACCTCTTTTTTTTCAACCTCTTCTTGCATTTAGAACTTATAAACAAGCTGTGTTTGCCTGGAAGTTAAGAAGTCTTTCACATTTCTGTACAAATGTTCTTACTAAAAAAGGTGGCTAGCATAATGTGAGTTTTCAGGCTTATGGCTTACCCAGTGAAGATTTCTACTTGCTTAACATTCCCATCTACTTTGCACACTTGCTAACAATTTTCAAGAGGAATAAAAAGCAGCTGGATGACTGAGTTGTATGAGAACTTGAAGTATTTGATAGGTTCTTAAATGCCGCATGCAAGTTTATTCTGATGACTTCAGGAGCAGTACCTGTCCATTAAATGTTTTTGGTTTTTACTCCAGGTAATAAAGCTATACTACCAAATTTGCCTTAAAATCCCTAAATATATCCAAAAGATTGTGTTTTACTCAGATTCGTAACTAGGATTCCTAACTAAAACTAATTAGAATAGAATATAGGTTCTTTTTTGGCATGATGTGCATAACATTTGACTGTCTCTGTGGATGAAATACAGCTAGTGATTTTATCAAAGAACATCAGTACAAGCAAACCTTCCAATTAAGAAGATTTCAAAAATGCTGTTGCCTTTGACTGAGCCTTCCTTTTTAGAGAGTAACTAACTGATCTGGGAAATCTACATCTGTCTGGCTTTTCTTTAGCTGTCTGAGTCACAGCTTGACTCTTTACACTCTAACATACCTGGACTAATTGTAGTACTTAGTCTGAAAATTTACTTCTTTCACTCAGTAGCATTTTAGGCTGACATAGAAGTTTTGCCTTGTCTAATTTATTTAAAACTTTTCTGTGATACGTAATTGGCAACTCATTCATTGGCCTTACACCTTAAGAATTCAACATAATGCATGTCAATGTTTTGGAGAGTTTCTTGATTGTTGTACACTACTGCCTTCTAGCAAACCACAGTTTAATGTAGCTTTAACTAGTGTACTACGTTTTTGTTGTCTGGCAGTCATATTCATTTTCGTCCCAGGAGTGAAATGAAAGAGGTAAGTCTAACTTCAGTAATTAAAAGGTGAAGTTACTTTGTTTAATAAATCTGGATATTCAGGGGATAATTAAAAATGCAAAGTAATTGGTGCTAATAGGAGAATTCTTATTTAACAAGAAGCTGGGGCGTTTCTCTTCTGAACCTTAATGTGTTTTTTTTCCTGTAACACCATATTGTTCATGTTTCTTTCTAGGATATGATGGATTCAGTAAGTTATGTCCTAACATGTTGGTGGCATTGGAAATAACTGCATCTGTCTTGCTTTGTAGGTTGATGGAAACGTCAGCAAAATTTACTGTCAGAATCTTTGTTTGTTAGCTAAGCTCTTTCTGGACCACAAAACCTTGTATTATGATGTTGAACCGTTCCTCTTCTATGTCCTTACAAAAAATGACGAGAAAGGCTGCCATTTAGTTGGATATTTCTCTAAGGTAAAAAAAAAAAACTTTTTAAAAACCATTTGTAATTTCCCACTCTCCTTAATCCTTGTGTCAGCAAAGGAAAATAGTTCAGAAGCTTGAAGTCTTCTTCGTAAATCTCAAGGATAATGTGTTTTGTCTCAAATACTCTTGTACTTTTTTTACCTCAAAGACTAATGCAAATTGAGAAACTGTATATGCATTTAGCCACATGCTTTGGGGTGGGTTTTCTGTTGGTCTGAGGGTGTTTGTTTCCAGAATGTGTGGTGATTTCAGTTAAAAATTGTGTCTTTTTCCTCCCCCTACCATTTTTGCAATAGTGTAAGAAGTAACACTTGTAAAAGTGCTAGGTACTTCAAATATAGATGTTTTCATGTTAATCTATTGTGCACAGTCTGATCTAATGAAGGCGCAGTCATTGCACTCAGTGTAAGAATGTGTTCTTACCCAACTTTATGGTGGATGCCTTTGGTGGTATAATTAGATGCGCCTCCAATAAGAAAAGCTTCCATTATTGTCTATAATTTGTCAATAATTAGTAATAATGTAAGAAATTTGAATTGGTACAGTTACTCAGAAATTCAGTACTTCTTGCCCCTAGTATCATCACCTCTTATCACCTATATAATTTTCTTTAAGAAGTGATTTGTGTGAAGACAGTATTTTGAAGAAGTCTAAAAATCTTGTCAGAGTACCTGCATATTATACAGTGATCTCTTGGAGGTCTGACCAATTCCTTCCAAGATGTGAGCCTTGCTGGGATTAAAGTAACAGTGAGATGTGTAGGCATAATTTGCACTGTCTTTTATGTTAGTCAGAAGTTCTTGTGGCATACAAGCATCTCAACTCTGATACAGGCAAGTATTTTCTAGATTTATTTAAGATACTGCAGGTGTTAAGATGTCTCTCTCACTGTTTGTTCATTCTATCAGTAAGGATGCATTTTCTTCCCTCGCTCCATCCCTCTGTCACATCTGGTGATCACATATGTTTAAGCTAAAATTTGGGGAAAAAAGACTTAATCTCAAATTATTTACAGAATTTCACATGTCATTGTCCTTCGTCTGTCCGCATCTCCCCCTCCCCCACACCTTTTTAAAAACAAAACAAAAAAACACCTGTATGTGTGCACGTTTGTTCTCTTGCTGGCAGAATTGCTCTGCTTTTCTTTCCTGATTACAAATACATTTCCAGGCTGTGAACTTCAAACTAGCAGCAGTCTTGAGAGTTTGGGAAACCTATACAGAGAAAATACTTCACCATACCATAGAAACTAAGAAACCTTGTGAAATACCACTTGAGTAGCTGCTCTCACAGCTGAAGAAACGCTTGGAAACCAGTGTACTGGCATGTGATCCATTCAGTGTCATCACTGATTAGGTGTCATCTTAGGGGTGGAGGCTGAAGAGATATGTAGTGTCTTAAACTGTATGTTCAGTTGCCACAGTCTCTTGTCAGTTATGCTGACATGGAGATTTTTGGTTGATTTATTTGATCTCCCTCAAAACCTACCTAGTGCTAATTTTGGGGGGGAGGAGTTGTGTATAATCTGTTAAAGGCAACAAGACTTCAAGATTCTTCCTTTCTGTCATTAAACCTGAAAAAACGTATAACCTTATGTTATTAGAACAGCTTCCTAGTTTAGATTCCCTTCTGTTGTCTTGTAATACCTGCCTCCGTTGTCTGTATATGACTTCATTCTGTTGGAAAGAGATCTGGCTTCTGAGCCTTCTGTCTTGATTTGGATTCAGGTGAGAAGCATTCAGCTTTGAAAAAGATAGCATGCTTCAAGTATAACTTCTTAGCTCTATGGGTATGGGATTCCTTCCTTCCACCTTGATCCCATATTTGTTCAGAGAGACAAGAAAATTAGGGATTGAAACCAGCAGGCACTTAGTGCAGCAATTGCAGAAAATACAACTTCACCATTTGCATGTAATATTTTCCACTTTTATATCCTTAAGAGAATGGTTATTGAGGTATGAAAATATTTCCCTCTTCTTCTCATTCTCCTGCTTTACAGCACTTAAACAGCATAATGCTGTTTAGACAATGTACTTAATTTTTAAGATGCTGAGTAAATAAACTAATAACAAAATATTTTGAAAGGTATGTTTGTTGCTTCCTCCTTATAATTAAATACTAACATGGAATTATTTGACTTTGGTACTGACCCCATGCATCTGTTCACCTTACTGGGATTTTTTACAAGGACAGTGGCAGGTGCAGGCAATTGCCCACTTCAGCAGTGCTTTGACGTACTTGATCTGTTTCTGCTTCCCACAGGAAAAGCTTTGCCAGCAGAAGTACAATGTCTCGTGCATAATGATCATGCCCCAATACCAAAGGCAAGGATTTGGAAGGTTTCTCATTGATTTCAGTAAGTGAAGTGTTTTATTTATGCTTGTGATCCAGGGAGCTGATGGCTGTTATAAGAAATTGTAACATATGAAACTTTATTTAACTTGCTTTGTTGTTTTTATCAATAGATAATGGGATTTCTGTTTATATTTACGTAGGATAGAAAAGCTCCCTGAAGTGAAAAACTTACTGCTGCCCTGTTATTGTACTCAAGGAAATTGAGAATGGGTCTGTCAGCAGTAGTATTAGCTCACACAGCTATTACCCTGAATGAATTGTCTAAATTACTTTCCATTTTGCATTGTTCATTAGTGTAAGAAGAGGCAATTATTTGTGATTATAGCTAAGAAGGTGTTAGTCCAAGGCTTTCTCTACATTCTGATGTTTCTAACTTTTCTATTTTTTTAGCTAAAAATCTTTTGTAGCTGAATAATTGCTGCACAGAAGGAATATATTTTGTTTTTTTGTCTTGAAGTTTATCACTTCCTTAGTGGAAATGGTTACCAAAAAACCCATAGGTGCTCATGGCTGTATATGTACTTACTGCTTTGTTTTGCTGAGTTGTCTGACCTGTTAGAAAGCTTCAGGTGCACTTATTTAAATATAGATTTGTAATTCCCCAAATGTTTAAACTGCAATGAAACTCCAAACAATTGTCTAAAGAAACTTCTCAGCTGAAGGATACAGTAGTACTGAGGACAAAGTTTCTACTACAATTTAGAGAGATGATGATAAGGAATTAATGTGTATTGTATGTGGTGAGTTTTCACTACTACTTATGGTTTTTAAAGCACTGTAGAATTACTTGACAATATATTTAAGATACTAGGATTCCTGCCCTGAAGGTGTATGCGAGAATGTTGAAGTGCAAATACTCATACATTGCAGTGTAACAGCAGGACAAAGGCAATAATTTGTAATTCTGGAGTTTTCAAGTTCTGTGTCCTGTGGTGTTCCTCCCAGCATGACTACACTAGAGTTCATAAAGCTACTTAGTATGTCTCATCATTGTATGGCTTTATAAGAAGAGTCTTCGCTATACCTTTGTGAGTTAGGTGAGGATGGTACTGCACTGCTTGATCCACCACTGAAATGTAGCCATCACTGGAGCAGAACACAACAGCTGTTCCATTGTGGACCTTCTGCAACCTTTTAGGAAAGGCGGTGTGAAGCACTGCATATTTCTGAAACTGTGAACTGTAAGCTTACTTAGAAATTGGCCCTGGTTTAGAGTTAGGGTCTCTTCTTGCAAAAGGAGATTGGGAACTCTTATTGCATACAACTGGTAAGTACTATGATTTTTTTCATTGTTTTTTACTCTGTGTTGTCTTTCAACAAAAGCACTCTCAACAAATGTTTTTCTGGCTGAGCTTGCAATAGTTGCATCCACGAAACTGGTGGTGCAGCTATGAAACTTGTATTACACAGAAGGTGTGGATATGGATATGCTATGTCTTTATGGATCTGTGCTCTGTTACTCTGTCATATGCTACTTGATCTGGAAAAATCAGTAGGGTGTTCTGATCCTCTTATCCTTCTGGAAAAATCTGGAAGCACATCAGGATGTTGAATCATTAGGACTTCTGTGATAACTTGCAACATTGACTTAATGGTATCCTTAGCTTGAAGCTTTTTTGGCTGCTGTTCTTGTGCCTGTCCTCTTCACAGCCATGTTGGTATCAAAGGTGTAGGCTGCAGGTATATACATGCTGGGCATAGTCCAGAGACCAGCTTTAGCTTCTACTGTAGCTAACAGACTGCCCACTTCGTGAGCATGCAGTCAGTCCTTCAGTACCTTTCCACAGTGTTTTCCCCTTTGTTTTCTGGACTGAAGTTCCCTTAACTAACTGGGAATCAGACTGTTTCAGACTTCAACAGAATGAAGAAACAAGAGGTGACTGATAAAGTCTAGCTCTGTAATGAGTGTGAGGTGCAAACTGTTATGAATGGTAGTGAGAGAACTGCTTGTGGCTGTTTTTCTGTAGGTGTAGGAAGGAAGGTAAAACTTCAAGGCTTGTCTTCATATATTATATTTATATACTTCTGCAGGACAGAGGCTGAATGCCATTAAATGGGGCAGCTATAGCCTCATCTGGATTAGTGAGTCAAAAAATCCATCTTTGCACAAAAAACCTTCACAATAAATTTTATTTGCTTTTTTGTAGAATTTTATTTGTGTTTCAACTTCCTATATTGTAATTGACTGACTAACATCATCTTTTTACTTCATCCTTTCTGTTCACTTGTGATCTCCTGGGAATAAGTTGCTCTAATTGGCCTGAGAAGATGGGATGTAACACCACCTCAATTATTATTCTAAACTTGAACAAAGAAAGTTTATCATAGTTGTAAAACTTTTTTTTGCCTGTAACATTATCTAGATTGTCATGTTCTCAGGAAGTTATTGGAAGATAAATTTTATGCTCTGAATGTTGTCTTCAATTGTTGTGTGGGTAACGCATCTAAAATGCTCTGTTTTGTATTCTATGAAGCAGTCACTGGTAATTGTCTTTTTTTTAATAATAGTAACCAGAAAAGTGTTTATATTAAAAATGTAAACATAATTGAGCAAGTAGTTTTCAGAAAATGATAGTTAAAAACCACAAAAGGGAAGGTCTTAAGAACTGTGTGCAAGCGGTTGACTGCTCACATTACTTTGTATATATATCTAGACACTTGACAGTTAGAAAGGCTGGAAAGAACACAGCAGTAAGCCACTACACAACTTCTGCTTTGTCAGCAGTCTGGTGAAAATGTAGTTTGTGGAACAGGAGTTGCTTGTTTTTTGTTAAGTGAAATGTATTTGTGCAGATGGTGATGCTTTCTTTTGTCTTGAACTAGTTTAATCTTTACAGATGAGTCTGTGGCCATCCTATAACTTGCAAGGGAAAATAAATTCTTCTGTTTTGCTAAAAAAAAATTATTTGTTTTCTGACCATTGTTTTAGGTTTTTTTCCAACTTTTTGCTAACTACATTTAAACTTACCTATGTTTCAAATAGAAACTGATAATACAGTTATGTCTTACTCTGTAGACATCAACATAAAGCTTTGTGTAAGATACATGAATGTACAATCTCACATGGGGAAAATTTTTTTTTGGAACAGTTTTGTGTATGTCATTGATCACTTAAATAGAAATGTTTTGTTGTTTGTTTTTTTAAATACACAATACATGTGTCTGTAGCTGTTCTGGTTTTTAAAGCCTAATAAGATTATTTATTTATTTGTATACAACTTACAGGTTTTGGCTGTGACAAACTCCTTGGGCTGTTAGAAGTGGAAAAAAGTTTAGTTCCAAATATTTATCAAACAGCAGTACTGTTGAGTTGTAAAATAGCAGACTTGATACTGCTTAATTTTGCTTAATTCGCTTTAAGATAAACAGCTTAACCTGTTTTATTTTCTGGAAGCATGTCATACTTAAGATAAAGTGGTTTACATAAAGTTTTCATTTTGTTTACAATAAGTATGCTTTATTAAATATTAGTTTATAGGTGTCTGATTTTTCACATAGAGAACCTAATTTTTACTTGAAGTCTATCTAAATGTACAAAAGCAGTTCCTGAATATGAATCAGGGTCTTAATTTGCCTGTTATATTTATACCTTCCTGCCTTTCACAGGACTGATAATTCTTGCCAAAATTTTTGGGTTTGGGCTTTTTGTTTTGTTTTCATTTCCTTGTTGCTCTTGTATTCCAAGAGGTTGACTGGATTGTGACTGCAGGGTTGTACCGGAGGGAGAATAATTGACTTCTGCATCAATCTTCTTTATTTGCTGCAAATTTAAATCTTGAGCAAATAGACCCCAGTTTAAGTTGATTCAGAAATAAACCAGAGAGCAGACCATGAAATCCCATTTTGGATTTGTTTCGTTTCATGTCTGTTTGTGGTGATAGACAGCTATCATTCCTGTCATGAGGATCATACACACTTGCATTTGGGTGAGTCTTTGTATGTCCTCTGTCGGTTAAGCCTGCATTGCTGTTGTGGTTTTGACAGTGCAATCACTGAAGCTACAATATTGTAGCTGCTTTTCTGAGCATTCCATTTCTTTTATAAACTTTAGCAGCTTCTCTATACCAAATGTTTTTCTTTACTGTCTTGATTTGAGCTCTTGCAAAGCCTGGAGTCTTCATATGCTTTCTATTTCTATTCATTAGGCTGCAGTGCCAAAAAAAATAGTATTTCTTTATTTGGCATATCAGCAGAGAGTTCAGTATTACTAGAATGCAGTACTGCAGTACTTCATACTTGTTTTCTGTAAGCTTAAAGCAGTCCTTTGATTCATACTTACTTCTGAAGCTCATCTCATCACAGTCCCATATCTCTGCTTGCTGGATTGCAGATTCCACACTGGAGGCCTAGCAGCAGTTGACAGAAAAAAATGCATGTCACAGTATTGGGGTAAACCTTTCCAGCTGTGCTGGCTACTATGTTGATGGTTCATTTGCATCACAGAAACAACTGGGTTCAATGCTGAGGAGCAAAGTCCTTGATAGCCTTTTGTTACTTATCTTGAGGGTGTTTCTGGTCTGATTGTAGCAGTTGCTTCCTCCCGTTCAGAATTCCTTATTTTCATTTGGTTTATCTGTCCACTGTGAAATGATTATTCTTGCTTGGGAGAGGAAGCCTGTTTTAATGATGCTGGGATTCTATTTGGGCTGTGTATGTTCTTTGTTTGGTTTTGGGTGTGTGGAGTTTTGTTGTTTTATTTGTCTGTATGTTCGGGAAAGTCAGTGCTGACTTTTTGAACTTTTGTATCATTTATTGTATGCAACTTTTAATGGCTTTTTTTTTTCCGTTAGTTTGAACTAACTCCTGATTCTCTTCAGGGATGTGTAGCTCTGTTTTTTTGTGAGGTTACCATGATAGGGAAAGACAATTCAAGTGGAAGAAACAAATAATTTATATTACTTGAGGAGTTGTATTCTGGTGTAGGAAATGTGGCTCTGTTAAATGGCCTTCTTTGCGCATTTTCCCTAGTCTGGTTATGTTTCTTGGTCAAGTTTTTTTTTTTTCCTGTTCCATTCAAACAGGTGAGTAGATCTTCAGGTCATGATTTGCAGATGCAGCAGAGTACCAGCAGTAGCAGCACTTGTGCAACAGCTCATGTATATACAGTGAAGGTAAATTCCCGGGGTATGAGAGGAAGAAAAAAATTGACTCTACAATAAAGGGAAAATAAACTGTTAATGAAAAGTTAGCCCTGTTCTCCTATATGTTTTCCATGAGTACGCGTGAGAGCAATTGATAAAGGAGGTCAGTAGCATTATCAATATCTATAAATCAGTAACTGTGAGAGACATCCAGTTTTTTGCTTAATGACTGCTAGTAGGTTAGTGGCAGCATTCATTGGCCCACATTGCTTCTCAATGGGAAATGGCTTGCTGAGCCATTGCACTTGTTTCAGATCTGCATCTCTGTATGGAAATGCAGGCTTAGGGCTCAGTCGTGCAGAAGTGGTAAGCGTTATGGATGGAGTCCAGAGAAGTTAAGCACAAAAGATGTCCCACAAGCATCCATAGGTAACATAGATGTGTATTGGTGAGAATGGGGGCAGTGGGTGTATTTCTTACTGCCAGCAGTTTTGAAACAAGCTGAAGAAACTGCATTTGGTGAAACCTAGAATAGCCTTCAGGTACAGTTTCAAGAGATGGTGAAGAGCTGAGATTTTCTTCTGGTATTTAGTGCAATTTTTATTCTCCCTCCAAGTTTGGTAAAGAGCTGGTCTAGGCTGTAGACTCAGTTTTCCTGTGAAAGGTAGGAGGTTTAGCTTCTGCTAAGCTTGAAGAAAAATGTGAATATTGTTCAAAAATAAAACTGGATATGCTTAATTCAAACAACAGTTTCTCTTCTAGGATCGACTAGTTATTTCAAACTTCTTCATGGCTCCAATACTTTAAAAGCTCTGTGTTCTGATAGAGACAAAAGGCTGGTTTTGATTGAAAATAAGATTATTTTTTTTTTTTTCTTCTTTTTTTTCCCCATTATTTTGAGCCTACTTGTCTCACTCATGTCCATTACCATATCTTGGGTTTTTTAGTTTCTTCAGAAGGAGTCAAGGTTAAGCTTTCCATAGCTAGCTGCAGTTTGGACAGTGAGCTCTTCTAGTTCCATATTCCATGCTGGTTCTGTGGTGCTTTGTTATATTAAGAAGGTTTGGAAATGCTGCTGTGCCAATATACTGATTCTAGGCTTTCTGCTTTAATAGCAAACTGCATTACTCCTCTGTGGAAACTTGAAAAGCAGTGACATTTTGTAAAGCACCGTGTTTGTGCAGTCATCCAAGAAAAATCAAGGTGAACAGAACTTGAAACGAGTAAAACATGTGGCCTGTGATTTAGGGCTGATAGATGATACTAGCATTTGAGAAAATGTCATCCCTATTTAGTAGATGAGTAACTTTTTAAAAATACTAAATATTTGTTGGAATTAAGCGATGAAACAGAGTAAAAATGCTGCCTGAAGCTTTTACAGTCGCTCTAAGAAAGTATTATATTGGAAAAGCTGACCAATTTTCTTTACTGAAGGGCTTTCATTTTTTTATGGGAAGCTGGAATCAGACAAATTATTAAAGCCGTTACACTATGGAAATGGTGTTGTTGATTCTTTTAAGAATACTTGAACACAGAAACAATTACAGATGATTAACAGAAGCACTAAAAGGGCAAAAGAGGGCAGAAGTAGTGAAAAGACATAGTTTTCTTTGTTGTGATGAATTCACACAATTTCTTAGCTGTGTAGCCTTAGGCTCTAATTGTTCTGAGTAGCTGTGTAGACTTGACTTGTAGTCAGGTTGGGAGATAACAGATGTAAAATTCGGTGTTCAGCTGGAAGTAAAACAGACCTTAAACTGAGAAAATGTGTTCTTTATACTAATCCATAAATTAACTTCTGGAAAATAGCAGACTAGGAGAAAAAGTAAAATGGATGCTGTAATGAAGCAAATCTGTATGGCATGTAAGTTCTGGTATGCTTATGGAACTGCTGGGAACTACTTCTGATGCTGTTTAGAGCTAGGCTCAAGCTGTAGTGGGCTGTAAGTGGTCGGATCGACTTCTTTAGTATGTGTTTCTATAGAATTGATAGTCTAAATCCTTTAGTCTGGTTGTGGGAAATAATACATTGACCAGAAAGTAATACTGTGGAAAAGCTATTTTAAGAAAATATGTAAGTGCTTTAATCAAATAACATCTGAAAAATGAGGGTATCTGTGGAATACTGAACTATTTCTGTAAACAGTCCTTACACTGTTGTTTTCCAAAGTCTGGTGTTAAGATGTTTTAGTTTGCTGTAACAAATACTGAAATATAGAAGAAATACCAGGTAGAAATAAACACACTTTAAAAAAAAATTGTTTACAGTTATATGTTGCTATGCTCTGTAAACAGATTTGAGGTGGGGAAGATGTGGGGCCATATGTATATATATTTTTTAAGATAAAATTTATTATAACCAGTTTGACATTCCCTTTCTCACATTCCAGTAGTGAAAGAACTGTTTTGTTACTGCTCAGGGTGTGGCAGATAATGGAGGATGAGAATGAGAGGCTGAGGGTGGAAAGGAACAGGGTTTTTTTTTAATAGGTTTTATTGGAAAAACACATTATCAAACTACACTTAAAAGTCAATACCACAAATTTAAGGATCTGTATAAAACATGCATGTGTCATTTACTACCTGTGGTGGCCCATATTGAATCATTCTATTCTGGTTTGGTGGTATGTTTTGGTTTGGTTATTTGTTTGGATGGTTGGTTGGTTTGGTTTTTGGTGGTTTTTCTTCTCTTGTTTGTTTAATACTGACTGACTTACTTTTGTATCCCAGTACAGAAAACCGTATCAATCTTCTGTTCATCTTTGGTGGTGTGTTTACGGATGTCTTGTGTCAAAATGAAAGGTTGAATTACCTGCTGCCTTTTTTCTTTTTCTTCTTTAAGAGGGAGTTGAGTGTGTCTGTGGGAGCTGTGAATTTGTGAGGGAGCCTGAATGCTGCTGCTTATTTTATGTTCTTTTCTTGATGATTGATTATGTTGCTGACCTGAAGGCTTGAGTTTGTCCTCTCCTAAATAACAAATAAGGAACATTCTGTCAAGCTGAGATTTAGATGAGGGGGGGAATAAAGATGGATTTTGAATCAAGCTTTGTTGACTTAAGATTATTCCAAGAAAATCAGCCTCTTGGGATTTCTTGGCATCATTTTTATATAGCTTCAAGACACTGTACATTCATCAGAACTTCAAAGGAAAAGTAGGCATGTCGCTTCAGATACGGAAGCTAAGACTGTTCTAACTGAAGAGCATCTTTATTTCAGGATAGCATTGAAAACAGCTGAAAAGGCAAGGCCAAACGTGGTAACAATGAAAACAAATGTTTGTTAGACAAAGCTGTCTGTATAGGCCCTTAGAGAACAGGAGGTACCATCTGACAAAGACTGGTGGCTGAAAACAGATTTTAAGTAGTGCATCTTTAATGATCAGGAGTTTCTACTTTCAAATGCAAAGTGTCATTCTGCTGAAGCAAGTCAGTGGACATGGTGGGTGTTTTGTATCCTGTCGCCCTGTTGTTGAGACACAGTGAGATATCTCACCTCAGTGAGATAACCTTGTGGCTTTCTTAACAGATGTCTTTCTTTTCCAGTGGCATAACTTTTATCAGGCAGTTCTACCTTCTTGTAAAGAATTTTTTTTTTCCCCCTTTTTTTCTGCTGGTTTGAGCAGCAGTAGATATTTAGCAGGTTGCAGCGTGTTTGGCTTAGCTTTTTGACATGTGCTGTAATAGATGGATTTTTGTGGTCAGTGTTTGGTAGATGTGTGCTTTTTAACCATGCAGTTTCTGTATCTACTGGCTAACCAAGTTGTCACCATGAGATTCCCGAATAGCCTCCTTCATCTGTTGGTTCTTTCTTCTAAATCTTACTTGGTTAATTCCTTGTTCTGCAGCATGCTGTAGTAGAGAAAATGAACAGCAATGACCTTTTGCCGCTCATGTAAGACAAATGTGGTTTACATATTCTGTTGTATCTTGTGAAGTTACGTGTTATGACCACTTACCTGAGCAAATCCAGTATTTGCAGTGATTTCCTAGATGTACCTTTTGACTTCTCAGTACTGGCTCCCCATTTCCTTTTTCACATTCTTTAGTACTACTAGGCTATCTTTTGTTGGTATGAATCAATAGGAAAAGCTCTCGGGCTGTGGAACTTGCTTATCTATTCTAAAACTGTTAACACCATCCCCGATACAGTTTTGGTCCAGGGCATCTGTCACTTTCTAAGTGTGATAACAATTTTCCTGTGCCATGAATCTGGGAAAATTATGTTAACAGCCAGGTTAACACTCTAGCTCAGAGTCAGAGCTTAATGGTATGGATGCCATCTGTCAGTGCTGGTTGGCCTGAATGCCATATAAACATTCTGGGCATATTCAATGTACTTGTTACATTAGGCATAGCCTACTAGGTCCATCTTCCTATGTTGTCAGTTAAGTCTTGAAGGAGTACATATAAGGCAGCAAACAGGTAGCATTTTCTAATGAGTACATTTGGTACCTTTTTAACAATGGTATTCATGTGCTGTCTCAACATTAAACATCAGAAGGCAGTGACAGTTCTTAAAGGAAATTAATTCAACTGATACGGTTGCATAAACTTACTGTCATTTGTTTAATAATTTTAAAATGTGATTTTAAGTAATAACTTAAAACATTGCTTGTAAAATTGAGAACAATCCAGCCTTGTTAATGGTCTTCTAAACTACTTAACCTCCTGACAGATTTATTCATCCAACTGGCAATTGGGACTGATGCCCTCTGTGCATGCAAGTCTTGCTTTTAAGGGTACTTCAATTCCTTTTCTCTTGATTATGCTTTCACTCTGCTTATATGTAGTCCACTTCATACACAGAGCCTCCACTCAAGGCGTTTACTGGCAACGGGCACAGGTAAAGTAAGTGTTAGCAAATTAATTCACTCAAAGGATGCCTTTTGTTGGTCTAACTGTAATGCAGTCATCTTTACCTTTCCTTCCTTTCATGAAGGGCATTTGTTTAGCCCTAACCTCTTCTCTGAAGCTTTCTGTAAAGGAACTAAAGGTTTTGGGCCCCCTGTGTTGAGTTTACTTGAAGATGTGGAGAGGAATGAGAGCAGGCATTATTTCTTGTAACAGTAATGAAAGAATATTTGGCTTGCTCTGTTCATCATGGAGAAAGCTTTTCTTTAACCAGACAAAGAAGAAAAGAGAATGTAGCAGGTTGTTCACTGATCTAAGCATCTCAAGTTACAGCTAGTCTTTCTTTTCTTTTTTTTTTTTTTTTTTTTCTAATAAAGTGTTGGTGTGAATCTTGGCATTGGGGTCCTTTGAAGCTGCCTCAAAAGTGCTTTCAGAGAGGGTACTAACACCTATTTAAGGTCCTTTAACATCTACTTAAGGTCCTCTGTCTTTGACCTTCCTCCTGTTGACATAGATAAGAACAGTTCAGAGGCACACAGAATGGTTACGGAAAAAAGCAATAACATGAAATAGTTGTAGGAATCTTGAGTCTTAATAAGCTCACACTTTCACCTTACTTATTTCTGCCTTCCACTCCCGGTCATACCTCTGAGCTGACCTAACTGCATTGAGCTGTCATGTCTGAATACTCAGCTGTTTTGGTTTTTCCAGCTACTCTTTTGAACTTGTATCTTCCCAACTTGTTCATATAATTTCAAAACAGAGTATTTGATGTTTTATAAGACAAAAGAAATTCTGTTGGGATAACTTGAAATGCTGGTTTGAGGGAAATCTTCACTTGTAGATGCTGGTGTATTTGAAAGTTACTAGCAATTGCTGTTCTTTCAGATCTCTGGTTTGATAAAGAATATTGCATGAAAACTTAGGAGTTCTTCCTTTCCGTATTAAGAGACTTACTTTACTTCGTTATGTTTCAGACAAAACAAAGTTTAATGGAAAAGGGCCTGATTGTATCTATCCGAGTCTGCTAATTCATTTATGGGGCTGGCCTTTAAAGACACTGAGAAGAGCTCAGCACATGCAAGGGCAAATAGTTCGCTTATTGCTGCTTTTGTTCTGGATAGATTCTCAGGAATACATTCTCTTCTGGCACAAATATTAAAGAAATATATATAGGAGTTGAACAGTGCTGATTACATAAGGGCAATCTCTTGAGCGCAAGCTATTGCTTACAACTTTCAGCAAGGCTCCATTCTATGACTGGGGCCCCTGAGAAGTAGATCTCAAGCTGTTTTCAGCTTCTGGTAGTAGTTTGATTTTTTTTTGCAACTCTTGTCTGCGCAGGGTTTTCAGCAATGCATTGCCACCTTTTAAAGTGTGTATCTGGAAAGCTTTTGTAAGTAACTTGATTCTGTCTTCTGTATGGGTTACTTCAGTAGTGTTTGGATACCTTTGCTATGTGTTGAAGTGTATGTAAACATTTATATATGTAATTGTGACGTGCATGCTTAACTATGAACCTGAGGTGGACAGGTTCAAATCACACAGCGCATGAGGAAAAGCTATTATCCTTATAAATCACACTGAATTCCAGAATGCTAGTATAGCGTTAATTCATCATTTTCATTATGTAGTGTGCATGTTTCTAAAGGCACTTCTTCTATGAAGGCTACATTCAGTCTAAAATTGGGGAAAGGTCAGTAGACTAAAATATGTTCTTGCAATCCAAGCAACCTGTTCCTACTTGGCTCCCGTTTTCATGACGTGAGTACACTATTCCTACTTCTTTGCTACCCTCTAACAGCTCTGGTTACTGGTGATGTTTCTGATATGACTTCACTGGCAGACTTCACAGTCCACTGAAGATCAGTGGACTTCAATGCTGACTGCTTAAGTGCATAGCACAACGAGGTGAATAACCTATATGATCCAAATGTTTAATTGCATGTGTTGTTGCTCTAATTTGCAGTGCAATTCATCTGTACAGCTGATGCAGAGGTACATCATGCATTTGAGGTCCAAATATTCCTGTTTATTAAGTAATTGCTCTAGACCAAGTAATTAGTTGAAATACCTGTGAGGCTGCTGCAAAGAGCAGAGGAGCACAGGACACATTGATCTCCAGAGACAGTTTCCTCAAACTGCAAAAATAACTCATTCTAATGTTAATGGAAATAGCAGGCATAACAGTAAGCCTGCTAGGCTGTGGGGAGAGCTCCTTACTTGAGCAAAAACAAAGGGTGCAAAAGGCACTGATATTGCTTGCATATGCAGGAATGGAATTAAGCCAAAGCTTGGTTGGATTTGAAACTGAGGGATGTGGAGACCAACAGGAGAGCTTTCACAAGTATCTGGACAGCCAAAGGAAGAGGAGGCAGAACATGGCCTTGCTCCTGAATGCAGCAGGCATCATGTGACAACATGGGGGGTGCAATGGAGATCTCAGAAGGGATCTGAAGTACTCAGTACTTCATTTGCCTTGACTTTCACTGACAGGGCATGTTCTCAGGTGTGGCAGAATTTAAGGAGCAGAGAGAGATGCCACCCATTGTAGAGGAAGATCAGGTTAGAGTACTTGAGTAAAATGGACATACACAGACTCATAGGACCAGGTGAGATTCACCCAAGGGAACTGCCTGACCTGAATGAAAGACCTCTCCCTGTCATCTTTTAGAAGTCATGGCAATTGGGAAGCATTCTCAGTAACTGAAAGGTGGCATGTTACATCCATCTTCAAAAAAACAGATAAGGAAGAATGGACAGCTACAGCAATGAGTGAAATAAGTTTGTATCATCGTGGTATTACAAAGATGATAGAGCATTTGACTTGGTGTAAGTCATATGACAAATGCTGAAGTGCTTCTGGATCTGTATAAATTCTGTCTACAGATTTTGTACGTATGCTGTCCTCTGAAACTTCTGCTGTTAGATTAGCTCTGGTAGTAGAACTTACTTTGAAAGTAAACTTTAGAAAGTTTGGAAGTACTGTCAGTAGGCTGTCATTTAAGTGCTGTGTTGCATAGGTGCATTTTGAACTGGACTTGATCACAGAATCACAGAATGTTAGGGGGCTGGAGGGGACCTTGAAAGATCATCCAGTCCATTCCCCCCGCCAGAGCAGGGTCACCTAGATCAGGTCACACAGGAACGCGTTCAGGCGGGTTTTAAACCTTTCCAGAGAAGGAGACTTGACAACTTCCCTGGGCAGCCT
>VZZY01023799.1:322559-364033 GCA_013400335.1 Eurystomus gularis | reverse complement strand
ACACCTGAAACGCGGAATGGTTCCTTGACTTGAAACGCACGGTGCCTTTTTTCCCCTTTCCTTACCCATTCCAAAGCAAGGATAAAAGAGTCAGGTTGCTAAAATTTTGAAATTTCGCCTCTGGAAACGCCTCCGATTCCCCCTCTCTGAGCACGGCCTGGCTTCGTTCGGGGAGAGGTTTTTGGAGGAGAACGTAACCACACGCTGCATTTAATCCCCTATTGTTGGCCCGTCTCGTGCTTTGCTTTTAATTTGCTCCAGTGAATCATTCCGTTTGCCTTAACCGTTTCTGCAGCCAGGGCTGTAATTTGTGCGTTTCCTGGCACTGCTGCTGCTCTGGGCTGCGGAGACCGGCCCACACCTGAGCAGTGGCAGCTGGGGACAGGCCCCAGGGACACGCCTGGCAGGGCCACCTTCCACGCCTGCCTTCGCTGAGCTGGGGCCCTGGGGTTGTGCCCATCTGTGCTGCCGCAGGGTGGGCACCGGCTCTTCAAAAGAGCCTTTCTCCGGTCTGAAAGCACTGGCGTGGTGAGTTTGGTGGCCTCAGCTTGGCCAAGGGTTCACCAGGTTCTGCCAGCAGGCTGCAGAGCTGCAGGAGGACAGCCTCAGTGGCGGGGCAAAGGGTGGCCCAGGGGCTCCCTGTGGGAGCCAAGAGATCTTCCACACCAGTGGAGCCACTGGAGCCTTGCTCTTGATCCTGGCAGTGAAAACCAGAGCTGGAAGCGTGAGGCAGTGGGAGAGATCCAGCCCCAGGCGCCGTGCCGGCCTCAGCCATCCCCGATGATGGAGGGCTTGTCGCCCACACCTCGCAAAGGGATGCCAGAAGCAGGATGAGTATCTGGAACGTGTCTCGGACTCCTGCCTCCCCAGTGCAAGGGAGTGGGGAGGTGGTCATGGCTTCTCCGTGAGAGCCAGCCCTGCGTGGGCCTTGCAGGCAGCGCCGTGTCCGCTCTCCGTGGCTAAGAGGGGTGCTGGAGGGACCCAGAAGGGCAAACAGAAGGAAGGGAGGAAAAAAAAAAAAAAAGAAAGAAAAGCTCACAGCAATACTTCCATTTGCGTTGCTGCATCAGATTCTGAGTCTTTCATTCCAGGTGCGATCCGAGGTGGTTTGCCACATAACGGACTGCAAAACGCACACGAGTAAGATGTGCTGTGTGAAACAGAATCATCCTCCCACAGACATCAAAGGGGAATACATTTATTTCAGGATCCTTTTTCTCTATCCCACTTACACGCACGTGACCGCAGAAACAGCAATTCTTGGCTGAATTGCGATTTTTGGCTTGTGGGAGGTGTGTTGTGTTTCTGGGTGAGCGCTACTTCTCTGACTGCCCACAGGGTCTAGCTGATGCCTTCACAAAAAAGTGCACCGAGGTGCCTGTTGTCTTACTGAAGAAGAAGAAGAAAAGTTTGCTTTCTAAGTCTCATTGGAAAGGTTGGGGGATCTCTTTCCTTATGAGACCAATAAAATGCAGAACAAGAGCCCTTTGTGCAACCTCCCTTCCTCATGTAAAAATCCTGTGAGGAAATAGCTAATAACAAAAATAGTGTCCCTCCTCTGACGGTTAATTCTGGGTGCGTTAATTACGTAACGACAGTGAACATTTGAAAAATGTTAAATGAGCAAGTTTTTCGACAGAACCTACATCAAATGAGGCAATTCCCAGGCTGGGAGCTGTGATTATTGGTTATTGACTGTGCTCCTCTCCAGAGAGAATTCTTCTCCATGTGACACGTTGGGAGAATTTGGGTTGTCCTAAAGCTCTGACGTAACACCCGTAGCCTTTCTCCTCAAATTTCACATCTGTTCAGGTTTCAAAGCTCAGTGAAATCTGGGGGAAGACTCTCATTTCCTTGAGTAACTTCAGATTAAGCCAGAATTCTGTCTTGCCCCAGGAGTGGTATTTTGGAGATACTGCAAGGCTTTGCACGGAGTCTTGTTCCTACCTATGTTTTGGTAGCATTGCAGCTCCAAACCTGAGCCCGAGGTTGACTGCAGACCCCTCCCAGAACTGAGAGGGAAGCTCTGCAGTGGTGTTCCTGCCGTGACTCTTCGGGAGCACTGGTGTGCCCAGTAAGACTTGTACTGGAAGATAGCTGCGTGTTGACTGAGTTGGTTCATTGATTAGATTCTGGGGGTGAACCGAGAGCCCCCATGGTCCTTTGGGATTTGGAGATAGGGGTATTTCCCTGCAGGCCCCCTTCTGCAGTATTTCACATCCTGTTAGTGGCAGTTCTGCCTGCACAATGGTGACAGGATGGGACACAACCTGCCTTCCCCTCTGCTACCCTCCTTGCGGGTCAGCTCCGGCCGTATTCTGCACGGGCAAGGGAGGTGGAGCTGTGGCCAGCAGCTTCCCACCCCTGGGACAGGCTCCCCAGGCTGGCAGTGAGCACGCATGGACTGAAAAACACCCTGTTCGGCTGCCTGCGGGGTGTCAGAGAAACGTGGGGACATCAGGGCAGAGAGAGGTGCTGAGCAGAGGGTGGGCAGACTCTCTTCCCCACAAAGGCTTTTCTCCATATAAGCAGCTTTTCTCCATCGCAGGTCATGCACATCTTCTTTACGTCCTCTTTTACCATCAATGTAGTTCACTAGCAAGGTCCGTAGGAGATGCCAAAGAAACAAAAAGCATAATTGGTGAATTCCACTGCAACTGGAATTGCATTTATTGACTTGCGTTTAATCCTACTCTCGTGCAATTCTTCACTTGCAGGTAATACTTCTCTGCCTTGGTATAATTTGGGTTTTACAGCTTGTGTCGCCAGCAGCCCGCCCTGAATATGCACTGGGAAAGTGAAAGCCTTTAAACTGTCTCTGGATGGAGACCTGGGATTTTCCTTCTTAAGGCTTATGTGAAAAGTCCCTGCGATTCCTCTCTGGGCATGGCCTATATATTTAGTCTTGATCCCTTAGAAAACCATCGTGTTCATACATGCTGTGTTTTTTAAAAAAACAGCTTAAAGGCTCTTTTCGCCTGAAGACTGGCAACGGGAGGCAGGTTATTAATCCTAATATTGGTGTTTGGTTAGATGAGAGAGAACAGAAGAGGACAAACTGCTCGTGGCAGTCTCCACTTGTCCTCACCCAGCCCGGATATGCACTGCATCTCCAGCTCTCTTTGATCGCTAAACCCAATTTTATTACAGCCAGGCTTCTAAAATTTTGAAGCCCAAGTCAAAAGCTTGCAGCTGGGGTGAAAAGGCTCATAAAAGGCCCTGGGGTCCCAGGGGGCTGAATGCAGGTTTTGTCTCCTTCCCGAGCCCTGCCTGCCTGTGCCCCTGGCCGTGCCTTGTTCCCCAGGCACTGTTTGTTCTGGGTATTGTTGGGCAGACAGCTGTGGCTGTGTTCAGCCACTCCAGCGCCTGTTTGCCCAGGGATTGGGCTGTAATCCCTCCTGGATTTCCCTCTGCTTGATCCCATGCAATCATCCCCCGCCATACATCACTTTGGATAGTGTGTCAAAGGGAATGCTGAAGGAGAAATTAAGATGTGAAGGCCTGGCAGATTGTGAGGAGGTTCTTTAGCAGGCTATAATGTGTAACAAATTACAGTACAGCCTTCTGCCCCGAGCATCCTTTTCAAACCTAGCACAGCCTCTTTTGTCCCTCCGGAGCTTACTGCTCTAATCAGCTGAAATTAATTATCGGGCTCGTAGGATTCACAAAATCCCCCAAACAAGCCCAGGGCCAGAAAGGGGTTTGGGGAAACACAGTGTTTTGTGCACGCCTGCCTCCCTTCCCACCCCATGGCCCATTTCTGCTGTGCTCCGCTCCTCCCTGTCTCTCTGGTGCCTGTTAGAATCGCTTCTGAACAGCTTCGGATCTTCTCAACAGCTTCAGATTGGGAAGGAACTGCGGGCTCAGACTTCAGCACAACCACCTCCTGCTTCTCCATAGAGCCAGGCTGAGCCCGAGTGCCTTCGCAAAGCTGAGGCCGCGTCTCGCGAGGCAAAGACTCTTCCTTAACTATGTCTCGAGGCGTGCAAAAGGTTCCTCCAGTTCCTCTGTTCACTTGTTTTCACGCTCTCTGCTTTCTGTGCACTTCCAGAACGGTGCTTGGCACGTTCCTTGCGTCCGCCACGTGCTGACCGCTCGGGCTGCCCTGTCATGGGGAGCACAATTGGAATAAACCGAAGACATTCTTTTGCTCCGAGGAAATGTCGGGGCTCTTTCAGCTAAACGCAAAGATATTTCTAAGAAAATTACTGTCGGTGCTAATAAACTATTATTCATTGTGCCTGCTGCTATTAAGGACATCCTTTTCAGGGCTGCGAAACTAGCTGTGGGAACGCAACGATGGTAACGCGGTAGGAATTTTGCAAGCTTAGAAATGGAGATTTTTCTGGGGCTCTTTTACTATGAAGCAAATGGGGTTTAATTTCTTTTCTCACCTCCCTTCCTCCTTCCCCGCCCTTGGAAATTTAAGCAAAAGAAAATTGCAACTGCATACACAAAAAACCTTTCTGAAGACATTGCCCTGGTTTTGTCGCACAGAGCTGAGAGCCTCGGTTGAGCTGCCGCGATAGAATAGACCAGCTGATTGAGACAGATGTTCTCTTCTTTAGCAAGTGCCAACACTTTGCCCAAACACATATTTGCTGACTTACCCTTAACTGGAAAACATCTTGAAAAGGCGGCAGAGATAAAAAGGAAGGGAACGAAGCCGCGTTGTGTCCAGATTTAACACAGCCCAGTGCTCCATTCTCTAAAACCAGTCCTGGTTGAAGAGGTCCCTTTCACTGGATCCTGTTCATTTGTCGATGGATAATAGGGGCTGAGTTGCAGCAATCCATGTGCAGAAAGCAGAAAATAGAGTCAATTACATCTGTATTAGGTGGCCTTGGGGAGAAAATCTCCTTACATGCCTTCCACTGATACTGTTCTTAATTATATTGGCTAAGGAGCTGCCTATGTTAAATCCAAGCACAACTTGAGCTGCTCTAAATATAGAGCCTAAAATATCTCCTGAGAAGGTAATGGTGGTGATGTAACTTTCCGGCAGGACTTTAAATTAGGCTTTTTAATTTGCCCACAATAAATATCTCAAAATGAGACGATGTGATGATGCCATCACCCCGTTTCTGTGCCCGGGGTGCCCCTTTCCCCTGAGCAGGAGATGAATCATGCGCCAGCCCTGGCACTGAATGCAGGATGTGGCACCACGCTGGGCACCAAGTCCCTGGTGCAGTGCGGGGTCTCTGCTGCAGCTTGCTGGGTCCTGGGGCAGCAGAACTGGGCATCACTGGTGGCGGGGCACCAGATGAACGTGCCTGCCCATCCCCTGCTGTCACCAGCCCTGCTCTGAGCGAAGCACAATGTGGGCTGGGGCATTGCCAGGGGTGAAGTACCCAGCTGGGAGGGTGCCCGGTGGGAGCAGAAGTAGGGTACTGCTGCTTTACTCTGCTCTGGTGAAACCTCACCTGCAGTGCTGGGGCCAGCTCTGAAGTCCTCAGCACAGGAGACACATGGACCTGTTGGAGCAGGACCAGAGGAGGCCTCAGCAATGATCTGAGGGCTGGAGCCACCAGGACTGGTTGAGAGAGTTGGGCTTGTTCAGCCTGGAGAAGGCTCCAGGGAGACCTTCTTGTGGCCTTTCAGTGCTTGAAGAGGCCTGTCAGAAAGATGGGGAGGGGCTTTTTAGCAGGTCCTGTTGTGACAGGACGAGGGCGGATGGTTTTAAACTAATAGAGGGAGATTTAGACAAGGAAGAAGGAAGACATTTTTGATGCTGATAGTGGTGAGAGCCTGGCCCAGGTTGCCCAGAGAGGTGGTCGCTGCCCCATCCCTGGAACCATTGCAGGTGAGGTTGGCCGGGTCTCTGAGCAACCTGCTCTAGTTGCAGATGTCCCTGCTCCCTGCAGGGGGGTTGGACCAGATGACCTTGAAAGGTCCCTCTCAATCCAAACCATTCTATGCCTCAGAGCAGCTCCACCAGGGGCTGTTCACAGCAGAGACCTGAAAGCCTGCCCTTTTCTGCTTCCCTCCTTCCCCATGGAGAAATGACCGGCTGAAGGATGGCAGGATGGTGTCTGCATTGCTCCCCTCTGCTCCGGCTGGGGCTGTCTGCCCAAAGCAGCCCCTGGCCAGAGCCAAGAGGAGGCCATTGGAGCCCTCCCCAGCCCAGGGGAGGTATCCGTGGTATTTCACAGCCCCTTTCATTCTGGTTTCCCTTAATCTTATTAAGTGTCTGTTCCCATACCTGGGGAAAAAAAAAAAAAAAAAGCCATCAATTATATTTGCTTTGCCTTTGAAAAGATTTGTCATTTTGCCATCTGTAGGCAAGCATGCTCTGCAACAATAGGTTTTGTTTGACTTCTCTAGTAAAAAGGTCCCTAGTTTTTTTCCTGGCCCTGTCCACAGCTTGCTTTCCCCCCGCCTCATTCTTTTCAGTGGGCCTGTTGATGAGCTTGGCTTAATCAGATTAACTCAACCCAGACACAGCAGTGGCAGTTTATTCTCTTTTAAAAGGACTCCACGGTTTCCTACAAACTTTTTGTAAACTCTTCATCTCCGGCTAAACTCTTTTGTAAGCTGTATCCAATGGACTCTTTGAGAGACCCACACTCCCCGTCAATGAAGACCTGTTAGAATGGGTCACTAATCCAAAAGAGTGGAGAAATGCCTTTAAAGCCGTGCACTGATGCATTGGGAGCCCTGACTAGCACCCACAGAAAGAGAGAATTGAATTCCCAAATAGCTGGAACATTTAATTTGAGTCCTAAAATAAATATTTTGAAGAAGTCCATCTTGTTTACAACGCTAATGAAATAAGCTGTGTTCCTCTGAAGTTCCCTGGGCGCTAGGACACGCTTTGGTGTCTGCTTTTTACCCAGCCTACCCTTCCCCTCAAACAAACCCACAAGGGGCTCAGAAGAAGACAGAAAACAAAGCAGCAGCTTCTGGACCGGTTTGGACAGTTCTGGGTGATCATGCTGCTTTTCCTCTGGCAGGCTGGAAAAGATCTTCTGGAAAAGATCTGTTTGGGACCTTAACACAGCACTATCCCTGATCCAGATGGGAGGCTCCGCGCTGCTCCAAGAGGCATTTGGTGATGCTGCTGTGCACCAGCCTTCCCCCTTGGCTTTCGGGTCTTGATTCCGTCCTCCTGAAACCATAAGCAAAGGTTTGTCTGCTGTCAGCAGGCTCAGCTACGCACGTGGACAACCCAGAGCCCCCGAGCTGGGTGTGAGAGCTGCCGCTCCCTGCTCCCTCCAGCGCTCCTGCTCCAGAGCTCGGGAGACAAGACTGATCTGCTGTACATAATTTAAAGGTTTCTGATGCACCGCAGCTGGGAGAAAGAATTTCAGTGATTGTTGCTTTAGTTTGTAGCTGGAGATTTACAAAGGCTGGGGTTAACACACATGGCAGAAAGCAACTTTCCCCTCGGGAGGATGGATGCAGGTGCTGGCCTGGCTGTGGTCACACTGCCTGCAGCAGGCACAGCCAGCCCTGGTGCATCACCGCGGAGCCATCCAGGGCTGCACACACCAGCGTGGTCCTCACTGAGACCTTCCTGCGCTGCCCAAGTCACAGCCATGGTGAACCCCAGAGGCCGGGGCTTCAGTGACCGCTGTGGCTGTGAGCAACAGGGGAAAGGACGACTGCTTGGAGCTGGGCTGACCATATGGCTGATAGGTGTTGAGATCCCTCTGACCGTATGGCTGATGGGTGTGGAGATCCATCCCCCTGCACGTCCCTGCAAGCACAGGAATGGGGTGTCCTGCAAAGCCAAGGGGAGGAAGGAGTCCAAACTGTCATTCTCCCAGTCTCCCATTTCACTACAGGTATGTATTGGCCCTTTACTCCTAAAAACGCCCATCTAGGCACATGTTTCAACATCTAGAGATCCTCTTACTAGCATCACGCTGGACCTTTTCCTCCCAAGAAGATTTTTGTTTCTGTAGTTGTTGGGAGCTTGTGATTGGCATGTCTGAACAACTTCATTGTGGAGAGGATTTCATGGCATTCAGTGGAAGTTTCCACTTCTTTAGAGTTGCACAGAGAAGATTAACGTTGTGACTTCATCCCTCTGACATTGTCATCGTGACTTAGAGTCATTTCATGGCTTTGATAAAACTTGCCCCAGTTAAAAATAAGCAAAGAAGGTCCCACAATGCACACAATGAGCAAAACAACTCCCTGAAAAATACCCTATTGTCTTCCAGGAAGAAGACCGTCATTTTTCATGGTAACAGCTTTATATTAAAAATTGCGTTGGATGGCAAAAAGAGTTGTCTTCATTAGGCAGGAGAGACAGGACACCCAACCGGGCACACCTCCCACCCCCTGCAAAACAGTCGTAGTCCCTCACTAGCTCGTGGTCTTAGGACACGTTTGCTCCTCTAAGCATCACAGAGACAATTTTGTATCGCCAGACGTTTCTCCTGTGGCTCCATACTTTGAACTCAAAAGCTCCAAACTTCCCCTGAAGAGGGAAAATATTAACATTTGTTCCAGTTTCCGCCTGTTGTTCCTACTAAAGACCTTATGCCCGGATTAAAACTTGTTTGAAAAGAAGATGAGAAAAATGAGTCTAGGATTTGTATTTTGAAGGAAGTAGAACTCAAATGATTCATTCTAAAGCCTAAACTGAACCTCACCGGTTGCTCTAAGGAACAGCGTGTGAGGCAATGGGAGGAAGGAAAATGGACAAATCCAGAGACAAGTAGCAAAGATCCTAGTACAAGTTCATCTGCAAGACCCCAAGAAACCACTGATGGAGCAGTGACGTGCTGTGCTCGGACCAGGGCCACCCTGCAGCACCCATCCCTAGTGCAGCGATGCGCTGCGTGGGATGGACTCCTTCCAAGGCAGATTCCCTGAGGACCGCGGCTGTTTGCATGGAGGTGGCTCCAGACCCCTTGCCAGCAGATCACTGACCTCAGCTCATCTCACAGCAACCACGGCAGCTTCTCTCTTGTCAGCAAAGCATCGAGGTTGCCTTCACACACCAACTTGTTTGCCTTTCTGTAGAGCACGCTCCTCTTTCTTTCCCAGCCAGTCCTCTTCATCCATCCAGGACTGCCCACACAGGTTTCTCTACCCATCCCTTACCGTGTCCCTGGTAGCAGCTTTGTCGCTGCTCCAGCTGGATCATGGGGAAGGAGGCTCCTGAGTCTGCACCCTCAAGGTTACGTGTGGATGAAAGGGCTGTGGCTGCCGTCTGCCCTGTTTGCAGCACTCATCCTTATCACCCGGCGTTGATGGCTTATGGCAATTGGAAGCAAGCGATGAAAGGGAAACTGCTCCATCTGTGGAGGGCCTTTGAATGACCCTCATCATTTCCCAGGATGGATAAAAAACCCAACCCCTCTGGAGAATGCCAGGGCTATTTGGCCAGCTCAAAGGCATGCTGGGGAAGCTCCGCTTGCTGGGCTTTTGCCAAGTGTCCCAGTGGCCATGGCACGGGTGGTTGGTCAACCCAAAGGCTACCTGGGCTCCCCATGGGCTAAGCTGTGGCCCTGGGCTGGGGGCACGCAGTGAGTCTCACCCCCTGCTGAAGTCCCTCACTGCTAATCCAAAGCCTTGTTCTTACCCCCAAGTTTTAACAACAGGAAACCTTTTGTTTAAAAAAAGGGAAAGAAAGGGAAGTGGGGCCCGTCTGGCTTGGGAGAGTCAGGTTTTGTGCCTACCTTATTATGTGCTAATTGGGATTTTAACAAAGATAGTCCTGTCACGTGCAGGTGGCCAGTGACAACGTGCCTGTGACTGAAGAGCAAGTCTTGACATAAGGAGAGTCCGGGAGCTTGCTGGAAGCCAGCTCTTCCTGTCTGATCTCCTGCGTGCCCGTCTGGCGCTCCATGAATAATTAATAAATTAATGATACACCTCGCTGCTGTACGTTAAATACAATGGCAGCTTGCAGCTGAAACCCGCTGCTGTGCAAGAACCTGGCGGAGAGCTTGGCTTGGGCAGATCGGTTCCTTACTGCAGAGTGGCACGTGGGAAGCTGGCTCCGGACAGGGGTGTTCCATGGGGAAGAGTGTGGGCATCCTTCATCTGCAAAGGAGATTAAACCCTCCTAACACGATCTGGCTGTGTAGGTAGGACCAGGCTATATTTAAACCATGCTCCTCAGCCATGGAGCTGGGAAGCTGGAGTGCGTCATGTAGAGGTTTGGTCCCGTCCGTTTGTGACTCTGCCAGTGGCGCAGTCGCTCTAGGATGGGCTTTCCTGGGTTTGTAATCGCTCTTCAGGGAAATGACCTGTCTGACAGCACTAAATGTGGGCCGGCTGACTTCTAATGAGGGGTTGGTCAGGCTTTTCCTTCTGGTTTGCCAAAACTGCTCAGTCAGGAGTTACTGCGCTCCCTTGCAGCGGTTTTTCTGGTTGTGTTCAGGAGAATACGAAGACCAGCCAATGATCGAAAAGAGCTGATATGAGAAAATTATTGCATGCCAGAAAGAGAGAACGTAACTTGCAGTTAAGGCTGCAAAGTCAGACACAACACTGCAGAAATGCTGCTTCAGCCTGTGTGGGCAGCCTTTTGTGCGTGATGGTGTCTTTAACACCATAGTCGTGAGCCATGTCTCCATGGGAGCTCCAGCTCATCTTGTGCATGGGTTTGGTCGAAGTTTGCCGAGCCCCTGGCTCCCATACAGCAGGAGCTGGAAGGCAAATGCAACAGGGGCACATGAGGAGAAGAAGGAAGATCTCCTCCAGGCAGTTTCATCCCCTCTGAGTTTGCTGCAGGCATCTCCTTTCCTGCAAAACACCTTGCATGGAAAATTTCAGCTCAGGCACCCGAGCTCTGGCAGAGTTACAAGCAGCAAAACCCAAGGTCTTCTAAGAGGATGCTTCGAGCTATCCCTATAGCAGGCAGCACTCCAAGCCACCACCCTGGCACCGGCTGCCAGCTTTCAGCACCGCACCGTGGGCTCAGCACCCTGGTAGGCGAAAAGCATAGAGCCCACTGCCCAGGGACACCGGCGGCACCCGGAAAAGGAGCAACAAAAAGGGAACTGGCAGAGACCATCCCTGCAAGGTAGCCCTGTTCCAGCAAAGCGTGTTTAACCCCGCTGAAGCGGGTGGTATTTGAAAAGAAGCCAGGCTGGGGTGGTTTGCAGAGGCAGCAGTGCCCGCCTGGGCGCTGAGCAGCACTTGCTGTAGGGCCTTGTTAGCAGCGTGTGCTGCGCTGGGAAGCCTTTGCCCAGGGTGGTGTGAAATCCTCCATCCTTTCCCGACGTGCCAAGCATATAAACACGACACTCCCCTGGTCCCTGCAGAAGCCTGCTGCATCGCAGGGGGAAAAGGTTTAATGAAAAATTTAAAGGCCGGCGTCTTAAAATAAATTCCAATCCTGGCTGAAATTTCACAGCGGCTGCTAAATGTCTCTCGCTCTAGGACTTGTGAGCGGGAAGCGAAACAATTGCTCCCTTCCAAGAGAAAAAATGGGCCTTGTTCCCTCGCTGGGCTGGTGAGACATAAAGCCAGTTCCACCAGAGGGGTGGGAGGTGATGGATGTAATTAAAAGCCCAGAGGGAGGGAGGGAGGGAGGGAGAGAGGGAAGAACAATAAATGGACGCAGCTTATCTTGCGGCTGAAAGCTGATCTTCATGGACATGTAGCATATGGTATTTTCAATAATGGATAAACAGTTTAAAGGGGACCTGCAAATGTTGTCTTTTAATGAGCTAGCAGCAGGGTTATGTGCTGAATACCCTCAACTCACCTTTTATCTTGCTCCCAGGTCCCCCCAGTTGTGGCCAGCCGGGCTCCCGCTGGGCTCTGAAGCCCAAGCACACACTATGTCATGTCACAGCTGCCACGGACCCAGCCTGGTGGGGTCGAGGGGGTGAATATAATTACCCAAGCTGGACTTTGGCCAGGACAGAGGGGCTAGTTCCCTTACTCTTGCAAAAACTGCTGTGGGATCTTTAATTACCACCACAGGTCAAGACCCTTGGTTTTACCAGCACATTTCATCTCAGACAGCATCGCTGGCAGCCCAGGGCCCCACTGCAGCAGCCGCACCGTTACTTTTGGAGCACCGAATTGTGCCTCTTTTACAAGTGCCTCCTCTTGAAAATACGTGGTAGCAGCAAACAAACGTTATCTCACGAGCAGGATTCAAGCTTGCTGCTTCAGGCATCAGTTCTGCAGGTCCCCAGAGGAGACAGGCTGGAGGTAAATGTTCTGAGGCAGCCCTGAAACAGCCGTGCAGCCCTTACTGCTCCGTGGAGCTGCTCTCCATGACCGAGGCCAAAGATCTGTGGGCACAGAGGAAACTCTTGTCCCAGAATAAAGTTGCATGTCTCCAGAACCTGATGCCTGCCTTCACTGGGGGACCTCATGAAATGCTGAGCAGCTGGAGCTTGTATTTCTCATATAAGCCATGCCCAGATAAAAATGGGAAGACTTGAAGAGGCAAGTTGAGGTCTTGGCGCCATGTGCACCTTGTGGGCTTAAGTAGAGCTCAGGGAATTTGGAGACACTTGGGAGACACACGTTCAGCCCTGCAAGTGCTTTTCCGTTGGTGGGATTTTATTTGAACTCTAGGTTCATTTCTTTTCTCTCCCCTGGGAAATAGTCAGCAGAAGCAATGCCTGTCCAGCATGCTCCTCAAAAGCAGGACTACGTGGTGGCCATGAAGAAGGGGGTTAGGAAATCTCTTCCCTGCATGGCGTTCCCACAGGTAGCCTAGGAAGGAGAGATCCCAGTCACCTCCTTGCTGTGTTCATGGCAAAGCAAGGGGACAATGGACCTTCTGTTTCCCCAGAACTGCGAAGAGAAGGACAACTTGCAAATTTAACCTTGGAGCCCAGATTAGAAGGCAGTTGGCTGGGTAGTGGTGGGGGGGACAACGCCTGCACTGGGTGCTGTACTGGCAGTGAAGCGGGGTAACCAGTGTGTGTGGGCTTTGGAACTCCTCCATCCTCACCTCGTTGCTGCAAGACAGTATCTGTGGTTCAGATCACTCTTGGGCCTTAGCTGGTTTAGGGTCAGCAAACTGGAAGGCTGCAGTGCCTCCTTTTTCTCCAGTGCCTCAAAGCCCATAGCATGCTTCCAGAGGGTTAAACCGAATCTACTTCTGAGGCTAAGCTTTCAGCTGCCATAAATCTGTGCAGATCCTTCAAAGCTCTGCTGCTTTACATCAGCTCAGGCTACGGGCAGCCGTGCTCTCTTTTCATGCTGTAATCTCCACACATGCTTATGCTTGGCATTATCTTCTTCATCCTTTGACATCCTCTGATACCCACCAACACCCCTCTCTCATCCGCATTGGCCAAAGTTCTGTGTTTGTGTTAGCTTCTGCTGGACCCGTGTTGAGCATGTTCTGAGTCTCCTGCTCCTTGAGAAAACTCAGCTGTGCTGGAGCTCATCACACGTTACAAGGGGTGTGGAGAGAGGGCTGGAGAGCTCCCTCCTCATCATTTAAGAGGAACACAAGATTTGTGTTTAAGAGGCATCTATCATGCAGGCAAGGTTCAGAGCTTTTCTTTAATGCCCTTCTATGAGTCAGCTTTTCTTAGCTCCTGAGAGCAAATGTGGGAGAGCAACTGAGCTCAAGTAACCCTGGTGCTGAGCAAACCACAGGGCAGAACACGCTCCTGCAGTCCAAGCTCCTCTGAACCCAGAGCTGAGCTCCTGTTTCCATCTGCTGGCACGTTTCCTTGCCTGGGTTCAGACCCTTCCCATCTCCCAGGCAAAGCCCTGGGAGTCTGGGGCATTTTTAGTTAACTGAAAATATACATGTGTTTTGGGAGCCATCTCCTTTTGTACCAGCTCATTAGGGGAAATAAATGGCCCCTGACCATCTGTCATCTTTGTGCAGGTACCTGGCAGAGAGGGGTGGGAAAAGGCGCGGAGGATCCTTAATCCGCTCAGGCTTCAGCAAAGTGAGCGGTGCTTCCCACAATGTAATTACAGCAGTCCTGCTGCAAAGTGACAGACCTAGTGAGTGGAAATAGATGAATGTAATTAAAATCCCAGGGAGAGAGCGATGGAGATAGAGACACAGAAGAGCAGCGGAGGGAGAAAGAGCGGTGGAGGGTGAGGGACCAACTAACAGGAGATGGCTACTCTTCAGGATAGGGACCATGTGCTGATTTCATTAATGAAGAAAAAGAGTAGAAGCTCATTACCGATAAATTCCTGTCTTTTCGTCTCATCTACTTGTCCTTTTAAAAAATATCACGGATTTAAAGCCCAAAGGACAGGTATAACCATCCAGTCTGACCTGACACGTACACCCAGCCCCAGTGGGCTTTGCATCCGGAGATGAGGTTTTTGCTCTCCAAAGCTCCGTGCCACTGCCTGTGGATTAAAGAAACTTTTGTCCTTGGAGCATCCCTGGCATAAAAGGCTGCTGGTATCAGGTGATGTGCTGCAAGAAGTCAGCAGGAAAAGTCTCCCAGATTCTTCCAGTGGTATGTGTATGAGGCTGGGATCAGGCACTTCTTCGTAGGCAGGAGAGCAAAGTGCTTGGGAACCTGGGGCAGGAATTTTTCAGCAGAAAGCAGCTTTTCTGGAATGGGCCCCACAGGAAACAGAAACCCAGACACTTTCGAAAGGACTCTGGCAGCAGCAACAGCTTTAGACCTTCTCTTCTCACACTGTCCCACATCTCTCCTCTCCCTTTGACAACCACAGGAAGAGCAAAGCCAGCTCTCTAGGGCTCTTCCCCTTACTCTCAATCCGATTGATACCTCACATCCCTACCCCTGCTCTCTTGCAGCAAGCCCTGGCCATCCTCTCATCCTAGGAAGCCTTGCAGTAGGCTGGCTCCAGCCCTTGCCACCATAACTGCAGGGACATTAGAGGAGAGGAGCCAGTGGCGACTGCTGGCTGCAAAAGCCAAGCCAAGATTTAGAAAGCTGCCTCAGCTTGCCAAGTGACCAGCTGGAGACAGAAATCTCAGGGAAAGACGTTTACTAGGGTCCTTTAGAAGCTCTCAGAGCTGGCATACAAACCCTGCAGCCCCAGGATCCCAAGTGCTGCTGGAAAACTTGGTGTGTCCTTAGCAGAGACATGCAGCTGAGCTGCTCAGTGCTGGGCTCTTCCATGCTTGGGCTTTAAAGCATCTCTCTGAAGCACTGGAATGGCTGTTTTCCCTCTTCTTTCCTCTTTAAAATGCCCTTTTTTTTTTTTTTCTTCCTGCCATCTCTTTGATGTCTTTTAACTACCTTTCCCCTCCTCCCCACCCCCCTTTCAGAGAGGACTGAATAGGTGGGTGAGGTTTATTTATTGGCTTTGCTATGGAGGAGGCTGGGTGTTGAACAGCCTCTTCCTTGAGTAAGTCATCTTCAGGGGAATAATGCAATAACAGGGGCCGGGGCTGCTTTCCTGGGAGAGCCTGAAAAGCCCAGTTACTGCCCCGTACAGCCCTTGTGCCAGCCCAAAACCTCCCCCGCCAGCCCCCAGCCTGGAGCTGGGGTAGTTTCCTAGGGTGCTCCAAGGAGAAGGCGGCTCTGGTGGATGAAGTGGCTGTCATGGAGCATCCTGCTCCCACCATGGGAGTGACTAGGATGTCTCCCAGTTTGGTTTCAGAGCTGAGGGAAGGCTGGATTCCGCATAGGGAGGGAGGGAAAGGGGAGGGGGTTTGGGTCCCCATCTTGAGGAGCTCTTCACCTCCCCATGGTGCAGACCAAGGTTGGCTTGGCATGGGTTAGGCCAGGGATTAGCAGCTCCCTGTTCTCAGCACAAGCATTTTGTCCCTCTGGTAGGATCAGCCTCTCTCCAGAGAGAGGCACTTTGTCCCCATCCCCCTCCTCCACCCTCCCCTCACTCGGAATGGATGGGAAGTTTGAGGAATGTTCAGATTTTACTCATTAGCCCAACCTCCTGCTGGCCCTGGTTTAAAACAACCTGCAGGGGCTTCCCTTGATCGGTGATGTATGAGTGGCAGCGATGGGGCAAGCCAGACATTGAGCCTGGCTGGAGTCGGACTGCCTCACATTTCACTGCTAGCTTGTCTTCTGCGACTGGACATAATTTAGTCTAATTGTCTTCATGTGGGTTTCTTTCATCATGGCCACAATCCGGTTTAGCCAGCGGCTAACAAGGACATTTCAATGGGTGTTGGTCTAGGCCATCTCTGGTCCTTCGCTCTCTTTCAGTTTCCCAGGGCAGGGCTGGCGGCAGCCCTTGGAAGAGGAAAGGAGGTACTTCTCGGAAGAGCTGGGCTGAGCACTCGAGAAATCAAGGAGGGCAGAGGGACCATATTTGTCTCTGCAATGAGTGCTGGTGTAGATCATCGAATCATAGAATCATAGAATAGCTTAGGTTGGAAGAGACCTTTAAGATCAAGTCCAACCGTTAACCCAGCACTGCCAGGTCACCACTAAACCATGTCCCTCAGCACTGCATCTACACGGCTTTGAAACCCCTTCAGGGATGGAGACTCCACCAGTGCCCTGGGCAGCCTGGGCCAGCCTTGACGATCTTTTCTGTTAAGAAATTTTTCCTAATATCCAACCTAAACCACTCCTGGCACAACCTGAGGCTGTTTCCTCTTGTCCTATCACTTGTTCCTTGGGAGAACAGACCAACCCCTACGATAGATCCTGCCTCATTTCTCACATCCCGCTCTCAGGGAGCAGGAAGAGAAAACCAGCTCTACCTTTTGCCTCGCTGGGAGTGACTGCAAACATGCGAGTCCTAAGTCCTGGCCAGAAGGGTGAGAAACTGCTGTTATTGTCTTTTCTTGCTGCTGCTGGAGACAGCGAGCCACAGAAGTAGGTAAGCCACAGTCAGAGGTTCTTCCTTGGAGCCCTCAGTTCCCAGCCAGCATAGAGTGGACTTGCCAAGTGCTTCCTTTGCTGTCAGCAATGGCATGCAGCTCCTGGTCATTGATGCTGTGGCTGCCCTCGGAACCTCTGGAGGCCAGGCTGAACTTTAAGTCTCAGCAATTTTCAGACCTCTCAGAGTTTCATGTCCCTTAGAAGCTGAGAGGCTGATGGGTCCACGCCTGAAGTTTAGCTGTGGCACCAGGCAGGTCTGCACCCATGGAACGCTGAGATGTTCTGCAGGCACAGGATGACTTCAGTCATCAGCACTTCCAGCAAGGCCCCCGATGCTCCTGGAGTGTATCTCCGGGCATCCCGAGCCATGCATGTCCTTCTGCCGTGGGTGAAGTGCCCAGGGCAAGCAGGAGGTGCTTCCTTCCATCCCAGCCTGGGAAAATGGGCCATGTACTTGGGTCCCGGGCTGCCTGCAGCCCACCATCCACTCAGGAGCTGCTCAGCTGTGGAAGCAGAGGGCTCCATGCTCAGGGAGGGACCGTGCAGCCACCCAGCCAGAATTATCCTGCCCTTTCGTGCAAGATGTTTGGGTTTGGGGTTTTGTTGTTGTTGTTGGGGGGGGGCTGTCGCTTTGGTTTTCTTGGAAGCATGTCCCTAGATTTTGACGGGAAGAAGCTGGCGTTTCATGAAAGCCTCTCCCTCATTATTTAATGTTAAAGCACTTCAATTAGTTTCATTTGATTTACTTTGATGCTTTTGTTCCCCGAGGTTTCCAGCACACAGGGCTGCTCCACCTCTCGGTGCCTGTTCCACTTTGATCTCGGCAGCGCTGCTAAGGGCCTCCTGCCACTCCCCGGGCACTGGGGACAGAAGCATCCACGCACAGCGAAACCCAGTCCCGGCCCTGGCACCACTGGGGCTGTGGCTCTGGCTGCTCCGCTTCCCCCCGGCCTGTCCTCACCCCCATCTGTTCCAAAACCAATATTGACTCGGGAGTGGGGGAGCCCCCCTGCCAGGCTGGTTTAATCAAAGCTTTCCCCAGCAAATGAAGTTTTTACAAGAAGGTCTCCAGGTGCTCCAGCGAGGGGAGGAGGACACAATGGCCGGCCCGGCGGGGGCTTGCTGCTATGGCAAAGAGGGGGAGCTGGCGGGGCCGGGAGCCCCGGGTGAACTCCTGGGGTTCGGCCGTATCTACAGGAGCCAGACAGGGGTTTGAGCACAGAGCCAAAACATTTAACATTTGCAAACCAATTAAGAAGGGGAGAGAGGCAGGGAGGGGAGGGTGAGGCATTTCAGCACAGAACCTTGTTCTCATGGGAATGCTGCAGCAAAGCCCTCGCTGTGGGACAGATGCCCTCGACCGGAGTCCCCAGGTTTCACCATAAAGCCTTTGCTTTCCCATGCCCACTCACCAGAGCTTTCAAAAGCTGTTTTTTACCTAGTTTCTCCTTCTTGCCAAGGGTGAGCAGCAAGCTTTGGGTCTCTAGAGACTTGCCATAATGATTTGCAGAAGCAGCGTTAATACAATATTGGGAGTGACCATGAAGTCGCTGGCTCCAAGGGCCAGAAGAGAGGACAGAGCGGGCAAATACGGGAAGAGCTCTTCTGCCTCCTCTCCAGCATCATACTGGTGACTTCTCTCTTGTCCAGGTCTTGATAACAGTTGTACCTGTGTCCAGGCAAGGCTGGAATGGGAAGCAAATCAGGTCAGCAACATGAACAAAGTGAGGGATCTTGCCATACTGACTCGGTTGGGAAGATCACTTGAGTAAAGTCCAGCCTGACACTGCTTGGACAGTGCATGAGGCAGTGGGAAGCCTGGGACTTGCTCCTGACATTTCTGGTGCCACTTCCACTGCACGCCTTGGGAGGACACGGGGACACCTCTCTTCCTCCCAGCAACCGGCTGGCTGGCCTGAGACCGCACATCCCAGCCCTACACCCGTGGGTGATACCACAGCATAACAAATCTGTGGCCATCTGCATTGTCCCTTTGCGTGCCCGGGAGAAATCCAGAGTGCGGGCTGCAGAGGTGAGCGGGTCAGGGGAGATGCACTCCAGGGCAGCAGAGTGCTGCTGGCGCTTTTTGGGTGCTCCTATGCAAACGGGGGAAAAAAAAATACTAGTTAAAAATGCATCTATTGAAAACAAATAAACAGCTCAGAACAATGGGCGAGGGTAAGGAGAGGGGCTGGCTCAGGGATAGCAGGCAGACCCACAGAATGAAAGATGACAGTGCTGAAAACCAGCATTTAAAAATAAAACGCGATCTTTACACCACTTTTCAGCTGCTTGGAATATTTCCCCTGCCATGGAGGTCACTGCCCGAGGGCGGTTTTAGGTACGGGCAGCACAAGCAGGGTCTGCGGTTAAAAGCTCAGCGCTTTGGCGGCAATTGTAAAACGCTACCAGGCTTCCCACTAAACGAAGCGCCTTTTATTTTCCCGCTTTAAAGGGAATGTAATTAGTTTAAAACCAGCAGCAGGGAAGCACTACGGCTCCTTTTCCAGGGACAATGGCAAAATAAGTGTATCAACACCCTGGCCAGCATATTTCTCTTTCCTGATGAGACCAAGCATTGCCTGCAGCCTCTCTTTTCCCCTGAGAACTACCCCGGGCTGCTCTAAATTGTGCATTTTTATTATGGAACTCGGGACTTGGGGGCAGGGCAGGTCATGGGGCTCCCCAGGAGTCCTCACGCAACAGCCCATGGATGCCTGCCCCGCGGTGACCGTGGCCAAAGGCACCGACTTCTCGGGACCCCTGCTCCATCTCGGGGACTCCTCATCTGCAGGAAGGCTCAGAAATTTTAGCCACGCTTTCCAGCCGTCTTTCTGCTACCTGCTGCAGCGCCTGTGTGTGGGAACATCATGGACGGGTGTATTCTCCCAGTACCCCATGAGGAAAGCAAACACCTATTCTTTCCTTTGGCCTCCACTCACCAATACTTGCCACTTTCTGAAACACATTTTTTGGAGAAACTAAGCCGAACAGTATCTCGGGACCGAGGAAAACCAAAAAGCTTTCCAGCCACAACCTTTGTCCCCCTCATGAGACTGAGCCTTGTATCAGCTCCAGTGCAGCTGCAGGGGCAAAAGTCGCGCTGAGCTTTCTGCGTTTGCCTCCCCATTTTGCACGTATCACATCACTCGCTCCCATCGCTGGGCAGGGAAACGGGGCCTGTTCTGGGGATGCTGCTGCTCGGCTGAGCTGTCCCCGGGTCACGCTGTGGATTCATCCACGATGGTTCTCCCAGCACCCATGTTTCCCAGGAAGGGGGATGCTTCTGGCTCTCCAGGCAGGCTGGAGGGACCAGGGCTGCTCCCTCCTCCCTGGCCTGGAGCAGGAGGCAGTGCTCCTGGTCCCATCCCACCAGGGATGTGCCTCCATCCCAGCCAGCTGGGGGGACACATTATTATTTCCCTGTTGATAGGGTTCAGTGGGACTGAAAGAGCTACACGCCCTCTGGTAATTTGTAGTTTGTCGATGCTGAGCTGACATTTAACTGAACCCAGGGCAGCAGCAGGCAGTGAGGAGCGAGGAATCGCTCTGCTATTGTAATAGCCGAGACACGAGGAGCTTGGCTAATAGGGGACATTCTTTCCTCCCAGGACTTCCTCCACGACTTTAATGCATTCAGGATCAGCCTTGGTTATTTGGGCTCGTTAATGGCAGCATTTGGGTGACTGTCTTCGCTATTTCCCTAGCATGAATATTATCCCTATTTTGTTCTGCATTGTTCATAACCAGGGGGGACAATTAATCAGAGCAGAAAGGACTTTATTCAGCTGGAATTCCTTCCACGGCTGCACCACTGAGAGCAAATTAGCAGTTCACACATTGCAATTGGCCTTTTCTGTGGACACAGAGTTTGGGCTCCAGTCACCTCTGAGGGTTGAGAAGGATCCTGCACCTTCCCCTGGACGGGGTATCACCAGGGGCTTCCTGAGCTGTTGGAAGGCGTTCCTGCCTTCCTGGGGAGCACTGGAGCAACTCCACAGCTTCTGGGAGACTGGAGCTTATCCGGAGAAACCTCAAAGTGGCAGCTAACCACCAACCTAAGCACTTAAATTCACATCTGCTCCTAATTTAGGATTACTGCCTTCACCACCTTTTCCTAACTGCTGTTTGTGTGCGTGTCCAGGTGGTGAGGTGGTAAATGGCTCTAACCCTGGCCCTGCCATTCAATTTGCTTACCTGCCACGCTGTTTTTTCAGCAGAATGGCTGGAGGAACTCGCCTTGGAGCAGGTCCAGGTGTGTGAGCAGCAACCTGTCTGGAGAGAACATCTGGGAACTCTGCAGCCTGGCCTGGGCTCAGCTCCGACACACATCTCCACTGGAAACCCTGACCTTCAAGGGCTGAGCAGAAAGTACTCGCTGATTTCTGGTGCTTTAACTGGTGCCACTGGTGGGGCTTGGGGTGGTGGTGGGAGGGCTGTAGCCCTGGCACAATGATGCTATTGACCAGGCGTCTGATCGAAGGGGACGTGGAGACTGATGGACCTTGGGGATTCTCTGCCTCGGAGGCTAAGCGTAGTTTCATTTGCTGGGCACTGAATGCTAATTGCCGACTAAAAACTGGTACCTGAGGTTCACCTCTTCCCAGAGGCCACAGGAGGAAAACTGCAGCTGTTGTGAATGTCCTAAGCACTCATTCCTCACCCAGAAATACAGTGGTCTAGAGCCATTATTCTCCATCAGCTCCATCCTGCAAACCATTTCCCAGATGAGGGACTGAAGGGATCAAGTTCCCTGTTCTCAGAGACAGGCGATTAATGGTGTCATCTCCCTTGGGGGAGGGCTCAAGGCATCTTCTGAGATGCTCAGTATTGATTAGTAGGTGGAGTGTGATGGTCCTTATCTGCCTGGCTGCTGAGCTGTGGGAGCTTCCGTGAAGCAGACCCTTGAAACAAGCACTTCATCCAAGGAATGTTAGGAAGGAACGGACAGAGAACTGAGAGATGCCTGGGGGTGCTGAGCCATGCTGGGAAATGCTGGAGTTGTCTGAAGCGCAGGGGCAGCCCTTGGAACCTGCCCAGAGGCAGAGCTGGCTCTGTGCTCCTGGGGTTGCTGGTCTGGTGGCAGCTGCCTCATCCACACAGTCTGATAGCCTCTCACAGGGATGTGAAGTTGAAACACAGCTCCTTTCTGCTTGCTAACGGCAGGATTCAGGCGGTGTGAGAGCACGGAGCCTTCCACGCTGCAGTATCCAGAGCAGCCAAGGTCACTAGAAGCCAGATGCTATTGCCATCTGATGTCTGGCTTTTAGGGTGCTCAAAACCGAGTCACCTCATCTTGCTCTCTTCAGGCAATATAAATTCAACCTGCAGCCTGTTTTGTTCTCTCAGCAGTCACTGGCAGGTAGCCCAAAGTGGACCTGCTGTAGAGAGTGAGGTCCTGACACGTGTTTCTGCCATGGAGCAGCAGCAGGTTGACAGAGATCAAGCCTGTGACAGTTCCTTTTCCTTTGTCCCTTCTCCTCTTCCTTTTCCTTTTCCTTCCTTTTTTTCATGATAAACACTCTGCGGACAGACAGCCCCCAGCTGCTGTCCCTGCTATGGGAACATCTGTGTTGCACTCTTTGCTAATGACGTCTGCCCTGGGATGCCGGATGCAAAAATAACCCACTCAAATCTGGTTTGCATTTCCCTAATTTTATCAGGCATGGATTCTTTGAGGTTTTTGAGGACTCCTCTCCCCATGGCAGCAGTGTTCGTTTACTAGAGCCTGGGGGCCCTGTGATGCTCAGTCTGTATCTATATGGTTTGCTGCTCCTGTGCCTTTCCCAGGCATAGGAACAAGGAGCTCGGTCTCCCCAGCCTGTTAGGAGTGTTGGTCCAAGGCCCAGCAGCGCTGGGAGGACCACCATTACCTCTGCCTGCAGCAGGGCTCAGCTCCTCACTCCACGCCCCTCAGCCCAGCATCCTGTCTCTGACTCTGGCTGTTCCCGATGAGGCCTCTGAGGTGTCTCAGCAGAGCAGTCAATGACCTGCTCGTCAGGACGTGAGTTAATGTGGGTGATGAGCTTGGTCCTTCAGGCTCTGTGGTCTCCAGGCCTGTGTTTGAACCCTGCAATCGTGTCTTTGCAACACCCTATGTCCCAGTCTCTGAGGCTACACATAGAGCCCTTCACAAGGTCCCCAGGGACACCACATGCCCTGCCCATTGCCATGACTTGGCTAATGGGGTGGAGGGGTGTGGCAGTCACAAAAAAGTTAATTTTCTGAGAGGACAATGAACTCAGGATGTTCAGACAAGCTGGGCTGGCTCTGTCCTTGTGCTACAGATTTGCTCCAGCAGGCATGAAACTAGAAAGCAGTGATTCAGCTGCTGACCTGCAAGGCAGCCCTGTGGGGCTTGACAGGTTCTGTTGGAGAGGAGGACATGTTCCTGCCTGTGAGCTTCCAGCGCTGATCTCGCCAAGGTGCAGGTTAGCCGTGGCAAACCCTGGCTGACCCAGCTGCGAAGGGAATGGGCTCTGCAAGATCTCTACAGGACCTCTGTCCTTTCTGGGGAGGCCAAACAGATCCCCTGGATGAGCCCAGGAAAGCTTCAGGGGGTTTGTTTTGTGGCTTCCATAGCAGCAGTTCACCGAGGCCACTTTGGGAGCCAGAACCCATTTATCCCAGACATGGTTCAGTGAGGGGTGAGAGCTGCCAACTGCCAGCACTTCCCCAAGCCCCCTTTAGCCACCTTGTTGTGGCTTCGTGTAGCTGCAGCTCCACAAGCCCCATGCTCACCATCCCTCATGGGACAGAAAAGACAAGAGGAGCACAATAATTGCATATTGATAAGGATTCTCTCCAACACTGGCATCTCAATGTAGTTCCATCATACACAGCAAGGATGATGAAGACATGCCAGCCACCCTTCGTGGAGCATGCAGGAGTAGGTGGGCACACAGCCTGCACGGCTTCGGGGTGCGGAGCAGCATCATGGGACTGGGAAGGCCCTGGCTCCTGCCAGGACACTTCTCTCCACCAGCAATGCATTAGGAAGAAATTTAGTTTGCCTAGCAGTCATCCCTCTGATTGATGAGATGCAATTGGATAAGGAAACAGCAGGAATGTGCTCAGCACATGCAAAAAACCATCTTCAGATCTTGCCCTGTGGGAAAAAGGGCAGGAGGGATGGGTCTGTGAATACCAGCCTTCCTGGAAGGTTTTTCTTGCTGATGTCCGCCCAGGGCATCCCCGGGGAGTTTTCAAGCTGGAATTTGCATCTCAGGAGCCACAGCATGCAGGCAGCCGAGGGAAGGGCATTGGAGGCTGGCTGGCTTCAGCAGGGCGAGGTCCAGATGGATGTCTTGCCCCCTGTAAGCACAGAAGAACCAATTTCCCAGCAAACCTGCTCCTGACTGTGACTCAGCCAGTTGCTATCCAAACTGGAGTGCTTTCAGACCACTTGGCTTATCCCCGGGCAGTGCTGGTTTTATGAGAGAGTACCTGAGAGGGGAATCCCACCTGAGAAGGGAATCCCACCGGAGGGGGAATCTGTGCTTTCACCAGATCAAGGATTTCTGCATGTATCTCTTACTACTGAACATGCAAACCCTGCCTGCGGCAGCCAGCCATGGGACAAATCCTTTGAGAGCAAGCACGGTGGCTAGAAAGGACGTGCAGGAAGAGCCAAGACCCTCTGAGGCGCTTCAGAGGGCTGAGAACATGCTGTGGGAGCTGCTGTGCCTTCCCTCGGTGATAAATGTCACCCAGGGACACACGCGACATCCCTGCCTTCGCTGCACAAATGGAAAGAGGGAGGTGGCTGCTGGATCCCCGGGCGCCTGCGCTGCGGCTTGAAATATGGGCTCGTGTCAGCAGCAATTTCGAAATGTCTCTGTCAGGCAGGCACGCTCCCCTCGGATGCGTGGTGGTGGTGGCAGGCAGCACACCACGACTGCGATAAATAAAATTTACTCATTTACTGAAACGGGGGCAATCTATACTGAAACACGCTGCAGGAAGCTCGCTCTGCTCCCGACGCGCCCAAGTGAGTCACTGCAGCTCCCTGAAGTATCAAGATCTGGAAAGCACCCAAGACAACAATCAACCAAATCGGGTCTCGGCGATAACGCTGCATTATCAGGCTCCATCCAGCTGCTGAGTCAGCTCTCCCCACCCTCCCAGTCTGGCAGGCAACCAGTGCTGGGGCTGCTGCTGGAGCGATAGGGCATCAGGGCCCCTTCCCACCCTGCGCAGCTTCCTCAGCAGCAGATAATCCACCCGGCTGCAGTCGCCTGCTCTGCAAACCCACGCAGATGGGCACCGAGTGGCAGCGCTGAAGGCCACATGAACCTGCGGGGTTCATTTGCTGGCAGCCTTGCTAATGGGCCAAGCCAGGGCCAACGGCCCTGCACGTGTGCAGCTTTCCAGACAGAGCTGCGGGTACATCGATCGCTTTGGCCATCAGCTGGCGGCTGCCTCTGCTGGCACTGGGCCCACTTCCTCAGCTGAGCACCTGGCCCTTGGATCCCATCAGCTGCTGGGATCCGGCCTGGATGGGAGCTGGGTGCGGCAGGCAGGATGCTCTGCCGTGGTGCAGGCAGCCCGGGCTCCAGTTTCCCATGGCTCGCCCTTGTCTGCAGGCTTCAGAGCAGAGCTGGATGAGGCAGATGTCCAAGCGTGCATGGGCTGCAAGGAAGCAAAGCAGCAGGAGAAGGAGGCCCTGAGGTGAAGAGCCCTGTGACTGTCACCTAGTCTTTTATGGTCACATCCAATAGGTCTGGTGGGATAGCCACTGCCTACCCACGGCAGCTCTCCAAGCAGACCCGGTGCTCTGAGCACAGCTGGATTTTGCTGTTAATGCTGGAAACCCTGTCTTGGCCAGCTCTGTCACCAGTCACCCCTGCACCTAGCCGGCACAGCTGCATTTTGGCTGGCCCTTCAGCCAGCTAACCTCCACTAAAAAGCCAGGGGAACCATCTCTTCTCCCTGCTGCTCCCACGGGCGCTCAGGCTGCGGGGTTACAGCCCCAGCCAGGCTTGTGAGCAGCCTGGGGACAGAGTGGGCAGAGCACACCCGCTCCTGGGTGCCTGCATCCTCTGTTGCTGGGAGGAATCAGGCAGGGAATGTCTGGGAGGGGGAAACGGGGGTGCTGGGGAGAGCTCAGCAGTGATGATAGTGCAGGTGGGAGTGCTCTGGAAAAGCTGCAGAGTGTCTCATTTCTTTGCAAGATTTAGTGTCTCCATCTAGCATTGCTGTGTTGTTTGTATAACAGTATATTATCAGTGATGCTGCGTTCCCATGTCCTAGGGTTTCAAAATTTCTGTTTGACTATAATTTAGGGACTGCAACCAACAGCGGTTTGGAACTAAAACGGGTCTGGAAAAGGCAGATTTTTGCAGAGCACAAGCCTAGCGTTGCAGCTCCAGTTACTTCCTACTCAGCTTTCAAACCTCCACAGGTTCTTCCCCACCAAGCTTTGCTTTGAGACTCTCTTTTAAATCTGTCACTTTTCACTTGGCTTAACAACGAAATGAGAGACAGATCTGAGCAAGCAAACCCTGGACCAGAATGTTCAGTATCTTTGCAGCTGGATCCATTAACTTGGGACCAGAGGGTGGAAATTCCCAGCACGTTCAGTGCACGAGCCACACAAGTCAAAAAAAAAAAAGTCCCTGCTAAAGAAGCCAGTGGGAAAAGCACACAGGATGGTGAGCGGAGCTGAGGACTTAGTGCGGCTCATTCCAGGGGATCCCAGCCAGCACCTGCACATCATTCATCTTCTTTTATTGCCCTTTCTCAGCTTCTTGCTGTATTTTAATGCAAAGTCTGATACCCTCTTTGGAAAGAGACATTCTCCAGGCCTTCCCACGTGCTTGGGAATGCTGCTGTCCCTGTGTTCAGGACAGAGAAACAGGCAGAATAGGAATTTGGGACCAGGGATGTGATGAAAGTATTTTCACCATCAGAAGCCTTGCTTCCCTCGGGCTGGCCCGAGCAAAGCCTCGGCTGCAAGGCTGTGATCAGGACCCAGCTTTTCTGGAAATGCATGTTTGCAGCTGTGGTTCCATTCAGCCTCACAGCAGCACTAGCGTCTGGGTCTAAAATTCAGAGTTTCCTCCCACTTCTAGGATGTTGTCATCCTTCATCCTGAGCTGGGGGCAAGCAGCACCTGGCAGTGCTGTGACAGCCTGCCCCAAAGTCCCTTTTCCCATTGCCCAGTTAGGACATGCTGGGATCCAGTGTCCAGCACCGTTGGTAGTAGTGCTCCGAAAGCCCTGTGGCTGGGGAGGTGGAAGGATGGGGATGAGGGGCTGGGGCAGGGCAAGGGGCAGCTGGAGTAGCCGGTGCTGAGCCCAGTCCCTGTCCCTTGTGCAGCAGCAGGTGTGGTGGGACATGTTCGCTCTGGGGCTAATCCCTTGTCCCTATTTTCCTCTCAGCATGGGAAAGCAAATTGCTACGTTTAATCTCATTTTCCAGCTCCCACTCCAGAGGGGGGCCCAGGCCCAGGTGAGGATGCCTCAGCTTCTTGGCTCGGTTTATTTTGTCCCCTGACGTGATGGAGGGAATTTTCCCATATACAGGACAGTAAGAACAGTTGGGGCCACAGAAAGCGGCCTGGTCACTAGAAAACCAGGGTGGTTGCATGCCAGTGAGCACGGGGCCCACCAGAGAAGGGGAAGGAGCAGCCCAGGGTCCTCCGGGCATGCCCCTTGCATCTGTAAGGTGGACTTTTTCTCACCTCTGGGTGCTAAACCGTTGCACGGACACAGGTTTTCTGCATTATGCACCCCTCACACACTCCTCCCTTCTGGTCCCCAGGAGGTCCCGGGTAGCCTGCCCTCCCTCTCCCAGCTCTGCCCGCAGCTCTGGGTTTGCAGCTACTTAGCAGGCAGCAGCTTCAGACACATTTTGTGGCCACATGCGGAGACAATAATCACTTGTAGTCTGGGCTCGGCGTTGCCAGCGGCCTGGCTGGCTGCGCGGTGGAGGCAGCGAGGCTGGAGTCTCGGTGTGTGGATGACATTCCTCATCACCCTGGCGTTGAGCTGGCCCAGTCCCACCCGTGGGACCCCCCAGGCAGCCAGGACTGGATGCCTGCCTCGGGGCTGCACGGGTTAAAGAGCAGCCGGGATTTTCCCACTGTGCACCAGCCCCGCAGAGCCCCACATGGTTTTGCTGGAGGCTGAAACGTGACTTGAGCTGGGTTGTGGTAAGTGGGTGGGATGAGAGTTTCACGACCTGGTTCCAGCAGAGGCGTGGGCAGCATCACTAGAATGATTAATGCTTGGGGGGGAGGCAGAGAGAGACCCAGCAATGTGCTAATAAGGGAGGGCTGACAGAGACGAACAATAACAGAAAGGACCCGCTTGTCAGTCACCGCAAGAAATCCCCCCCACCCAGGAAAGGATAAATTGTGCCTGCCACCTGCTTCCACCTCTGTTGACTCAAACCATGGGATACCTGAGAGGCCAGCACACGCGCTGAGATTTCCAGTGTTATTTATTGGAGCTCGTAATTCAGATGAGAAAATGGAAAATATCATGCGCCTCTCATCCCAGCTGCCTCCTGGGCTGCCCAGCCTGTTCTCTGCTCCCAGGCTCCCAGCTCCTGGCAGCTGAGAGGTGAAGCGCCCCAGAATCCAGATGATCGCTCAAGCCTCGCTTCCTGGGGCTCTGGAGAGCTGGGTCCTCGCAAATTCCCTCTGCAGCTGCTGGCGAGAGGGTGGAGGGCAGGTGTGGGGAAGGGGAAGTGGGAGATGAGAAGAGGAACAGATGTGCTTCAGAGAGAGCAGCTCTGAGATGCTCAGCACTCAGTACCAGCACTTGTGGTTCTGCTGCCTGCGCTGGATCCTGTGCTGGTCCACCCTCAGAGGATCTGGTAGCAGAATTAAGTGGCATATTACCGATAAGTGCTCCTGCCCTTTTTATGGCTCTTTATGGCTAGATAGCATCAGCTCCCGCCAGCCATAACCTGCTTGTAGCCTGACCGGGCAGAGAAGCAGGCAGGGAATCTCAGTGCGAGCCGAGGACCGGTGCAGGAGCTCAGCTCGGTCCTGCGGCTTCACGGGCAGCGCAGCACCGTGCAGTATGTGAGCAGCCCGTTCGCGCTGGGCTCTGAGGCCACCTCCTGTCCGCTGCCGGCTGCATCTGGAACGCAGGGAGAACACCAGCGACTTCCGAAGATCCCCGAGGTGAAACGGCCGCTCCAGCCGGGGCCGAAGGGCCGATGTCCCGGGATGCTCCCGCAGCTCTCCCCGCCCCGGAGGCAGCCCCGAGCTCCCGGCGGGCCCGGCCCCGGGGTNCTGCGAGTGCCCCCGCGCGGTGCCGGCTGCCGCTGCTCGGGACGCGGCCCGGAGCAGCCCCGGGAGACGGGGAGAGAAGCCCCGCCTCGGAGGTGGAAGGGACCCCCGGGCGGGATGGTTCTCCCGGTCCCCCTGGGCTCCGCAGCTCCCTCCCTCCGGGCTCGGCGCTGGGGATGCTGGAGCTGGACCCCTGGGCTCAGGGCTCCAGGGAGGACGTGGAGAGGCTGGAGAGTGTGTGGAGAAGGGCAACGGAGCTGGTCCAGAGCACAAGTGTGGAGAGGAGCGGCTGAGGGACCTGGGGGTGTTGAGCCTGGAGAAAAGGAGGCTCAGGGGAGACCTTCTGGCTCTCCACAACTCCCTGAAAGGAGGTTTGAAAGAAGACGCGGCACTTCAAGTGACATGGTTTAATGTTAGACTTGGCAGCGCTGGGTTAACAGTTGGACTTGATGATCTTGAAGGTCTCCTCCAACCTAAATGATTGTATGGTTCTATCTCCCAGATACAGGGACTGGGTGGGTGGAGGGTGCCGTGGGAGCGAAAGGCAGGAGGCTGGGACCTGGCAGGAAGCACTGGAGGGGTAAACTCAGGATGCTCCCCTCCAAATAGCAAGACAAATGCAGTGTCTGGGGCTGGTGGCTGAGGAAGGGGCTGCTCTCCTTCCGTCACACCAGGCTGTGAGCCTGCGGGGCCTGCCGTGTGCTGGCTAAAAGGCTGGCGAGGCATGGCCAGCGTGGTACAGTCCAGGAGGGTAATGGGTATTGGATTGCTCCCTTAGGTCTGTTCTTGAACCTAATCCTCATTAGACTGAGACCCATTTCAATTAAGACAGGCTGGGCTCCTCCTTTGTCTTTCTTTTAATTGGACCGTTCCTGCTGCTAAATGGGCAGCTTAAGCATCCCAAAGACCCTGAGAAAAGCCTGGCATGTCCCCTAATGGGGTTTGAAAGTGGAGAAATAACAGCATAATCAGTCTCTTCCTCTTTGTGTCAGCCCTTGATTCACACCGCCTGCCCCCCTCCCCTTCACACCCTTTCACTGAGGGGCTGCTGACAGATGGGAACAGGGCCGCCACCTCAATGGGGTTTGTCGGGGGCTTTCATGGGCCCTGTTGCCATTCTCTGTCCTTCTTCTTCGTCTGCTCTTGGCCTTTGTGCCAAGACTGGGAACAAGCTGGGAAAGCTGAGCCCGTCCTGTAAATACCTGCCTCCGCTGGATCAGCTTAGGGCTTAAAGGACAAGATGGGGAATACTTGGCACAGCTCTTTATCCCTCCTCTGCTCGCCTTACTTTCTCTCCTCCATCCTCTCTTGTTCCTTTTTATTTAGTATTTATATATTCTGTTTTTCTCTCGTGCTCTTGATCTCTATTTTTCCTGCGCCTTTTTCCTCCACCGCCGTTTTCTTGTCTCCCTTTGCTCTTGTTCTCCTTCCTGTGACCCCTTTGGTGGCCGTCACTGGTTGGCTTTTGGCTTGCCCAGACCTCTCCTCCCAGGGCCCTGTGCATCACCAGGAGATTGCAGAGAATGTGCAACCTGCTTCCAGGGGAGTCAAAATTGAGGTAATTCCTGGGCCAGCAGCCCCTGCATCTGCCTGCCCTGACACTCCTCGTGCTTTTCTGCCCCAGTGTCCGTATGTTTGGAGCAAGCAACTGGGGAAGTGCATGCTTCTGTGCATACAGCTGATTTCTTACTGGGCAAAATGGCCTGCCCTTTTGCAGGGTCTGATGAGCCTGGCCAAGCCCAGACTCAGGGCTCTCCCCAGTTTAAAAATCAAGGAGTTCTGCTTAAGCATCTGGGCAGGCCGGCTTGAGTCTGGGCACCTGACTGCCCAGGTGGGCACCACTTCACAGTGCCTAGGGTGTTGTGCTCCCTCTCCCACGCAGGTCAGCCAGGAGGGGAATCCTTTGTTGCCAGAAGATGGGATTGATGGGGGCTCTCCCTTGTGCTGGCAGCAGAAGAGAAGCTCAACACTGCATTAATATGGGGAAGAGGTTTGATGAGTGACTTGCTCTATCCATCAGTGTTAATAGTCAAGAGGGTGTTCTAACCAGTCTTTGCCACTAGTGACTGCTGGGGAGGTGGGTTAAGGGCCTTGGACTTGGCTCAAGACCTCCTGGGACAAAAAGGGCTTTGATCCCACGTGTGGAGAGACTCTTCAATTACCCCAGAGGCTCCTCTCATGGCTGGAGGACTTGCTTGGTGCTTGGTGCTGGGCACATTGTGGAGCACCACTTTGAGCTCCCCAGCTGGGGAGGTTCTTCACAGATTTCTAGGCTGCACTTGGCCAACGGACAGCTCCTGCCCTCACTCCTCTCTGCTGACCCCTCAGCCCAGCCTCCCCCTCAGGATGTGTGTGCTCTGAGCTGTAAAACAAAAGCTGGTGGGAGGCGCTGGGTGTATGTCAGCCCACTTAACGCAGACCGGTCACCTCCAGATTAACTTGCATAAATCCTGACTTCAGTAAAGCTGCAATCCCCTTTTGCACAGAGGGCTCTGGCGAGGGGTGAATACCTGCTAGGCGTGCTGTCTGTCTGATCCTGGGCTAGCTCTGCCTCGTGTCAGTCCTGAGGAAACGAGGACAAGATAAATCTTTCTCACTGGAGCGTCCCCAAAGAAAGAATCTGCCCGGGAGCTGTGGCAAAGGTGTTTTGAGGGAAAAGAAAGAAGAGCAATACAAAAGCTGGACAGAGCTGCTCCTGTGGATGCTCAGGTTGCTAAATGATGGATCGTCTTTGCAATGTCACAACTGGAACTAAAGGGAGGTCTTGGAACCTGTGTGTGAACTCTGCCTGTCTGTGGATGTCAGGGACTGAGGCCTCATTTATCACTTGGTCACCAGAACAGGTTTCTGCTGTCCCACCCACAAAGGAGGAAGAGAAGTGAAATATGGAGAAAGCTGGCATCAATTTTAGCTTCTTTTGGGAAGACTTCTGGCCTTCTTAACTGAACTTCCTCCAGCAGCTGGATTTGTGAGTAGGTCTCCTCCTCCATCTCTCCCTGTGCATCACCTCCTGCACCTCTTTGTGTGTCTCCTCCCAAGTCTCTTCCCATCACGGCTGACACTACTTGATTATCTGTGGTCTGCTGGGCTGATGTTTCTACACGTGGTGGGGCATAACGCTTGTTTGAGTGCTGACTGGAAATAACTGTGATGGCAATGTGCAGCTCATGTCTTTCTCCCACCCGTCACCTCCCAGCTGCTGGGACTGTGTGTCCAACACAAGGCTCTCACAGGAAGTAATCTGTGCTCGGGGGTGTGCCAATGTAGCGCTCATGCATGAAATAATTGGTCAGTCATGCAGGTGAGAACCAGGCACTCATGCAGGAACTGTTTGGGAGCTCATGCATGATGTCATTGGGCAACCAGGCATGGTGCTACTGGGGGCTCATGCACAAATCGATGGGGTGCTCAGGTGTGATGCAAACCCGCGCTCATACGTGTTCTAATCGGGAGCTCAGGCATGAGCCAGCAGCTCATATGTGAACTTATTGGGTGCTCATGTGTGACGTAATTGAGCAATCAAACATAAATTAATTGGGTGTCCTTGCATGAAGCTAATCAGGTGCTGTGCGTGTGCTAATTGGCCCCCATGCATAAATTAGCTGGGTAGTCATGCGTGAGCATGTTGGGCTCTCATGCGTGTTCAAAATGGGTGCTCACGCGTGAACCGATTGGGTGCTCATGTGTGAAGGGATTGGTCTGGGAGGCCATCTGGCAAGCTGAGCTCACCTCAGGCATGCCGGGAGTTGTGGTTCTTCTCCAAATAGAGCAGAGGTGCCCAGGTGGGGATGGATGGGTGGGGGCTGCCTGGGGTCCTCCTCCATGGGTTCTTCTCCATGGATGCCCACAAGCTCTGCAAGGCAGGGGAGGGTGCGTGGCATGCAGGAGATTTCTGTCTCCAAAGCAGCAGCTGGTCAAGCTTCAAACAATTCCTAAGTGGGGCTTGAGCCATGCTCTGGGCCGCCCTTCTCCACGGCACGCTCCTGTGCCTGTGCGCGTGATAAAGTCAAGTCTCAGCCATAAGTTTGGGCATCGCTTCTTCATTAATAGATACACAAAAAACCCTCAAGTGTGTGCAAGATACATCAGTAACCACTAACGACTTTGCTGTATTCAAGCATCTAAAATGTTATTAAACGTATTAGAAATGTTCTTTACAGGAACACACAAGTATGGATGAGGGGTAAGTCAGTCACGTCTCTATTGCTCTGTTCTAATGTATATAATCTCACCTCTGTGCATGCATATACCAATGAATTTCATACCACTGTGGCCACAGCCACACCAAGACATCCTGCTATTGTTCTATGAACTTGACCTGTGCTGAAGCTGTGCCCAGCTCTCGGTGTGGGCTGCTGCGTGCAGCTACCGCACCGGCAGCTCGAACCAATGCACTGGCACTCGGTGAAAAAACCACTAAATTACATTTAATTAATGCACAATTAATGTGCTTCCTGGCTTTCTGTGTTTCCATGGATTTGCCTGCATGACAGGCACTTGGTTACTGAAGGTAGCTAATTCAGGACTCGGGTGGGGCTGCACAGATCTGCAATTTCTGTCCACTCATGAACTTTTCAATATTTTCCAGAGTAGAGCGATGCCTGTTTACATCTTTCACATATGGTGTGACCCACTCCTGGTCCTTGGACTCCTGGAAGCCTGACCTGTCTTTTCCTGTACATCCAGAGACATGGAGAAGACACTTTCCATAGCTGTGGTGAGGCCATGGAAGGTAAGAGAGCTTGCAGGGGTCCCCCCGCTCTCACAGCCAGCATCTCCTGAATCTTTCACTCCCACTGCTGGCTGGGACACATTTGCAGGAGGAGCTCTGGCTCCTCGGCAGTGGCTGGGTGCTTCCCACTGGCTAGAGTTCCCGTAACACATAATCCCCTCTACGGGCATTTTCATGACTTCTCATCACAGTCATATCACCCAGCACTGGAAATACGATGAGGCTTCTCTGCATCACTTATGGAAAAAAGCAAGATTCTGGTTTATCCGTATGTAAGCACACATCAGTCCCTCCTGGCTCCTTATAGGCATGAAGTCGACCTCCCTTTCCTTCTCCCTCCAAACAGGTCATATGTACCGGGGGGCTCTTTTCTCTTCCATATGGTTTCAAGCCTACCTTGGGCTGGAGACCCTGTGAGAGCGGCTGGCAGACAGCTGGGAACAGAGGGAAAACAGCAGCCACCGCTACTGTAACTTGCAAAGGGCCGCAGCAGGATGGGAGAGGGATGCAGCTCCAGGAGCTGTCTCCCTGGAAACCGCAGCGTAGGAGACTTAATGAGGAGTGTCCCTCCCCTCCGACCGCTCTTTTAATTCCTTCTTCGTCTTTCTTTACAGCTGGGGGAGTGTGACGGGGCAGGGTGTCCCCTTCAGCCCAGCCTTTTGTGAGTTTATGACACCTAGCCTTAGAAAAGCACATTTTTAACCCAGCTGCCGCTATAACTTATTGCGATGCCTTGTTATAGCTTGGGAGCGGAGGGGGAGAGACAAGAGAGGAGGTCATGCAAAGGGTGCTGTGTCCCAGAGGGGACCCTCAAAAAGAGTCAGAGGAGCAAAAAGACGCGGGCTCCCATCTTTCATTGGTACCTCAAGGATGCGCTCAAGGCTGGCGCATCTGAAGGGACAGCGGGGACAGAGCAGTGGGACGGACATATTCCTTCATGCTGCCTAAACTCATGTATGTTCTTACGTTCTGAAGGCAGGTTTATATGCAGGTGACTAATGGGGAGGAAGACTGACAGTTCCATGGAGTCATCATCCTCATGTCATCACTGCTGCTGGTGCCAGGGTGCTGGGTGAGACCCTGGAGGATGAGCTCCCTGCCCGGGGCAGCAGCACCCTGGGGTGCCCACCTCTCCCGCAGAAGCAAGCAGGCACCCTGCCCCAAAACAGCCAGAGGGATTGCACCCCGGGGAAGGGCATCCGAGGCCACTCGGCATTTTCCCTGCAACCGAGCCAGCCCTGCAGGGCCGTGCTCCCCTGCCCAGCCCCATCCCTTGCCACCTCCCTTTTAGTCCTTCCTCCCTTTTTGTTATCTGAGAAATGAATTTTTAAAAATGGAATCAGTTTTCCCTTTGGGGGGATTAGAGCCCTCAGCATTCAAGCTCCCAGCTCAGGAAACAGTGGCTTTTCTTCTGGTGCAACTTGGAAAGACACGGCTCTCTGTTCTCCCTGAAAGCCCCTCACACTGAATGACCCACAGGCCCTGAATGAAGTGCCTCTCAATTAAAAGTTTCCCATTGATGCCGACTGAATGAGACCTTGCTGCGGAATTCACCCTGCCTGAATGGCCCGGGCCTTCATCAAATATTAAGGGGCCAATAGATTTCCCACAATATTTGTACACCTTCCTTTGTGGGGATTTTTCCCTCCATTGAACCAGAAACCGTTAACACATCCGCTCCCGACGTGCCCCCTTCTTGCTGCTCATTAGGAGCCGTGGCAGGCTGGCCGCTGCTGTGTGCCCACCCCTGGGACAGGCCTGGGGCACAGGAGCAGCCACCTGCTTGTATTCATCCTCTGATGAAGCCAAGCCCAGCTTGAAATCCCATGGAAAAATGCATGATGGAGAGAGATGGGAGTGGGGAACAGTTCTCACAGTCCTCACTTCCCCAGAGCCCTGGGCAAAACCCCCTCAACCAAGGAACTTCTTCATTAGGAAGAAGTTCTTAATATGAAGGTGGTGGAGCACTGGAACAGGTTGCCTCCACGACCAGGAGGTGGTGGAGGCCCCATCCCTGGAGACATTCAAGGTCAGGCTTGATGGGGCTCTGAGCAACCTGACCTAGTTAGAGATGTCCCTACTTATCGTAGGGGGGTTGGACTAGATGGCCTTTAGAGGTCCCTTCCAACCCAACTCGTTCCATGATTCTAAGGGTCACCTGGTTGGAGAAAGGGCTTTGGTGGCATCACCAGGCTCTCTCCTGGTGGTCCCGGGGACAACATAGGCGAAGGGGAGCCTCCCCCCCCCGTCCTGCTCCCCTTTCCCAGCACAAAGGGAAAGTGGTCTTAAGTCCAGAGCTCCCTTCTGCTGGGGACAAAAGCTCCAGGACACTTTAACAGCAGCGAGGGCCTGGCTGACAGCTCTGATTGTTAAAGCACTGTGGCAGCAAGGCAGCCCCCACCCCTATTAATGATGCTAATTAGAAACCATGCAGGGCAGCCTCTTGAGGGTGGGGGCGAGGAGAGAGGGGTGGGCTCTGCATAATTTATTCTCACTTAATCTCATTAAAGGGAAAAAGAGAGCAAGAGAGAACTGAGTGTGGGAATGTGGTGCATGGGAGAAGAGCTACTGCTCTGTCCTTTTCCAGCACCTCTTTCTGCCACAGGATGCATGGAGTTGAGGATCATCACCCCAGCTTTCCAGGTGGGGAAAAGAGGCATGGAAGAGGGTAGCTGACGTTGCACAGCAGGTCAGCAAGAGCTGGGAACTGAACCTGGGATGTCCACGTCTCCTTACACCTTCTCCCACTGACGTTTTCTCTTCCCACTTTGCTCTGGAGAGTGGGATTGCCAGAGGGCTGGAGAGGTAAAGGTGTCACAGCCTCATCGAGCCAGGAGTCAGACAGGGCAGAGACAGGCCATGACCTTGCAGCAGCACCGCTTAAGCTCAGATAAGTGCTTGAAGAAGCCATTGCCACACTGTTATCAGCGGGTTACAGGAGACAGGGTTTAGGAAGCATCTGTCCTTGCAGTTCCCCTGGGATCCTGCCCATGTGCAGGCAGGCCCTGTGGAGGAGCTCCACACGCTTGTCCAGGTGCCAGGAGAAGACTGCCCTTGCCTCGCCTTCATGGCCTGCTGATCAGACAGATACTGGTGGGAATAACCCCTTGATTTCCCTCCTCAGGCTGAGCACTGTGTGGCTGTAATCAGAGAAAGCCCCTGTCCAACCGTGCCCGCAGCTCAGCAAGGGACGCAAAGCACGTGGATGTACATTATACTTGAAGGAAATCAAGGGAAAGGACTTGTGGTGCCTGGGGTCACCTGCCAGCGCTGGACCATCTCTCATTAGCTCTCATCTGAGCCTCACTGTTTTATTCCTGCTGCTGAGGAGCGTTTCAAAGCTATTTCACAGCCAACAGGATAATTAAAGTTCATGTGTTGTTGCCCAGAGGGACAGGACCCTCACGAACCCCAGCAAATGCAGACATTCTGCCATGGCTCGGGCTAAGAGTAAAGCAAAATGCGGAAATGGGGTATTGTTCAACGTTGTCTTTGTTTTCCACCTTCTCTAAGAAGCTTTCTTCTGCTCCTCAGCTCTGTCTTCCCAGAAACGCTCCTTCCTAAGAAGAAACCAGAAGGAGGGAGGCCTAATGACAAGGCTCAGTGCTGGCCTTGCTGATGCTTGCCAGCTCAAGCATGAAGGGCTTGTGGAAATGAAAGAGCTTTTTACAAGGGCTCCATGGGAATATGACCTGAAGAAATCCATGACTGCTGCAAGCAGAGGGACAGGGGGTGGAGGTTGTGTCCTGCAAAGCTACAGCACAACCAGGTATGTGTCAGAGGAGCGGCCACAGCCACAGCTGGTGGCTCCACAAGTATGATGCTAACACCAGTTGGTGTCTGGATACCACCAAGGTGTCAGCACCATGAGGTTTCTGGGAGGAAGGGGCAATGGATCCTGGGTGGATGGGGCGTTCAAGAGCATCTCTTTGCCTTTCCCACCCTGCGACCGGTGTGAAGGGCTTGTGCTCACGCCTGGGGACATGGAGGGGTCTGACCCTCCTAGGGGTGCGGGTGAAGGAAGGTGAGGATAATATTACTGCTCCTTGAATCTGCCTTCTGGGCTGTGGTGGGGGCTGTGAAAACCATATCCTGTTATCCTCTGGAGCAGAAAAAATTGCAATTCCTTCCCTCCACTGACCTGGAAATTGTTAACATGTTCCTGTGGCCTATGGGTCAGCAGAAGCATTGCTGGGTCACCACGCTGCATTGTGTGGGGGGGAATTAGCCACCTGCTCCCCAGCCCTAATCCTGCGTGCAGGGCAAGGGCAGCTCTGCCTCGTTGGCCTCTCGCACCGTCCGCTCTGCAGGCACCAAAAGGCCGGTTAACCTGGGAACTGCCTGGCTGGAAGATCAAGGGGAAGGGGATTCCTTTTGGGAGGGGGATCTGGGCTGTGGGGAAGGATGTAGGAGAGGGGGAGAGGTGAGCATTGCCTTGGACAGAAGAGCTGGATGAGTTCAGCAGCTCCATTTCCACCCAGGACTCACAAGCCCTTCGGCCACACTCATCTGTGGCTGGACAGATGCTGGGTGCCGAAGCCTGCTCCTCAGCTTGCTTTACACCTTCTACACTGTTCAGGGCTGCAAAGGAGCTTCCTTTGTACCTATCAGCAAAGACAAGCATTGCTTCTTCCAGGTGTGGTTTCCAGCAGGCACCAGGCAGTCTGTGCACCAGGAGCAGGGTGAGACTTCTCAGCTCCATCAGCACCTCATGGGAGAGACTGGAGTCCTGTCCTTCCAGAGCAAATGGCTGGAGGAAAGAGAGAAGGACCAAACCAGTAACTTGGAGATAAAACTAGACTGCGTGTGTCCCTCACCATCAGCTTTCCAGCCCTGCACTTGGGGAGACAGCTTTTCCCTAAGGAATGAGCGGAGGAGTGGATGCTCTCAAGGAGCCCTCAAAACTTTATCAGGACTCTGGGGACCCTTTTTCTGGGATGCTCCCAACACAAGATATGGCCAAGGCTTGACTTCTGGATGCAGGAGGACTGTCTCCCGAGTTCTGAGCTTTGGATCCAGTGTTTCAGTTCGGCTTCAGGAAGAAAGAAGGGGCAACGTTCACGCACACTGACTTCTGCCCAGGGGATCTCAGTGGAGGTGGATGGAGAGATCCTTTCAGTGGGGCAAAATCCTTTGTAGCAAAATGAATGCTTGCAAATGGGCTACAGGATCCAGCAAGGACATATCTTATTTATCTGAGCTGCCTGCTTCCAGCCATGTTTTCCTTGTTTTCATGTGTTTCCCTTCTCTGCAGGTCTCGGCAGCCAGCCTGCCCACATGGCCATGGGGAAGGAGGCTTTAAGCATCTTCTGATCCAGAGACTTGGCAGCCCAAAGGACAAAGCGCACAGGAAGGCAGATGACTGAGTGGAAAACAGGCAGCTCCTTCGTGTGATAAAATGGACTGTGAATTCCCTGCAGCCGCTGATGATGAGCACAGAGGCGTGGAGAGCAAGCAGCTGTAGCCCTGCTCAGCAAGTCAAACAGTAACACTCTCCGACTTTCTGGACTGCCTTCTCCTCCCTGGGGAGCTCTGGAGCCGTCCGTGTAGGGAGCATGTGCAATTTCCCATGTGGTGTCCTCTGCATGTGTCTCAAGCACATAGAGGCAATGGTTCCAAAGCCAAGGGACAAGGAAGAAAAAAATGAATGCCTTCATTGAAAAAGCTTTAATCAGACTGTGTAATTCCACACTTTGATGTGACTCAGCCTAACCTTGGGCTATGTGATGCAGATGGGCTGAAGCTTTGAGGGATCAGGCTTAGAGTTTCTCGGAAAGGCCCAAGGCTTACTGGAATAGTTATCCAGACTCCCACTGTGGGTGGAAGTTGTGAAGAAGGATGTCAGACACATTTTGGTATCCCCATCGCCGTGCTCTGTGGCACCCTCAGCTGGAGATCTGCAAGAGACAGAGAATGGCCGTGAGCTGTTGTAAGAAGTTGCTGCATTTTGGAGGTTCTTGGAAGCACCTGCTCACTCCACGCTACTGCACAGGCCAGTAAGCACGGACAGAGACCAGTGAGACTGGCCACCAGGATACAGGGACAGGCAAGATAAGAGAATACATGACAACATCTGTGTGAGGGGCTGCCACAGCTGCTGCAGTGCCCATGAAAGCTCCCCGTGGCTCCATCTGGTCTGGGGACAATCCCAGTTCTTATGGAAACACATGGCTGACATCTGGGGAAACAGGAAACAGTGGCAAGGGTTGCCCCAGCAACGGCGTGTCCCTCCGTCTGGTTCCCCACTGGGAGAGCCATGGGATCGGCACCTCGCCGCTCGGGGAATTCAAAGTACAAGACCACGGCGACTGATTGATGGGTCGGGTTCAATGGGGAGGGATATGATTAATAAGTGTTATGGCCCCATTGTTCCCGCTGTGCGGCTGTCAGTGCCGGTTAGTGCTGACGGACGCTTTGATGACTCTATGCCCATGAGCGAGCCACTGACTTGATGAATCTCAGCCAGCAGAATAATATTTGCTATGAACCCCTTCTGCCTCCCTGGGACAATAGCAGGGCCAGCCTGCATTGTACGAGGTGTGGGATCTGGGTTGGGTAAGGAGGCCTGATTTTTCTCCAGCACGGCTGTTTGGCAGCACCCGCCTCTTTCCACCACATCACCCCCCTTGCAGGATCCCGGTCCCTCAGCCCAGTTGGCAGCCAGCTGTGCCAGGGAAGGAGAGAAGGATAAGAAATTGTGGCGCTTTCTTAGAAATGCAAACACAGGGGCTTTCAGGCTGGAATGTCACTATGGTCTGGAACCGACAGCAAAGTACTTCTTTGTGCCAAATATTTGTGTTTTGCAGCCCAGTGTGTTTTCTTTAGGCACAGTGCATGCTGGCAAGGGGCAGGCACATGCTACAACAAGGTCTTGTGAGCTGTGCTTTAATGAGCTGTGCTGTTGGCTCGCTCTGGATGTGCTTTGACCACCCTCTAACACCTTGGCTGCTCAGAGGTACTGGGCACTCCTTGGGGCAGGAGAATGCCAGGGATGTGTCCTGTCTCCTGTACCCTGATGACTGCAGCAATCTGGATCATCCTTGCCAAAGACACCTTGCAATAAGCAGTAAAGGCACCAGCAGGAACCTTCTTCTCAGGGCACTGTCCTGCTGTTCAGGACAAAATGATTTCTGAATGCAGAGCTCAGGCACGTTCTCCTGCTCTGACCTGGACAAAGCAAGCCCACTCCCTCTACAGAGCACAAGTGGGTCTGGGAGCGCAGAGGGAGGGGATGCTCAGCCGGAGCTGCCCCAACACGCTCTGTCCAGTATGGCTCATTGACTCCACCAGTTTGTCTCCTGCTGCTTGTCTGTCCTCTCTGATGTTTTAATAAGGTTGCTGCTGTGGGTGAGCTAATGCTGGAGCTTCGGGGCTGCAAAAGGCAACAAAGTTTGGGTTAGAACTGTGGGGTTTTTTCAGGTTGAGGGAAAAAGTATAAATCCTGGAGTGTGTACAAAGAAGGGCAACGAAGCTGGGGAAGGGTCTAGAGCACAAGTCTGGTGAGGGGCGGCTGAGGGACCTGGGGTTGTTCAGCCTGGAGAAAAGAAGGCTCAGGGGAGACCTTCTCGCTCTCCACAACTCCCTGAAAGGAGGTTGGAGCCAGGTGGGGTCGGGCTCTTCTCCCAAGGAACAAGCAATAGGCTGAGAGGAATCTGCCTCAGGTTGTGCCAGGGGAGGTTTCGGATGGATATTAGGAAAAAAAGTCTTTCCTGAAAGGGTTGTCAAGCCCCCGGCAGTGGTAGAGTCCCCATCCCTGGAGGGGTTTGCATCCCCTCTGCCGGTCCCGGGCTCCATCCCCCCCCGCCGGTCCCGG
>VZZY01023799.1:252920-322411 GCA_013400335.1 Eurystomus gularis | reverse complement strand
CGGGTCCCCCCGGCCCGCCGTGCGCTCCTCGCCCCGGGGATGCGGCTCCGCGGAGCTCCGCTCGCCCCGCGTTTATCCGCAGCCCCCCGGTTGTGCTGAAAGCTCAGGCTCGGCGTAGCCCCGGCCCTGCTCCGGTGTCCGGGGACTCTGCTGGGAGAGTAGGCGAGCACCCGGCGATCCGGGAGAAGCCTCTTCTGCCCTGGATTCATGGAATGATTAAGGTCGGGAAAGACCTCTAAGATCATCAGGTCCAACCGCCAACCCAGCATTACCACGACCACTAGACCATGTCCCGAAGTGCCATGTTCTACGGGTTTTTTGAACACCTCCAGGGATGGGGACTCCACTGCTGCCCTGGCAGCCTGGGCCAGGGCTTGACCACTCTTTCAGTAAAGAAAATTTTCCTAATATGCAATCTAAACCTCTCCTGGTGCAGCTTTAGACCATTTCCTCTTATCCTATTGCTTGTTCCTTGGGAGAAGAGACCAATACCCAACTTTCTACAACCTCCTTTCAGGCAGTTGTAGAGAGCAATGAGGTTTCCCCTCAGCCTTTTCTTCTCCAGTCTAAACAATCCCAGATCCCTCAGCCACTCCTCATAAGACATGTTCTCCAGACCCCTCACCAGCTTCGTTGCCCTTCTCTGGACCCTCTCCAGCACCTCAATGTCTCTCTTGTACTGCAGTGCCCAAAACTGAACCCGGTACTCGATTGTCCTCCCCCAGACCTGCTCCTGCTGCTTCTCCTCTCTGGGCAGCTCCCCCTCGGGTGATGCACAGCTTGGGTCGGGCACTGCAGCGTGCCCGGGTTTCCCTGCCTGGACTCCAGTGGTAGGACATCTGTCCTAGCTGTTGGTGCCAGAGTGAGGTGCCAGCCTGGAGGCACCTGGGCGCTGCTGCCGAGCCCTGCAGTGTGCGGAGATGTGGAGGTACCGAGATGTGGAGGTGCAGAGATGTGGAGGTACAGAGATGTGGAGGTACGGAGATGTGGAGGTGTAGAAGTGTGGAAGTGCGGACAGTGCCCAAAACTGAACCCGGGAGGTGCGGAGATGTGGATGTGTGGGCTGGGCTCCGAGCTGGCCCTTCGGTGCATCGCAGCTTTCCTCCACGAGAGGCCACCTTCCTCTAGCGTTTGCTTCTGCGGCAATCAAGCCTTTCCCAGACAGGGAACCGCGGCGAGGAAGGGCATGAGCTCGCTTGGGCAAATGAGCAGAGGACAGCCCGTCCCAGCCTTGGGGTTGGATGTCTCCTTCAGTGTGCGGCTGGCTCTGCTTTTCTGCCTTAGCCCAGCTTCTTCCCAGCTTTTTCCCACTTCTTCAAGTAAGGGAATAATTGGTAAGAAACTGCTCTGGTGGTGTTGTCGGGATGGTCCCTCCTGCCTGGCTTAGGTAAGAGCTTAGGCCTGCCTTGCAGTGCTCCTGCGAGAGCTCAGTAGGACCAGAGAAGCAGTAGTACAAACCTGTCACAGAATCTTAGAATCACTTTGGTTGGAAGAGACCTTTAAGATCATACAGTCCAACCGTTAACCCAGCACTGCCAGGGCACCACTAAACCATGTCCCTAGTCTCCCTTAGTTCCCATGTCCCCCTAGTCTCCAGGTCGCATCCCACCTCCAACGTTGGTGATGCCTCTACTCATGTCTGTACTGCCCAGACAGCATCAAGTCACACTCCCGCAGTACCCTGTGGGGATAAACCCACAGGAGGACAACCGGTCATCTCACCATTTCAAGTCCATAAATAAAGTGACTTTGTGCTTAGGGGGTGCCAAAGAACAAAGAAGGGCTTTCAGCAGAGGACTAGAAGTTTGAGTGGGAACACTTCAAAGCCTCAGGGCCACCCATGGCCATCGGCTGCCTGGCAGGCTGCAGGGTCAGCTCTTGGCAAGGAGACAGGCTGGTTAATTGGAAAGGCAAATGGCCCAGGGCCCTGCGAGCTCCAGCTCACTCACAAAGGGATACTCGGCACTGTCTGTCTCTTCCAGCCATGCAGCTTGGATGGCAGCCCAGAGAGGCTCACCCTAGCAGAGGGCACCAGAGCTGAAAAAGCCACCTCCTGTCTGCGGGAAGGGAACAGGACTGGGTGCTGCGTGAGGGGCTGTGTCCTTCTCCCCCAGCATCCGGAGGAATGAGGCAGAGCAACACAAGCGTTACTCTAATGTCTGGGTCTCATCAGCCCAAAGCAAGACCAGGACGAGAATCACTAGGCCACCTCTGTGGACTTACTCTGGTGGTAGGACAAAGGATAATGGCTTTAAACTGGAGGAAGGGTGATTTAGATTAGATGTAAGGAAGAAATTTTTCACTCTGAGAGCAGTGAGTCACTGGCACAGGTTGCCCAGGGAGGCTGTTGATGCCCAACACTGGATGTGTTCAAGACCAGGCTGGAAGGGGCTTTGAGCAACCTGGTTTAGTGGAAGGTGTCCCTGCCCATGGTAGGGGGGTTGGAAGTAGATGATTTTTAAGGTGCCTTCCAACCACTCTATGATTCTATGGTCCCACCTGTCCCTCAGAAATCCTGCCTACAGTGCTGGAGAAAGATCTGAGCCACTCATGTTTGCCATGGGCTTTGAACAGGCTGAGACTCTCCTAAATGCCCTTTGCCACTGCACACTGCAGTGATCCTGGGGGAGTTCACCTACTTGGGAGATCCTGCTTTGGAGCAGAAAGAGGTTGGGCTGGTGCTCACTGTGGTAGAGAGCAACCCTCCTGTCCTCCTGGCTCCTCCCTTCTCCTCTCCTGAGTTTCCCCCTGTGCCGGCATGGTAATTACTTAGGGCCCAATTTCCTGGGTTCTGTCACTGGGGCTGCACAGCAATGGCCAGTCAATAACTCAATCAGCGTGAGTAATATCTAAGTACTGCACCTTGGCGCTGCTATTGTTCCCCACTTGGTAAAGCTTTATGGCATTTCATTTCACAGAAGCTTTCCTGCTGCCAAAGCCTCAAGCCAGCCTTTTACTTTAGCGATATTAATTCTTCTGGGTCAGCCCTGCTTACATTGTGTTTCTAACTGAACATTCTTTTCCTGTCTCACTTTTGCAAATTCAGCCTTGATTTTCTTCCAGGCATTGGCTGACCCAGGGATGGCACCTGTGAGAGGGACCCACCTTCAGCAGGACCAGCTCCCTGGCCAGGAGAGGAATGAAGTGGAAAGTCCTGATGAAAACAAAGGGGAGAGAAGTGAGTGGGACTTCACTTGGACAGAGCTTTGTCTCCTCTAGTCCAGACAGAGGTAGACTCGTGCCAAGGTCTCTGCCCTTAGATCCCGGGATGCTGAGGGTACATCTGCTTTTTGTTACAGCAGCCTGTCCTGCCTGGCCACAGCAGGAAACGACACGTGTTCCTTCTGATCCCTGACCCAGGACCAGCACTGTGGTTTCATTTTGAAGCATGTCCCTCAGCTTTGACAGTGTTTGTCCTCACACTGGTGGGAGGCGAGGGAGAGAGATGTTGCTTCCAGACCCCACAGCTCTTCTTGTTCTCTCCTGCTGGTGTGACTGGGGTGACTGACATTGCCCAGACCACCCGAGCTGGGAGAAGAACATCTCGGGAGGAAAGATCACCTTGGCTTCAAACCGGTTCTGACTGGAGTCATGCTCTGGCTTGCGGTGGAGCAGGTCTTATAGTAGCAGGACATCAGAGTGATGTGAGAGGATCTCCAGGGCCTGAGCCTTGCAAGCCTGTTTCTGCACAGGGGCTAGCAGCAGCAAGCCTCGTTTGGCCACGCTCGCTATAATACGCGTAAGTGCGATTAATAACAATGCCTTGCCAGGGAGAAGCGGACGGGTGATGCCAGCCTTGCTCAGACTGAGGTCAGCCCTGCTGCTGCTTCTCTTCTAGCTGTCAGCATCCACGAGGGAGACATCTCCTGCTCTGCTGTAGAGATATTCAGGGCACTAATGGTTTCCAAAAGTGGATTTGACTGACTGAATGATAAAGCCAAAACAGAGTAAGTTGCTTGCAACAAATCCTGCTTGACTGGACTATAAGCAAGCCTTGGGCAAATCTCTGGTCCCAGGCCTGAACTTTGATTTGAAATGCTAAACCAAGAGCAACAAGACCAATTAGGTTTCCTTACCTCCTCACCACCAAAGCCTTTGGACTTAAAACTTGCAGCTCTGGTCCATTTCTGCACTATTTTGGCACTTTTTACTTTCGTTTTACCTCACTGACCATCCAGTAGATAAGATGGGGTCAACCCCAGCTCTGCAACACAGCATCTTATCCCTAATGCTCTGCACGGCTCTGGAAGAGGGTGAGAAGAACTAGGAGCCCTCCTTTTAGAGGAGGTGGAGCTCTGATGGCTGCAGTCAGCTCCTCCAGACACAGACCAAGCCTGTTTACCAGGGCCTCCATCCTGCCCAAATCTCCACCCTTGCCACCTCCCAGTAGAGCCCAGAGGCTGCTGACTTGCCCATGGGGCTGGGTCAGGGGTGTCCCTGGCTCCCAGCTGCCTGCCAGGGCCCCAGCCGCTGCCGGGCTGCCCGGGGTGGGAATGCACACACTGTCCGGGCTGCCTCCAGTCTGGCAGCCGATAGCATGGGCACATTGTCGCAGCCAGGACATGAGGAGCTGCTCAGTTTTAAGATCCTAGCACGGAGCTGTTCTCCCTTGTAAATGGTCTGGCTCCTCAGCGAGGATTATGTGTCTGAACAAGCCCTCAGCTCGGGAGCAGCTGTTTTCCAGCTATTGCCTAACAAAGAAAACTTTTATGACTACAGGAGAAGAACAAGAGTGGGTTTTTCTGTACCGGCCATCTGATTTGAGAACAGCATGGCTTAGAAACAGCTCCTCAGCCCACTGAGGGGCTAAGCTCCATCTCGTATGTCTGGTCACTCACACCCTGCCCCAGGCATCGCTCAGGACCTGCCAGCTCTGCACCACCTCATGCTGGAGGAGCTGGTAGTGCCCACGGGATGGGACCCACACACACGAACACGCAACGCCTTCCCTTTGGCATCACAGGCATTTGTCTCCCTGCCTGTCTTAGTGACTGAAGACAGTATCAGGCTTTCGCACCGACCTGAACATTGCACCAGTCTGCCAGGAGCTGCCTCTGCTGTTGAAGAGCTGAAAGCCCAGCCTGCCTGGGGCTGCAAGATTTGGTTTGTCATGGTGGGCTCCTTTCTTTCTTCATCCTTCCCTCTTCCTTTCTGCTTTTTTTAAAGAAACTAATTTCCCAAATGAAGTGCAATGGGGAGCAGACAGTCTGCAAGTGCCTGAGTCAGATGAGCCTAATGGATGAGGCGGCAATTCACTGAAGCACTTTGTTTAATTGAAAGGCTCTGCCTATTGCTGCCAAAGGGAGTCAGAATGTGGTTCCTCTGACAGGCCCTAAGTAGATGACAAAATATATGGAGGCTCAGTCCCCAAACCTGCTGCGTTTGGCTCCTTGGCTCGCCTCCTGCTCCCTGCACCAAGCTGGGTCGCCTTGGCAGGAAGGAGGTACTTTGCCTGGTGTCTTCTACTGCAGTTGCCCCATGGCTCTGTCTGCACTAGACAGCCAGGAGGGAGATGATTGCTCCTCACCCTGAGTGCAGCAGCTTACACGGTGTGAAGAGGCTCTCCCTGCTGTGTGTTCTCTCTCCTCACCTCAGCCTGGATGAGCAAAAGAGGTTTCTGGTCGATGCTGTGCCTCAGACTTCCTTTGCTCAGTGTTGCTGGTGCTTCGTAGGCCGATAAGAGCACATATAACTATGCAGAAGCTGCTTCACAGAGCAGCTGTGAAGAGAAAGGTGTGAGGGGCCATCTCTGCGGGTGCTGGGGAGAGGCAGGATCCGTGCTGGGAGTGCTGTGTCCATCTGCCACTCCTGCTGCTGCATCGCATGGTGCTGACTCTCCCCTCCTGCTTGTGTGTGTGTGTGTGTGTGTGTGGTTAATTTTTCCCTCCTTCTCTTGTCAGTTTTGGATGACAGCAGGCCTTTTATTTGGATTCAGCTCTGGGGAAAGGAGAATTCTGTAGAGTGGAATAGGGCCAGCTGGGCAGAGGCACTTGGAGGGCAGGTTGCCTTCCTCCAGCCTCCCTGATGGGTACAGCAGGATCTTTGGCTGGCAATTGCTTGGGAATGCACTCCAGGTGCAGCTGAGCTTTCCCTGAGGACTCAAAGCCTGGGCTGCTACAGTACTGGGGAGAGACTCCTACCAGCAGCCCACTCATCCCCTGGTCAGGAGGCATCCAACAGCCTCAGCTCCCACGTCTCCTGCCCTCCCTGCATGACCTGAATTAAGTCAGGAGGTGTTAAGCTGGGCAGAGGTTCCAAGCACAGGGCCTGCCCCAGCCTGTGACCTGCAGGCTGAAATAAATATTTGATGGAGAAGGATGTCAAGTGACGTTCAGGATTTTGCTCGATTTGAGCAGGACAGCCTGCTGCTATTGCCTGTGGTGATGCGAGGGGCTTCTTGGCAGCTCTGCCTGCTTGGCCCCTGCCTGCCCTGCCCACACCAGCCTGATGGGCCATCAGGACTCACCCAAAGCTTCAGCCTCTCCTCCACCCTCCCTGGGACATGGTCCTTGATGTTATCTCCAAGTTATACCTGGGAAAGGTAAGGTAAGAAAGGTAAGACAAAGGAGGGTAGTGACCGATTGCCCAGGGGCTGGGTGGCCCTGCTCTGTCTCAGCATCATCCCGTCCCCGTGCCTGGAAGAGCAGGCAGCAAGAGGTTAACTCGGAGCCCTTGCTCCAGTGTGTGCACAGAATAATGAATTCGAGGAGAGCATTTGGGAGATTCAATTCGAGGCAGCATCGCCCCAGTCCTGCCTTCTCTCAGCTTGGCACCGAGGGGATGAAATATTTCCTGGTCGTTTCTATGTGTGTGCAGTAAGGAATTGATTTCCAGATAGAAGAGGAAATCTTTTAAGAGCTGATAGTTTCCATGTCTTTTTTTCTCTCTCTCTTTTTTTTTTTTTTTTTTTGGCCCACACTAATGACAACAGCAGCAGCTGCATTAACTGTTTTGGATAAAATTCAACACAAAAGCCTCTATCGCCCTGAGAGCCTAGTCTAATAAATCCTGCCTTTAACTATGAAATGGGTTTATGGGAGTGTGAAACCACAAGCCGGGAGGGTTGAGTCCCTCCCTGCCAGCCCGTGGGCATTCCAGCCCCGCAGCCTGGCTAGCCACCACGAAGACCTTTTGTCAGAGGAGCCAGGCAGCAGCTTTGCAGGGGTTGCCAAGGGCTCTCGAACCGAGTGCTAAAACCTTGGCTCCTCAAAAAAGCAGGGGAAAGGGAAAAAGCCTGATCCCTGCATGCCCTGAATCTTAATCTCTTCTCTTTCAGCTCCGGTCCTGCTTCACAGCACCCTCAACCCTTTCCATGAAAAGGCTCCCGAAAGCCGAGTCCTTTGTGGGTTCTGCCAGCTCTGGGGATGCTGCCCTGAGCTTGCAGCGAGGCGGAGGTGGGATGGCAGCAGCCCTCAGCACCCAGGTTTGTAGCGGGGCCGTGTCACAGCGTGGTACATCATGGCAATCCGTGGCACATCGTGGCACTCCGTGGCACACCATACTGGTGCCACAGGGCAGGCAGTGCCCACCAGCCTGGGCGCTGCCCCTGCCTCACCAGCCAAGCGTTGGGAGAGCTGGAGTTCTTGCTTTATGGTAATGAAAAAAATGCTTTGGTTGCACTTTCTCTCCAGCTAATCCAATTTGTCTCCTTACTGCTTTCAAATGCCTTTTAAGGATTCCTCGCAATGTATTATAGAAATCCATTTGCTGAGATGCAGCAAAGAGGGGCATTTTTATTTTACAGTTATTAGCAAGTGACAAGGTAAGTAACTCAGAGAAGATTGATCACCCAACTAAGCATTTTTACTTTCTCAATTAATCCTGGCATGATTGTAATAAATCCAGGAGTAGGAGTAATTAGATGTGAACGGACCTCACTTCCTTTTGCTGCTGCGTGTCAGGGGTAATGGATAGAGACATCTTTCTCTTGGAAGTGGCCTAGGGAGACGTCCAGTTAGATGGGATTTCTGGAAAGAAAGATAGATGTCAGGGGCTAGTGTTCACTTTTTCCTCAATGGAGAACAGATTTATGCTATCAATCCACATTAAGAAGACTTCATGGCTACATAGAAATCCAGCAAAAGTAATTCAATTAGCCCCATGCACTCTTTAAGATGGGATTTGATAATGGAGGGTCATTTGCCCTGAAGTTCATGCTGAATTTTCTTTCTGCTATTTCTGGGCTTTTTTTTTTTTTTCATTAAAAGAGTCATTGTGGTTCACTGGATACTTTTGCCTCCAAGCCAAGAGGTTGCTAGGTTAAGTCCTAAACCATGCTGGATGTTCACGGCCATGGAAAAGGCAGCGCGATGGCACCTGTATGTGTGTGTGTACTCCGTGCTGATACCTGCTCCCTCTCACAATGCTCAGCTGAGCCCGTTTTTGCAAGATTGAAGCCTGCTCCTTGTACCGAGCAAAAGCACGGGCTTGCTCCTGACTCAGAGGGAAAAGTACCTGTCTCTGTGAGATCCCAGGGCTGGTTCCAGCATGAAGGAATTACTCCCCAGTCCTGCTGGCCACTGCATGCCAGGCCTCTCTCTGCCTTCACTAGAGTTCCTCAGGTCTGAGGGCCCTGGAACCCTCTGATCTACTCTATACCAGCACAAAACAACCCTCTCCCTGTGCAACTGCAGCCCTTCATCTCTTTGCCATCGTAAACCAGGGTGTGGGCGTTGGATGCGTCCAGGCTGAATTCCTCGTAACCTGTTATTATACCACAGCGCTCATAATAATCAGTGGTTTGGGTTTTTATACTCTGTCTCCTGGAGTCATGTGAATATGTGCAAATCTCAGCATACTGTCCTGGTTTTAAAGCTGAAGGTGTAGGATCGTGCTGTTGAGAAAAGCTTGGATCACAGTAGCTCCTAAATTTGGGGGCAAAACTGACAGATCCAGAAGACTAGCCCTGAATTTTTCACTCAATGCTAAGGCTGCCATCCTGATCTGGAGAGGAAGAGCCTGACTTCTTGAATTCACCTCTTGAATCTTATCTAGAGCTTGTGACAGATCCCTATTTGTAACTAAGGGGCAGGGGCTGTGCATGTCACTGCCACCCACCCCTGGACAGGAGCTCTCTGGGACTCCCCTTGTGATGCTGCAGTGCCCATCGTGGCCAAAGCAAACCTGCTGCAGCACAAACCCCTCTTGTGCGGGTCCTCTGACAGGGAGCTGCTCCCCAGCCCTCAGCCCCGCTCTCACCGCCATCTCATTAACAGATTTACTTATTCGAAAAATCATTATACAGGCAGACAGCCTTGTAGATGTAGGATCCCAGGGGCAACTTGTTAGCAGCTGCTCTGTAGCTACATCAAGAGATTTTCTGACAGTACACAAAAGCCATTTGACAATGTCAGAAACCACCGAGAGGGATTAACTTAAAAGAGAAAAGGGGTGTCGGGGGGGAAACATGAAAACATGTCTTGGTGCTTATCAGAGATGGAGAGCCCCAGAGCAGAAAAACCAGCCAGGGGGACATGGAGGCAACCAGCGAAGAAACCAGGGGCCAGCCCAAGCAGGAATGGGGACATTTTCTCACCCCTGGGGAAGTGACTCTGACTAACATCAGGGCTCAGTTTTGCTTTGCCAGGGTATTTGCACGGGTCTTTTATTTGCTTTCAAGGCTTGGCCTGAGATGTTGCAGGTTTCTTGTGCGTGCCATAGCAGTGTGAATGGAGAGCTCTGCTCTCGGCCCCTCGCTGGACTCAGAGGTGAGCAGACGGAGTTATTTACCCTGTGGTTACTGATACATTGTCTGCTGAGACTTTTGGATGCCCAACCTGGTACACCTTAAAGGATCTGCTCCCAGCAAGCACTGAGCACCTGCCCATGGGCACCAGGGCCTCACCAAGGGATGCAGCTGGAGAATGAAGGTATGACACTTGTGATAGCCTTGGCTGAGAGCTGCGATAACAGCTATATTGAAAGGGAAGTGCTTCGGGGTCAAACGACAGTGAGATGCTGGCATGAAACTGCTGAGTGCAGCAGGAGTATCCATACAGTCATTCTAAGGAGGCAATAACTCGCAATAAATGAGAGACCTTTACAGAGTTACTCAGCCCAGCCTAAAAGAAGCTCATTTGCCTCTGTCATGAGTTGTTAAAATTGGAAAAATCTTCAAAGGACATGAAAAAAAAATTACAGTCCTGTCGAGAATGTGACAGCTGCTAGCACTGGAGGGAAAAGCCCTGATCAGGCAGGGCCTTACCCGGGCACTTAACTTCAGATGTGTAAGAAATGCCGCGGACATCGCTGGAGCTTGCTGAGGGCTGGGAGTTCAGCAGGTGTCTAAAGTCAGCGGTGCTCAGCCATCCAGTGCTAGCAATGGTCTCACAGCACCAGAGGGGCTTACGAAACCACTGGCCACTGTGGCTGCCTGGTTGGAAGTGTCACAGCCCTGGTCTCCTCTGCTCTCTTCTGCTCTCCTCTCCTCTCCATAATTTAGGCCCCTTCTGCAAGTACATTTTGGAAACGCCATCCAAGTGAATGTAGAGGTGTCAGAAAGCAAACCCTGCATAAGCCCCTGTTAGTTTTCCGACATCTCTTGATTTTTCTGAGCCTGACTGAGCTACTTTGCTTGTAAGCTCAGTTCATGGACATTTTTGCAAGCCCCAGGTTTACAACAGCTGTCTTGTAAAGACAAACCCCCAGTGATTTATGTATTTTTGTCAGTTACAGGGTTTATTTATTTCGTGCACTGATTTGCCAAATACTTTGTTTCGCTTTTCCCACAGTACCATCCGTTTCTTGGCTGGTTTCTCCTCTCACCAGGGTGAGGTTTCAGCTCCGTGGTGGTGGAGCAGAGCGATGCCATGCGGGAATGTTCTGCTCCATGCTGCTTCCCAGCGCAGGTGGTCCCTGAAAGGATGCTCGGAGTGACCGTGCTCCTTCACTTGCCTTTTGGTGCTGTCCTTTGAAAAGCCAGCTGCCTTATGGACTGTATTAAACCTGCCCACGGAGAGCTGAGATCCTGGGACGTTTGTGTGGTGCTTCCACCAGAAAGCCTACAAGGAGGAGTAAATCTACTCAAAGAACTGACCTTACAGGGGCAAATACATCAGAAAAGCCTGTGAAATCCATTTTTCTCTTCACAGCTTTGAAAGCAGATGGCAGGGTGGGGCTAGAAGGAGTGAACTAACAGAAAAATAGTACAAACACAGCGTAAATAATTCCTCCCCTCTCCTCTTTGCAAAGTGCGGGAGCAGAATATTACAGCTGGTTTCCTCCACCGTGAACCGGGGTTGTTTCTGTGATTTACAGTTGAGCAGCGCTCAAGGAATACAATAAAAATTAATAATTAAAATAGCAAAAAATAATCTGCCAGGCACTGAAATATTTTTAGCTGATTGCTGGAGTTTATAATAGCAGCAATGTAATAACGGAGCCCTTTGTGCTAAACCTCCACTGTGAACCGCGATGACTGCGGAGCCGGGACTCTTGGCTTGTGGTGGAGTCTTCCCACTGCAACCGAACGCTGCTCCCTTGCCCCTCATCCAGAAAACCACACCTTTGAGTGAGGTTTTTTGGTTGGCACAGGCAGAAGACCTGACACTGGGTAGCCTGCCTTGGGTCGCTTTGCCCCATGGCACCTTCTTTTCACAGGGGAGAGCACAGAGGTTCCTCCCTGGGGTTTTTACAGAAGTGGTACAGCAGACTGGCAGGTTTAGAAGAGTTAAGTCCCACCAGGTGAAGGTAGGTTTCCTGCAGACCTGAGCATGCTGTGGGCCACTCTCTTCTCAAAATAGTTATCTCTGAAGCGCTCGCTGAGGTGATTAAATGCCGCATGATTGTGAATAGGCAGCCTTCCTTCAGAACTCAGGGAACTCAGTTTTACAGGACAGAAACTGAAGCTTTGAGCAGAAGGGGACCTGGGAGAGGGTGCGGGGTTTACAAGAACAGCCCCAAAGTCACTGTGGAAATGCCAAGTGCATGGTTTAAGGCAGACTATGTACAGTATGCCTGTAAAACCCACAGCAGTTGTGATACCTCCAGACAGATTTATGCAGTCTCTGGTATTTCATCCTCTCCAGGGTAGAAGGTAGGCTTGGACAGAATTTTGAACGCTCAGTAAGACTCATTTATTCCTATCTTGTAGTTAATTTCTGTTTATGTTCCAGGGGAGAGAAAAAGGATTGGCACATACACAATTGCGGGGGCAAACAGCGCAAAGAGCACAAAGTGCTCCAGACTTAGAGGACAAACAGGATGGATGGTCCTCTGCGGAGCCTTACGGTGCAGAGTGCTGCTGTGTATCGAAACATGCCCGTCAGAGAATGACCCTGCGCATGTCAGGTCCTCTCCTGGCATCATGGCATCGGTGTGGTTAAACTTCACCCAGCCACCGCTTGGTCCTGGGTCACAAACATGACTTGTTTAGGGCCATCAAGTAAAACAGCCCTTGTAAAACGCCTCTGGGGGATGGCTAATTTATGGAGGGAAGAAACAATATCCTTCCCCTGGTGCCACTTAACTTTTCATTTTATATTTGCAGTAATTGCACACGACATCTGGAAAAATTGCTGTCCAGTCCCTGGAGAAAGCCAGGGCAGGAGGTCACAGCGCTCCAGGGGCAGACACAGGCCGTTCCATGGGGAGGGTGGCTTTGGGGCAAGAAGGTGTGGGAAGCCCTGGGCACCACCTTCCCCTGGTAACTGAGCAGAGGGTGAGGGACCAGGCGTGGGTGACTCCTGGGGGCCCTGCAGAGCAAAGTCAGTCCGGGCCTCAGTTTCCCCATAGGAAAAACTGGGAGCAGTCAAGAGGAAATGGGGGCTGCAGGGAGGGATGCAGGGAGACACCAGGGCCCGGACCCCTCTTCAAGCTGCACAGAGGCAAGGGGAGCCCTGAGCATCCCTGGGGGTGCACGGTGCGGAGTGGGGGACCCAGGGATAGGGCTGGGTCGGGGAGCAGGGTGCGGGGTCCAGGATGGAGGACCCTGGGATGGGGCAGGGTTGGGAGCAGGGTGCGGGGTCCACGATGGAGGACCCCGGGATGGGGCAGGCAGGAAGCAAGGCTCCAGCTGCTGCTCGGCAGCGGTCCCTACACCTTTAAAAGTCTCCTCACGTTGGCGCGCTGATTATCCATTAACCTGATGCGAGCTCCCTTTCCTGGGGGTGGCGTCCGCGGCAGCGCTGCAATAAGAGCCGGCAGCAGGGCTGGCTGGCTGGCTGCCTTCCTCCCTTCTTCGCTCCCTCCTCTCTCCCCTACCCCCCTCTTCCCTCCTTATCAGCAATTCAGATTGCATGCAAATCTGCGGGCTTTCTTACAGGGGCAAAGCAGAGGACTGAGCGCTTCTCCCCGGCCGCGGCTCAGGGGAGAGATATCTCCTCCTCCTCCTCCTCCTCCTCCTCCTCTTGGGATTTTCTCCCTTCTCCCCTCCCCTGCTCTCCTCTCCCCTCCCCTCCCCNGGGCCGGGACCGACGGGCCATGGCGGGGGGAGCTGCCCGGGCGCTGCTGCTCATGCTGGGGCTGGCGATGGGCGGTGGCTGGGCGACCTGCCCCGAGCGGGAGCTGGAGCGGAGGGAGGAGGAGGCCAACGTGGTGCTGACGGGCACGGTGGAGGAGATCATGAACGTGGACCCCGTGCACCACACCTACTCCTGCAAGGTAGGGATGGGAAGGATTGGGGGGGGGACACACGACGACACCCGGGGAAACTTTCAGCCCCCGAGCAGCGCCTGCTCGGGCCAGCGCATGTGGTTTTTATTGTACGCGCTGGAGCTTTGGTGTGTAATTATGTATTTTTAGACTGCGGAGCCTCTCCTCGCTGGAGCGCTCCCGCAAGCTGTGGCGAGGGGAATCTCTCAGGGTTGCTTTTTATGGGCATTTCCCTCCCGGCCGTGATGCGGAGCCGGTTCCCAACTTTCTGCTCGGGCAGGGTTTGGGCTGCCAGGGAAGGTGTGCGGGGCCGCTTGCTGCCTCTGCTCCTAGCTCCGTGTTTTCTTCAGCAGCATCTTGAGTTCCTCCAGCTCAAGCTATTGTTTAACTATCAATCTGGCCCCTGGCTAGGTTTTTTTTTTTCCTTCTTCTTCCCCCCCCCCCCCAAAGTACTGAGCAACCTGAAATACCATCCGCCTGGTTGTCAGAAAACTGTGCTGTATGGCTTAACCCTTCCTGGGGCAGGAATCTCACTTGTGAGGACATGCTGCTTCACGGGCTTTTCCTCTTCTCCCCGTCCCCTTTTTCTGCCCAGCCTTAAAAAAAAAACAAAACAAACCAGGTACTGAATGCTGCGGTTCCTGCCTGCGGTTAGTGCTGAGCAGGGCCCGGGGGGATGCGCAGCGGTGCGTTGGTGGGGGAGCGGTGCAGAGGAAGGTGAACTTTATGCCATGGCATTACATCCTCTCTTCTGGAGCATCTCTCAGCCCAGTAAACGAGTTGACCAGCTTCTGCTCGTCCAGCTGGTGCCCGCTGTTCCCACCGCTCTGCCCCTTGCTAGGCTGCGTGGTACAATCTGTACCCAGCTCTTGCAAATTAGATCACAGACCCTGCGGGCTGGTGCAGAGACCGTATGTTTGCAAAGTGTCTGGCACATCCTGGGTGCTACGGAGAAAACTAATAAGCTGCTGCGAACAGCCGGTGTCCTGCGGCAGCTTGGGGCACATATGGTGGGGTGGATGTGGGCCACCTGACGCTGGGGCGAGAGTTGCCATGCAGGGAGGTCGGAGGTGGTCCAGTGAGGCTAGTGATGAGGCAGAAGTGTTCATCTAAGAAACAGGGCTCTTTCCTCCCACTGTGGACACGCAGTGAGGTGTCTGGCTGGCTAGTGTAAAATCCAGGCATCAGAGCAAGATTCTGGGCCAGGAAACCGTTTTGCTGGTGGTCCTGTGATGATAAACCTGCTTGCTTAGCAGCTCTGCCTCTCAAAGGATGTGATCAAGTCCAAGTAAGAAGCAGCTAGTGGGGAGGAACCCGGTCTGCTGGCGGTGGCTTTATTTGAAACACAGTTCACATTGCTCAGCTTGGGAAGAGTGTCTCTCACCCGCTTTTCCCTGAGCCATCCCAAGCAAGGCTGTGGAGAAGGCTTGTGCTGCTTGCTCCAGAGTTAGCTGTGGGATTTTGCTGCTGCTGATGTGTCATAACAGCATCTGGAGGCCAGAACCTGCCCCAAGATAACATTTCCAATCCAAGAGTCCTGTAAAAGAAAGTGAAAGGAGAAAAACCTCCTCTCCTAGCCTGGCGAGAAGTGCCCGTTCCATCCCAGCTCACTGTGGCGGTGCTGCCAGCTCTCCCAGTCGTGCTGTGACATTTAGCACTTTTTTTAGAACAATAGTTCTTTGGTTCCCTTACCTACACATCAGTCTTTTCTGTGTAATTTTTAGTGGTATGTTCATAGTGTGTTTGCAGGGGAAAAAAAAGCTTTCAAATGAGATTTGGTGTGTCTTGAGGACCTGAAAGCAGATAAATCTCTCCTAACTGTGCCTTGGCAGGGTGCAGTGCTCATGACTTGTAAATGCGTAGCTTTGCAGCAGCTGTTGGCCTGCTTCACTCCAAGATCTCTCCAAGTATTGAAATTGCCGTGGATTCAGCTGATGTAGGGCTGCCGGGTTAGATGTGCTTGTAGTTTGGTTTGGTTTGTTTTTTACCAAGCACCTAGATTCTGAAAGGGCAGTTTGGGCATTAAACCTGACTGCTGGCTCCTCCTGCCCTCACACCCACCCTGGTGTCCTGCGGAGCTGGAATAAGCCTGGGTGCAGAAAGGATCTTGCTGGCTAGCTGGTGAGAAAACACATGTCCGCTTCCTCAGACCCCAGCAACCATTCCTTAGGCCCTGGGGTTGCCTCCAAATACCACAGTTATCTCTTGTCAGGTTCTTCTTTATCTCCAGAGGAAAGGCAAAGGCCAAGTGTGTGGTGGGAGTTCCCTAGAGCCCACACCCAAAATAGCGAGTGTTATTGGTGCTGGGTGGTCTGCCAGGGAGCAGGCATGTGGATATCTGAGTGCTGCATTACTGTATTGTTCTTCCTAGTTAAAGTCTAAACCCTCCCAGCTGAAGCCTTTGATAGATGAAGATAAGCACATTACAACTCAGAAGAAATGTGAAGTTAATGTTAGATAAACACCCATAAATAGCCACCAGCCATTCATTTGCTACTGGAGGAGATGAATAATAAGGAAGAACCGGCTGACAGAACTCCAGAAACTGATTCTGAAACTGGCTGATGTGCTGCTTCAAAAAGGGGTTTGACATGGGAACTGGGGCTCCTGACTGCAGCCCTGGGCTTGCTCTGCTGCCCAAGCTTGCGGTGCTGCTGTTCATCTTCTGTGCTGACATCGTCCCTTCCTGCTTCTGAGTCCCATGGTGTGCCTGATTCTGGCCTGACCCGGTATTAATGAAAGGAGCTCCTATTTATAGGTCAAATACAGGTTCTATATGTGCTATAGGAAGTGTTGAAAAGGATGTGGATCCTGTTCCAAACAATAGAGCCCGTGTTTTGGGGGGTAAGGGCGGCTGTTCTCTGGCCAGGGGTGGATGTGGAAGTTGCTGGGGGAGGTGGGTTTGGTGCTCTGCTAGCTCCTAGGGCAAGGGCAGCTGGCTTCTGCTAAGGAAAGGCACATCGACTCACAGGCAAGGGGAGAGGGACCATGTGTAGTCAGGAGGGAAGGGTTTGGTAGAGCTGGGTGTGAAGCTCTACCAGGGTTGATGTTTGCTGGTACCCTTCATCTTTAAGAACTGCCAGAATCTAGTGGTGACCGTTTTTACTTCTGTCCAGAGTGACAGCTTTCTTCCTGAGGAGCCTATGCTCTAACTTCTCATCTCTTTACAGGACCAAGGCTGGCATTTCTCAAAGCATCTTCCTGGCAGGCACTGCCCGTGCCTGTGCAGGTGGTCCCATTCCCTGCTGTGGAATGGACCTCCATGGCATATTGGAAAGTCCTTTTACTTTCTGGTTTTGTACCTCACTTAAATATACCCTTGCAAGGGTCTGCTTAAATAAAGTTTTCACTGTTCTTGCTCTGCCACCCTGTAGCTGCCAGGAGTCTTGTAAAACAGTCTTAATCCAGTGTTTTATGTGCTCGCTGGTAAAAGAGTGAGTCTGCTATAGGGAAAGGACCTCCTGGAACTAGGTTGTAGCCCAATTTTTTTTTTTTCTTTCTCTCCCTCTTCCCCAGTCCTCGATGTAGCCGGTGAGTCAGCGGTGACAAAGTCTTAATTGTGTGTGATGATGAATGGGATGCCCTACAGGTAATTGCTTGGTCTTTGGTGCCTTCACATCCATTCATTACACAGGATAATGGTGGGGAGAAAGCTGGTGGAGACTGATGTTACTTGTGAGTGCTGTGGCCTGGCTCTGAGGTGTATGACTAGAACAGCCGTGCTAATTAACTTCAATTACCATCTGCTTCAGAAGAAGAGGTGGGCTTTAGCCTTTTCCCCCCTTAGACCTAGCTGTGAAAATGCCCGACTCCCACCCTTCAGCAGGAGCCCCAGGCTGTGCTCTCCGCTGGCCTCGCGTGTTTTTTTTCCCCTTTGTCTCCTCCGTGTTCCCGGGTTTTTGTCCCGGTTGCTCCCGCACCTCGCCTTGCAGCGAGCGCCTGCCCCGCAGGCTGCTGCCGAAGGAAGAGGAGGTGGGGCTGGTGGGGCTAGAGGAAGGTGTCTTAACTTGACTGTGGGGAGAAGCCCAACCACAGGGAGTTGTGCTGCTGCGAAATGCTGGAGGAACAGCTGGCCCCGGGTGGGGAGAGCAGCAGGCTTGTGCTGCAGCTCTGCAAGCTGTGCTCCTTAGCACCTTGCCTCCTGGAGGTGCCGCGTTCGCAGGTGGCCCCAGATCGGCTTTTTGAAGGGGGCTGCCTCTGTGGTACCACCTGCGTGTGGTGGAGCAGATGTCGGGACTCGTGTCAGCGCAGAGGTGAGGAAAGCTGCCTGTCACAGCTACTCTCCATTGCCGTCTGAAGCTCCCTCTGTTTGCTGGTTGACTGCCATCTCGCTCGAGAGAAGAGATGCTGACAGGGCTCTGTACCACCGAGCAGGCAGCTTTTCTCCAGGCTTCTTCTCAGGCTGAAATAGGCTGTGCAAATGGCTTTGAAGGCTTTCCTTTCTCGGCCCTTCTTCTCACCCCTGCCCAGCATCTTGGACTTGTGCTGCATGGGGAGGGATGGTGGCCTGTGTATGAGTTATTGCTTGTCCTTTGGTTGCTGTGGCCCGAGGGGAGCTGACTCCCTTCATACTGGAAGACAAATGAGGGTGAGAGCACGTGGGTACAACACCTCTAGCAAACCTCTCCACGTCTGGGAGCAGGGAAGGCATGTGCAGCTTCCAAAGAGGAACTGTCACAGGGGTGTTTATATCTGGGGTGGTTTTTGATCTCAGGTATGCAGGAGAATAGGGCTCACCTGAGCAATATACAGTGCCTGCTGTTTGGCTCACAGGATCTGCTGGGCTGGCTGAGAGCTGAGACCCAAGTCCAGAGTCCTTCTCCAAGGAGGGCAAATATTACACCTTCAGGAGAAGATGTGAGAAGTAGGAGGATGTGAGAATAAAAGACACTGCTAAACTTTGTTCTTAACCTTCAGTTGCACCTATAGAGTACAGCAGTACTAAATTAATTCCCTTTTTCTGCTTGACAGGTGAATGTAGTGCTGAGCAGGAGGGTCTCACCCCAGCCTGCTCGCTCCTGTGCTGGTGGGAATGGTCCTGTTCCCTTGCCCCAGCGTCTGTAGCTGCCTGTTCCTCGTGGTGGCAGGGACAGCACGTGGGAGTTCAGATCAAGATCATTGTGGACCTTGAAGCTTCTTGATCAGGACTGAGATAGTGCTGAGCTCTCACCTCTGAAATTCTGGAGTTAGGGCTTCAGAAGATTGCAAGATTGATTAAAGGTCATGGGACTTGCATTTCCCCTAGCCCCCAACGTGGTTTTACTTTCTTATTTAAACTTTGCAGAGTCAGATCTTTGTGTGTGTCTTCTGTAGTCACTGAGTAATGGGACAGAGACATTTGGCAAAGAGTTTCTCTGTCTGGATGGTCTCGGAGGAGCCCATGTGGGAGCACAATGTACCTGAAGGGCTGTGCAGGGCAGAGGCCAGTGAGGTGCAGTTGCAGGTAACTGTAAAAATGGTTAATTCTCAAGTGGGATAATGTCTGCTCTGTGCTTGTCTCCTCAACTGTATCAAGTCCCCCAGCCCCCATGTCAAGCACAGAAGCTGTAGTGTGAACAACTGACTGCCTCCCTGCCACCCCTGATGTCCCCCAAGGTCAAGAGATGCCTGTCTGCCCACATCCATGGCAGCATCATTCTTCTGCCCCTTGCATTCCCTTTGGAATTGCACTCTTAAAGTACATACGTGCATGCCTGTTCCAGAGAGGGGATCAAGAGCCCCCTTATCTCCGAGCCACCACCTCCCTGCCTGCTTTGGTGCTTGGCACGGTGTGCTGAAGTGCTCTTGGGGTGGTGGAGACAGCCGGAGAATGCAGGTGACTGAGCACTCAGGTTGTGGTAGGAGGGGAGATGCTGGCAGAGAGTGTGATACAGCACGCTCCGAGCATGCCAGGCCAGGGATGCCTGCGGTCATGGTAATAGCCGTGCATGGCAGCAGCCGCCCTTGCCCCAAGTGAAACCTCAAGCAACTCTTATGAGTTGTTCCTACTACATGCAACTCCCCGGCTCGGCTCTGTTGTGTTTCCCCTGCTACAGAGGATTTCTGACCCGTCCGCAGTGGATGGGGACGTGTCTCTGGTGTCCCATGTGCACTAGAGATTCATCGTAGGGCTGCCGCTTCCCTCCCGTGCGGGTGTTTCTTTTGGGCAGTTTGCTGCAGAGGTTGGCTTGCCGTTGTGTGCAGATCTCGCCTTTTTTGGGCGGGGGGGATGAGCCAGCAGTGAGGTCCAGGGAGGCTGCTCTAGAACCGCTGGCAAGGGGAGAGCAGGACAAACTCTTGTGGCCAGGACTCATTTTTCTTCAGAAGTTTCGATGAGCGGAGGGAAGTGGGCTCCTCCTGCCAAATCTTCCGTGTCTTTAAGCAAATCCAGTCTAAGACAAAGGTTTTCTTCAGTCATTTATAGGAACATGAGTTGCCTTTGATATCTGTATGTGGTGGTGTCTGTCGTGCCTTTCATCTTCCTTAGGTACCAGTGCATTGTCAGAGGCAGAAGCCTCCCTTCTTTCACTCACCCCACCTGCCTCTTCCCATCCCTGTTTAAAGCCCGTGTGCTGCTGCTCGGAGCCTGCCCCATGGATGAGCAGTGCTCTCCTTAGCTGTGCAGCCTTCCCAGCTGGGGCTTCCAGCCATTTAATGTTCCCTTCAAAGTTGTTGGGTTTTTTTTTAATATGCAAAAGTGTTTTCCTCTCCTTTGATACATTTCACCGCAGAGATTTTGTTGCGAGTCAGGATATCTCTGGGAGGACTTGTACCAGCTGGAGTCTGTCACCTTGAATGATGCTGCCTGTGAGTAGAAGGGGGATTCCTCAGGCAGGGCTGAGACTTTCACACTGCCCTTGACAGGGCTTGAATCATGGCCCTGGCCCTGTGGCCTGTGTCTGCAGAGGTCAAGCTTCCACCCTATGTGTGTGGAAAGGGTCAGTGGTAGGTGAGGTGGATCTCACTCTGGCCAAGCGTCCAGTCCAGAAGTGGATCTCCTGCTAGGAGTCTGAATTCTTTATTAGTTATGGGCAAGACTGAGTCAGTTCTGAATTCTTTTTGAAATATAAATTTCCTGTGCTTTAGTCTTTGTTGCTCACGCATTTTGTGCTTTTAGAGGGATGGCTAATGAAATTAGCTCTGCTGGAAGGCTCTGGCAGCCTGAACCACTCCTGTACATCTTGTGACAACATGATAAAAATTAACCAGGCCAGAAAGTGCCGACTGACTGTGAAAAGTCTCACGTGCTCTTTCTTTCCCTTCAAGGTGAGAGTCTGGCGCTATCTGAAAGGCAAAGACATCGTCACTCATGAGATCCTCCTGGATGGTGGGAACAAGGTGGTTATCGGCGGCTTTGGGGACCCGTTAATCTGCGACAACCAAGTCTCGACTGGGGACACGCGGATTTTCTTTGTCAACCCTGCCCCACAGTACATGTGGCCAGCGCACCGCAACGAGCTGATGCTCAACTCCAGCCTGATGCGGATAACGCTGCGCAACCTGGAAGAGGTGGAGCACTGTGTGGAAGGTGAGGCTGGAGCCTGGGTACCTGGGGTCCTCGGAGTGTGCCAACACAGCAGTGGCCAAGCCCTGGTTCTGCTGGCCACCATATGCTCCTAGCTTGTAAATGATCGATTGGCAAGTGATCTTGCTGGTGATGAGATCCTGCTGATCTGTGGTGTGGCTGGAGTAGTGTCCTACGGCTCTGTGGACTCGCTTGTCATGGGGACAGTGCTTGGCATTGACCTTGTTGTCAGAGGTAGTGGTTGCAACCACGGTACAGCCAAGAAAAGTCATTTAATGTTATTTTTACTTTAGATTTGATGCAGGTTCTCAGTCCTCTGTGTGGGTGGGAGCATCCCCACTGCAAGTCCTGTCCTAGCGTAAGTGTGTGGCAGGTGCTTACCAGGGAATTTAGACTCCTCACACTTGAGTTAGATTTTCCTGTAGGTTTAGAGCTAATGGGTTAATCCTGTGGTGAAGGCCTGTCCTTCATGGTAGTCGCCCCTAGCTTCCTGTGTCTTGGAGCTTCCTTGCTTGCTAAGCTGCAGGACTCCACAGGGCCAGGGATCCAAGAAGCCATCTGAGTTCTGCTTGGGGGTTAAATGTGTTCCTTCAAGGTATAACAGAGGCAGAACCAAGCTGAGCAGCTAAGTGATTTCTGGGGGGTATGAAGTGTGCTTCTGTATCCCTTGCACGTTAATCTCTCTGCAGGCTTTGTGTCCTCCCAGAAGAGGTTGGGTGAGGAGGGTTGTAACGTTGTGCTGTGCTCATGGGGTACATGTGCACCATGTTGATGCTCAGTTCAAGGACCCTGGGCTGACTTGTAGCTGCCTGTGGGACAACGTGAGGGGTGCTGACATGCTTGTGCCAAAAAATGTTGCTGTAGGTATAAGGATGTAGCTGTTGGGAAAAGCTGAGAGGGCAGCAGCCCCTGTGTGCTCTTTAATAGGGTCTTAGACCTCGAGGTGTGGAGATGTACCTCTGTGGAGAGCAGATCTGGGGAGAATTGATCTTTCTTCTACTCGTTGCACAACCACCTTGAGAACATCTGTAATGACCATTTGCTGGCTTCTCTTGTCCCCCTTCATGCTTGTCCTGTGTTCCAGCAAGAGCTCCGAGCTCACAGGGCAATGCGGTGCCCCAAAAGCCCTTTGCTGGGGTCTGAGCATGTCCTGAGAGCAGATGAGTAAACAAGGGAAGGAATGCAGGAATTCTGCACAGACAACAAATAAACATGTGGATCAGCTCCCTCCTCCCCTTGGATGTGCAGAGGAGAGGCCATAACCCCTTTTTCCAGCTGTGAATGCTGACAGAGGTAAATGACCGGGCTCTGGGGCTGGGACAGAGCTAGCTCAGCAAAGGAGTTCGCAAGAGGCCCACATCTCGAGTGGGTTTTGTAAGCAGGAGGGACACTGGAGGTTTTCCAACTTCTATATATGTGTATTCCAAGGTCTCAGTCTTGCTCCTTCCTTGCACCTCGTGGAGAAGGAGGGAGGAGAAAGAACAGTGTGTGCGGCTGTTTTTGTTAAACCTGAAAAATTTGGAAAAATTCTGTCTTCGCTAGTTTGCCGTGTTTTCTGGCGTGCTCGTTTTGCATGCACTGGATGTGAGCTGGGGTGGCTGCGCTCGGTGGTTCCCATTTGTGGTGACCGATGTTGTCCCTTGAGGCGCCCCTGGGAGATGATGAGAGATCTAATTTTCTTCCTAGTATTAGGGATTTAATGTAGAATTGGGACCCATCCCTGCTTTTGCCTTTAGTGGCGGGAGATTCAAAATCGTGTTGCGTTGGCGTGATGTGCTGGGGCTGGCTACGTTTGAGCTGGGCTGGGACCTGCTGTGGCTGGGGACACGTCCTGACCATGGACAGCTTGTCTTGCAGAGGGCTGGGGTGGTGATGGGACTGTCGTGTGCTACACCCTGGAGCTGTATGGATGTCCAGGTCCCAGGAGGGCAGAGGTGTGACCTGCTTGTGTGCACCAGGCTGTGGGTGGATGTCTGTCATATAGATGTCCTCTCATGCAGTCCTGCAGGAAAGATGTGCTCGGTGTTGCTCCCATGCTGTTGTGCAAGGGGGTTGAAGGTGCCAAAGCTGGGCATGTCTAAACTCTTTACTATGTGCTTAAATCGCAGGTCCATACAGTTATGGGTTTATCTTTCCTCCCTGCTGTTAACCTTGCCTGATGCCAGATAGCAGATTATTCTTTCTGGGACTCTCCTCTTCTCTGAAGAGCATAATTCTGCTGCTTTGCTTGCTTCCTTTAATTAGGCCGTTCTTCCCCATGGCTCATCAGGATGCTGTTGGCATGCAGAGACAAGGTCAGCCTGCCTGGCTGGTGGCTCAGGAGTGGAGAGGGCTGGAAAACAGCCTGCAGATAACTCTCTGTATGTGGTGGACCTGATTTCTCCAAACTGATGGAGGCTGTCCAGGCTGTGTTGCTGAGAAATGACAAAAACAAGGCAATCTTGAGTTACTAATATCTCAGGTAGGTCAGAAAGCGTTGCTTGAGGGAGATGCAGTGATTCTTGTTTTGGCATCTGCTGCACTTGCCTTGGTAAACCCACTTTTCTTGTCACATCCAGTGGACTTGCTTTTCTTCTTCCCACATGTTGGAAGCCTGGTTGTTGTGTGAGTATCCTGTATGCTGGATGCTAGCAGGTTTGCTGTGGAGAGCCTGGAACAAACTGGCCATCTTGGTTTCCCTTGAGCCCTACCTAAAGCTCAGTCCTCTCCTGAGGTCTGTGAAAGTCCCTTTCAGCTCACCCAGTGCAGCTGCCCTGCTCACTTTGCGGAGGCCATGGAAAACTAGCCGTGAAAACCTGCTCCTGCCACCCTGGGAACCATTTCTGAGCTCCAAGTCTGAGAATTTAGCTCCAGGACTTGTTTCTCATCGGCTCCCCACAGGAGAGTTCAAAGCAAAGAACACTGCTCTTTGCTGCACTTTTGAGTTTAAAAACAAACTTTTGAGTGCTTCTGCAGAAAGAATTGGAAGAATGGTGGCAGCTGAGTGGAAAAACATGAATGTTTTGAGTATCTTCATCTCCTGTTGCTCCGGCTTGGAAAAATCCTAGACATCAAAATCTTTCCTGTCTAAGAGGGGAGTTCAAACCAGGGCACCTCTGTGAAACAGCTCAGGTTAGAGTAAAACCAGCATGTTTTGATTACACTTAATTGTAGTAAAAATGCTTTGACCAGCTGTAGTTAAAATGCAAGATTTCAGCTAAGCTCTGCAAAGTGGCTCAGCACAGAGGGTGCTGGGGGGGAAGTTTTTTGGTGCTGTACAGCAGAGGAGCAACCCTGGGGCTTGTGCAGAAGGCTGGGACATGGCTTGGACCAGGTCCATGGGCAAACAGGATGTTTGCTGTGGTGCCTCTGTGGGGGGATGCATGGAAGGGGAGCAGCATGGTGCTGTGTGGCACTGAGTGGATTTCCTCTTGTTCCTCAAGACACCTGCATGAGGCTTCCTGGGGAAAGAATGAGCCTGATAAGCTGCAGCCTCACTGTGTTTGTGCCTTGAAGGCTGGTACTGGAGTCACAGACAGGTTTGGGTTGGAAGGGATCTTTCAAGGTCATCTAGTCCAACCTCCTGCACTGAGCAGAGACATCTGCAACTAGAGCAGGTTGCTCAGAGCCCCGGCCAACCTCACCTGCAATGGTTCCAGGGAATGGGGCATTGACCATTTCTCTGGGCAACCTGGGCCAGGGGCTCATCACCCTCACTGTAAATTTTTTTTCCTTATATCCAGTCTAAGTGTCTCTCTTTTAGTTTAAAACCATCCCCCCTTGTCCTGTCACAACAGGCCCTGCTCAAAAGTCTGTCCCCATCTTTCTGACAAGTCCTGAAAGGCCACAAGAAGGTCTCCCTGGAGCCTTCCCTTCTGCAGGCTGAACAAGCCCAACTCTCTCAGCCTGGCCTCCTAGCAGAGGGCTTCCAGCCCTCGCATCATTTTTAGTCCCTCTGCAGCTGTTGGAGCTTCCCAAGGGCCACCACCAGCAGGCTCCATGCTAGGTGCAGCGCTTTCCTCTCCTTGCGTGCTTAATGGCATTGTCAGCTCTTCTGGAGTTCAGTAGCTGAGTAAGCCCTGAGAGATCTTTCCCCTGCGTGTGTCTCATATTTCACTTTGATCACAAAGGTACTTGAAGAAAATCAAGATTTTTCTGTATGGTGTGGGAGGGGCTGTGTTGACTCCACACTGAGCTGTCTGGGTGGAAGGAAGTTCAGGCTAAACCTTTGTTAGGGCCTTGGTTAATGAGAACCCAGAGCTCCTTTTAAATAGTGCCTTGCTTGTGGCACGATTTGCATTGACGCTGGTGCAATTGCCCCAGCCCAGACTGCTTTGCTAGCTTTGGAGATGTGTGTGGACTTTGAACCTCCTGGGAAAAGCTCTGTGTGTTGGCTTTACAAGGACGGTGCATAGTGAAACCTGGCAGCGTTGGGTACAGTGAGCACACACCATCATAACAGAAGGTCCTGCTGGTGCTTGAGACCCACAACAGCAAGCTACTGCTTGTCCCACAGCAGTTTGTCCAATGTATCTTCAAGAAGCTCTCACTCTGCTTTTAGTGTGGTGTCACCTCAACTTCTTAGGTGACATGGAATATAGGGCCCATGAACCAAGGGTTGGGGGGTGTTAAGCCTTTCGGTAAGGATGGATCTGCCTGCCTTGGAGCAATGCATGGATGATAGTCTGCTCCCTGACAGGAATTACTCCAGCAGTGAGAGCAAGGCTGAGGACTGACCCTCTATGTGGTTGTAGCAGCTGTCCCAAACCTCTTGTGGACTACCTGCTGGCTTCCCCGGCTGCTGAGAGCAGTCCTGACTTGTGCTGTGCATGTTCCTGTGGTACTTGGTAGCTTCTCTGATGCTTTCTCCAGCCCTGGGGCTGCTCCTTCTGGGTGGGCATCCAGGTGGGTGCATGTTGTGCTGGGATGGTCACCTTTGGGTGCTGTATGTTACCCAGCCTTGGATTGGGAGGGGCCAATGTGGTGTCTGTGGACACTGCTGTGAGGACAGCATACAGACCTTTGGAACTCTTTTCCATCTAGATGCCCATGATGAAGCTCCTCTGCCTTGTGTTCAACATGCAAGGTGCTGCAGATGCACTGTATGTTTAAAAATGTCACTTAGCTCTTATTGAAATTCTGATTCTAGCCAGTCCAGAACTCTCCTCTGACGCCTCATCTCAGTGCCAACCTTATTAATTACTCCCATGGAAGATTTGCATCCAATCCCCCAGCCTCAGTTCTCCCACGTCTGCCCGGGAGCAGGACTGCTGTGAAAGCATCTCCCTTTAAGTGATACTGTCCCTTCCTTTTTGTCTTCTGCCTCTTCACTTTTATTCAGTCCTCTCTTTCTTTTTAGGTCTCTGCCTCCATAGAACTGAGACATTTTGTTCTTGTAAACCAGCCCATGCAAAATTTTCTTCTCAGGCTCCTTACAGAGACACGCACAGTAGGCTCCTCTCAGCAAGGAAATTGCTGGCATGGGTCGCTGTTAGGTGATTCGGGCTGTGGTCACTTCCCATGCTCTGGTTTCTCTGCAGCCCTTCTCCACCCCTGCAACTATTTTCTTTTTAATCCTTCCCTGGCATTTCATTGTGCTTCAGAACAGGCGAGGGAGGGGGCTGGAAGAGGGTTAGTGTGTGGGTTTCTTCTTAAAGAAGGGTTGGTATTTTTTTTCTTCTTCCCTCCTCTTCTTGGCTGTGTTTCGCATTGAAGATAATGAGAACAGCATCAACACCTCCATCTCGAGGGTGGGAAAGTTAACCAGCAGCTGTAGAATGTAGTAAACCGGGAGGAGAGAATCCCCCATTGGACGCACTGAGCCCCTCTCTGCCTCCTCATCCACGGGCTGGGGCAGCGTGGGCTCAGCAGGCAGCTTGGCTGGGGCTGGGGCAGGTTTCCTCCGGGGCTGCCATGCCAGAGGTAGGAAGCGCAGGCACTTGTGGTGGGCATTCAGGGGCAGATGAAGCCAGGTGCTATGGCTGGTGGCTGCAGAAGCCACCATGCCCCGTCTGCAGCCCTGGCCCTGCCTTGCTGGCTGGAGCAGCGTTTGCAGGAGGTGCTCTTGCCGCTAGTGTGGGGGGCCCCGGGTGCGGGTCATGCATAAGGGTCTGTTTCCTCCCTCCCTTGCATGGTAGTAATGCAAAACATCCCATGGGTTTATGGCAGTAGCGAAGAGAGTCGACTTGTTTAGCAAATTCCTATGGAATTTTAATCTGGTGTGGGAGGCTACTGGTCTGGGAAGGCTTTTTTGGCCCCACTTCCACTCCGGCACATCCTGCCGCATTTCTCTGCGGGATCAGCTGGGGCTTCTTGGTCAGCAGCACAGACGGTGTATCTATTGGCGGTGTCGGCTGCGTGGTTATGACAGGTGCTGGGCCCTGGCCATGCGCTCCTGGTCCTGCTTTGTCCTTTGTTTGCCCCGCTAATATCTTGGAGGGGGACAGTGGCTGCCTGCTGTGCTGCAGAGGGGAGCCCTGGCAGGCTCTGCACCTCTTTCTGCCCTGTGCTTTCCTGTTGAGCTGCTGGGTGCTGATCGGGGCTGGCCCATCGCCTCCTGGGAATGCACAAGGAAGCAGCGTTATCCCTCTCCCATCCTTTTTGTGGAGTAGAAGAGAAGGGAAGGGATGTGGGAATGGGGAAAGGTATTATGAGTTCCCAGAGGTGACCAGTCTGAGACACTTCCATGTCCCGCTCTGTCTCTGCACCGTCCTCTCGGTGCTTCCCACTGCAGGATCAGCCTTGCTCAGGGGACTTGGCAAGAGCTGTGTTGCTGTGCTCCTGGGCAGGGGGCTGCTGCGGGGAGCTCATGGGTGTGTGAAGCTTGGTGGTGGTGCTGGGGGCTGTGTATGGGAGAGGAAATCCCGCTGTGGGGGCTGCAGGGAGTGGGTGCGAGTGGAGGGATGCTGCCTGGCATCGCCGCTCCTGGTGATAAGGCTGGCTCCAAATCTGTCCTTCCGAGCATCTCCTAAGCTGAATGCCTGCAGACTGAGGACTCTGGCATCTCCCTCATCCTTTTTACATCCCCTGGCTTTGCAGAACGTTTGGGCTTTCCTTTTTTTTTTTTTTTTTTTTGGACTCCTTGATAACCTACTGCAAGGCAGGACTTGGGTGCAGCTTTTCTGTCTTATTGCCTCTCCCTGGCACCGCTGTCCTTCCCCCTGCAGCCACCGTGTAAAATGGGGAGCTGTGTCCTTCCCTCCCTCTCTCCTCCAGCCGGATGAGAGGTCAGGAGCCTGCACTACACCAGCACCCATGCGCTGGAGGTCAGCCCTGCGGATGCCGTGGGACCAGGCTTTGCCAGCAGCCTGTGCTGTGTCAGCCTTTACACACCGGCTGCTTTTGGTCACGGTGTCACCAAGCCCACAAATCTGGAACTTTAACAAAAGGCGTTGCTGTGCTCTAACTGCTTCTGTCCAACCCTTCCCTGTCACTTGTCTCCTTCTGCTCCGTATCTCTTTGCACAGCATCAGACGTGGGAGGAGCAGCCAGCCCCGTCACACCGCGTGTGCTGCAAGTGTAAATTAAATGTACAGGCGTGGCTGCTTGCAGAATGCAGCCAGACGGTCACACGCATGAATTTAGTTTGCTTTAATGATGTAACCAATTTGCAGCCACCCAGGACCGAGTAGCTCTGCCTTGCTGGCAGGGGCAGAACTCAACTCCTGGTACCTCTCTGCTGAAAATTGCTGGCTCCTGCTGCTTGAGGTGGGCAAAGCTCAGCCCTTGGTAGCACCAGGGCTTGGGCTGCTTGTTTTGGTCTCTGTCTGGCCAAGAGCTGGGGCATGCAGACACACAGGTCAGCCTGGGGATCCACAGAAGCTGTCCCAGCAGAAGGAGATGGCTCAGTCCTCATCTGTTTTCCAAACGAAGCCCAGGAGCTGGGCTCTGCTGTCAAGGAGGACAGAGCTGAGCTGCCCCCAGTCCAGAGCTGTGCTGGGGCAATGGACAGCACTGGGCAGGCCGGTCTTTGCCTGTGAGCCCCGCGGGGCTCTGCTGTCAGAGCTGCTGGGTGCCTGCTGGCACCTGCCTGGGCTTGTCCTGTGCTAATCCTTACTGGGACCTGGGTCTATTTATCTTATTAAACACCCTGCAAAGATCCTGCATTCCTTTGGGATGACTTCCAGGAGCAGGGGAGCTCTTTGTGCTGTGTGGGGGACGGAATGGCCCCATGCCCCAGGACTGGAGGAATAACCTGCCCTCCATCATGGGCTGTGGATTTGAGGAGGTGAATGCTGCCCTGCAAGATGCTCCCTCCTTGCAAAAGCCACTCTAGCAGTGCTCTTTTCTTTTTTTCCTTGAAAAATTGCTCCTCTTCCTCCATTTTCAGCTTCCCGGAATAATTTTCTTTGATTAGCAAAGGAAATGGAACTCTAGTGCTTTCAATAATTCATACCTAATTTGGCTAATTCCTGCCTGGCTACAGCACGGACTACAAAGTGAATAAGAATGTGTGAGGTTTCAAAGCACTCTTTCTTATTTGCTTCTAATTCTTACTCCCCTGGCTCTTCCTGTGTCCAGCAGCCACATCAGTCTCTCTTAACCTCCCTACTAAGCCATGGCAGGCTGAGCAGCGGGTGTGTGCAGCGGCACAGGCTGGGCTCTGCTCCCAGTCCTGCCTCAAAACTCCGTAATTGCTGCTTGTCCTAAGCTTGCCCTTCCCTACCCAGTGTCTTGCCCACTTTCTCTTGCTGCTTGGTTGCTTTATGAGTGATCTCCATCACCACTGCAGCTGAGACCTTAAGCGGATCAACACCTCTGAGCTCTTGTGCCTTGGCCACATCCCAGCCCTATTAATTCCCTTTGCCTCCGTAGGTCCATGTTGCAGCTTCACCCAAAAGCCACCTTCCTTGGTTGGTGAATGTGCTGCCTGGTTTTTGTTTTTTTTTTTTTTTTGTTTGTTTGGTGTTTGTGTTTTGTTTTTTTTTTTTGCAGTGCCTTGCACTGACCCCCAGCTGCTTTCTCCCATCCCAGGGGTAGTGCTGGGCAGCAAGATCTTGTGGCTCATGCAGAAGCCTGATGGTAAAAGGCCTTCTGCAACTTAAACTGCTGTAACGGGGTCTGTTTCCTCTCTTTGAGCAGCTGGCAGAGCAGGAGCCGTGGCTGGTGTTTGCCTGGCATGCTGCAGAGGAGTCTGTGTGTGTCATCTGTACTAGGCAGTGGTTTTGATCCTCAAGCTGAGGCCACGTGGGTTTAGCTGGATTTCTTGGATTTAGTGGATTTCTGCCCTGAAAGAGGAGCGGCACTGCTACTTACTGTTTCCAGAATAGAGATGCTCTTTCACAGCTGGGCTTTGTGTGTAGCCTCACTCTGTGGCTTGCTTATTCCGTTATCTCGTCTTGAGCTGTCTTTTCAGGAGAAGGAAAGCAGGTTAAAATGGCTCTGCTGCTCTTTTCCAGATCCAGGAGACAACTTAACATCTTCCATGACCGACTGCCTCTTCCTATCTTGTTATATATATTTATTTTTTTTTCCCCTGTGCAGTAGCGGATGTTGGAAGAGAGCTGCACGCTCCCAAAGGATGTTGTGTCATCTTGATGGGCTGTAAGTGCATCTCCTGTCTAATATTAGACCACGGTGCTCTCTCCATCTTGCAGGGATGCTAATTAGCTTAAGCAAACTGGAGGACTGGCTGTGCCTCAGCATCTTTGATTTGTGGGTGATACTCAATTAAAGAAAGGAGAACAGAAAAAGGTTGAGGGAGCTTTTGCTGATCTCTGCACTTCTACGTGCATTGCCTCACTATTTAGTCCTCAGTTCTGTGTTTCAGGTGAGCAAAGCCAGACTTGTGTGGAGACCAGCTCACAACTCTCCTCAGATGCTCAGGAGTGCTTTGGGTTGGAATTAGCTTGCAGAACAGGAGGCTTAGAGGAGACCTCACTACTCTCTACAACTACCTAAAAGGAGGTCGTAGTGAGGCTGGTGCTGGTCTCTTCTCCCAAGTAAATAACGGCAGAACAAGAGGTAATGGCCTCAAGTTGTGCCAAGGGAGGTTTAGATTGGATATCAGGAAGAAGTTCTTTACTGAAAGAGTAAAGGAACAGGCTTCCCAGGGAAGTGGTGAAGTCACCATCCCTGGAGGTGTTAAAAAAATGAGTAGACATGGCTCTTCAAGACATGGTCTAGGGGTTGGGGAGATGTTGGAGGAAGGCTGGACTTGATCCTGGAGGTCTTTTCCAACCTAGATGATTCTATGGTCTGATCTAAACTGCTCCTCCTGGGGAGAGAGGCAAGTGCGGAGGCTCAGAACTTGCTGGAGAACCATGTGAAGCAGTTCTCTTTCCTTGAAGGGCTTCAGATCGATTTGCCCCTGTTAACAAGCTGTTTAACTCCCTTAGGTGCTGTCTGCGTTTCTGCAGACCGAGACAGGTTATGGTAAGTAAGCAGCGATATGGTCCCAGTTTGTGAGACCAAGTCTGTGACCTGGCAGGGAGTGGGACCCAGGAGTCCTCACTTGGTGGGGTGCTCATGGCTGCCAGCAGTAGAAGGGGAAAGATCCAGATGGCTGTGATTACCTGCCTGCATCGTGGCTCTGAATGGATGGGGCACATGCTCCTCTGGCTTGGCTGTTTACTCCTACGAGAACAGGAATTGCCAGGTGCTCAGCTCTGGTAACCAAAGAGTTGAAGTTGTCTGTGCTGTACTTCTGAACCCCCAAAGTGCAGAAGAGAAGTCACTGGAGGGCAAAGGGGGGAGAAAAATCAACCAATGCATTGCCTGCCAACTGTGATTCAGCTGCCAAATTGTGATTGTCTTGGCTCTGAAGCTGGTCGCCTTGGCCAAGAAGTGCTGTATCTCACCCTGTTTCTGGGAAAAAAAACAATGCTCTGGGGCCTTAGGTCAGTTCAGGCCTTCAAGTACTTGTAGTGCAGTCATTCTTTGATTTTACACAAAGGAAGCATCGCTGGTGCTGAGGGTGTAAAAGTGATCTGAATGGATCTTCTGCCTGCATAAGCTGGATCTTGGCTTCTCACCTCAGCCAGGACAGCCCCAAATGAATTTTCCTTGTTCACATGGCCTGGGAAGCGGCTGGTGGTAATGGGCATGGATGTGGAAAATCAAACTGGCCAGCTGGAGCTGTGGGGTGTGTTTCCAGCACTGTGCTCTCTGCTAATGTGGTGAGATTCCTGGTTCCTGTGGAAGGCAAAAATCACCTGAGGCTGGGAAGAAAGGAGAAGAGTGAAAAAGATTAGAGCATGTTCTGGGGGCTGTGCCTTGGTGCCTGGTGCTCCCGTTACCAGTACCATGGACTGGCTTCTCCACTACCTGTTCAGCAGTGCTGAGACACCCTCTCCCAGTGCCAGCAGCGATGCCCAGGGGTCTGTAACTGCCCCTGAAAGTCAGGGCAGGCTGGATCTCATCCTTTGGGCAGCATTTCCCGTGAGTACCTATGGAGGTTGAGCAGGAAACCTCTGGAGAGCGAGCAGAGTGCTGGTGTGTGGTGTCTCACACCTAGTTAACCAGAGGCACACAGTGGTGTGCCACCAGAGGTGGTTTTGGACCCTTTCTGAGGGCTTCTCTGTCCTGGAGGCCACTTCCATGTCCCTCCCTGCAGCCAGCCCAGGAGAAGAGGTGCATCTCTGGGCTCTCCTGGGTGCTTCCTGCCAGCAGTACTGGCCCTCTGCCTTGCACCCTTCTGCAGTTTAAACCTTAATCTGCTCTTGCGCTAACGGGCAGCGGCCGGGCGGGCAGCCAAGGACGGCATTCCAGTCATAGCTCAGCCAGGTAGGCTGGCAGGAGAAGCCCAGCTCAGCGGGATCTGCGGAGCGAGGTGTGGCAGGAGCAGCCTGCCCGCAGGAAAGGGGTGCCGTGGGGAGCGGGGCGTTCCCGGCTGGGCTGGGGCCATGGCCCAGCAGCACTGGTGGCACTGGCCGTCCAGGGGTGCAGGCAGGGGTGGCATCCTTCTCTGGCATGGGTAGGGTGGGATCTTGTTGCTGATCATCTCCTCTCTTGGGTCCCTGCTCCTGCAACCTTCTTTCTCTTGGTGGCTGTCCTGGTAGAAGAGGACATGTGCTGAATTTTTTTTAAGATGCTGGTACGTGATTGCTGGGGAAAACCCAGCACCTTCTGATCTGCGGCAGATCAGAAAGGTCCTTACTTTTAATTTGGGACTGGTCCTGTAACTCCTGGATGGTTGCATTTGAAATGGGCACCCAGCAGGAAAGGGGCTGGAGAGGGCTGGCTGTGCATAGCTGCTGAGCTGGGCTTTGGGATGCTGCAGGGGAGCCCAGTCTTCCCTGTGTGTCTTTCCAGAGGGAATGGCTCCTTCACTGTTGTCTTCTATGTAATTTGGGTTCTCTTCAGTGTTTTCAGGGGTATTTTTATCATGGTGGCCAAGGAGCATTCCTCTGCAGCAAGTGCAGGATGGTACTGTGGCTCTTCTGCAGGGAGATTTTTCCAGGGCGTTCTTTCAGGCAGATCCATTTTCAGCCACTTACTTCTCATTCCGTTGGTACCTGAAAACTTTGCTAACAGACCTATCAAGCCTGCGGGATCAGAGCTGAGTTCTCTTCCTCAATTATTACTCTCAGCAAATCCTTTTGCCTGGGCTGGAGGAGCCGTTTGTGTGGTTCAGGATTGGCAAGATCTTGGCCTGGGATAGGCTGTAACTTCATTTGGAACAGTCGTGCTTTGGGGAGCCAGCCTTTGAGAAAACAGGTTCTTTATCTGTTTTATTTGTCCATCTCCTGCTTACAGCCGGTTTCTCTCTCGGCTTTCCCTGTTCCACTGGGCCGTCTGTTTATGTAGTGATAAAATCCCTGAGCAAATTGTTTTAACTGATGCTGTTTATCTAAGAGATAAACTCGGATCAGTGGAAGCTCCTGGCAGTTGCATGGGGAAGCTCTGTCATGAGGAGCCATTTGAGCTCGGTCTAGGTGAGCACTTCTGCTTCTTTCAGCACAGTTGGCTTCTTAAACCTTTTCCAGACTAAGCGCAGAGACCAAAACTTGCAGAAATCCGCTATTTCTTGCTGTCTTTGTCTCATGGTTGGAACAGCAGGGCAGCCCTGCATCCATCAGTGTGCCTCTGCTTTGGGAGGGGGGTGCTTGCTGCCAGTCTGTGCTGTGGTGGACTCTGCCTGGGCTGGGGGTGCAGTGACCATGAGCTATCTCTCAAGTGGCCTCATGCCCACTCCCTAGCCTGCTGCTCCCTTTCCCCCATCCCAATCCTGCTTCTCTGCAGGGAGCAACCTGTTCTTCAGTTCTAGTGGGTCATGAAAGCCTGGGGTCTGCCTTCCTCAGCAGTGCCAAGCCATAAACCAAAGCTCAGGTGGTTCTTGCAGGTCACCTCTGCAGTGAGCAGAGCATCAGCTCAGTACTTGGAAGTCTGGAGGATGTGTAACTAAGTGGATTGGAGAAAAGGTGGATTTAGATATGGGAAGGCTTCAGGATGCATGCAGGTTTGGCTCCTGCATCTGTGCATGCTCTGTGACCTGGTGCTCTGGTCATGGGGATCTGGAGCCGGGCGCTAGAGCTGCGGTGGTCTAGCAGCCCTCCGCTCCAAGGGTGGCTGGTGTTTCCTCAGATAAGTAGCCAGGTCACTTGTGGCTTTGTTTAATAGATGTGCTGAGGAGTGAGCTCTTGTGTACAGGAAGCATTTCCCACCCTCAGCACGTCTCCCAGCCCCCACGGGCTGCTGCATTCCTGGGCAGTGAGGTTGCCTGCAAACAATGGCACCGAGATGCATGTCCCTATAGGATGGGTGACGTAACCCTGGTGAGGAGACACCCCTTCTCCATAGGCTGGCCTTTGTCTGTGGCAGCTCTCTGGGGTGTGCTTCCCTGCCTTTGGTTAAGTCTTCATCTTGGGTGCCAGATTTCTGGATCCACACAAGCTTGGGAAGGGGGAGGGAAATCTCTGATCATTCCATATGGCTTTTTGCCGCCATGCCTGAGGACACCAAGTGCACGGTGCCTGGTGCCTGCTGCTATGGGCCAGGGGACAAGGGAGCCGTGGGGCTGGAGTTGGGCCATCTGCTCTGCTTGTCACTGGCAGGCCTCAGGTTTGGTGGCTCCGGGCACAAGAGTGTGTGGCAGGGAGAGGAAGGATCCTAACAGAGGTTGCCCATTGCTGGGGCCTCCAGCCTTGCCTTCAAAGAGTAATGTCCCCAATGTCCTAAACACCACGTGTCTCCCAGGCCTCTGAGCACTGCTGCTGGCATGTCTCGGTGGGACCAGGCAGCCCACAGCTCTTCTCGTGTGGATGCTCGGGCCTCTTGGCTTGGGACAGGCTTTCACTTAAAAGGTTGTTGTAAAGGGCTGCAATGCAGATGGGTGTATAGGAAGTGAATTCTCTCCTGGCAGCAGGCTCAAAGGGAGGCCACTCTTACACGAAGACAAGTTAAACCAAGAAACTGGTTGCCAGTGGATGGTGTAAGAGCCAGAAAAATTAAGGGGCTGAAAAAGGATTAGGCAAAAGCACGATGAGTGCGTCAATCAGTTATTTGGCAGTTGTATAAGTGAAGCCAGTTCTGGCAGAGGAAGTCCCTCGAGCTGATTTCCAGATTGTGGGATGGCATAGGGTAACAGCAAGCTTGCTTGGCACTTGCTTAGCTCTGGGTCTCTTCTGTGAAACATTTGCTGCCAGCAACCATCAGCAGGATATGAACCAGAGGGGTCATTGGTCCTGCCACCGTGGCCTCCCTAGTTCTTGTCTCTCCTCCCAAGCTTTACAGTGATGATGCTGAAGAAGAAGATGAGCTGCAGTGGGAGCTGTGGGTGTTGCATGCTCTCTGCTCGCTGTCCCCAGGCACAGGGAGGGGGATGCAAAGCCAAGCTCTCATTTGGAAGCTGCCATGGCTTCCGGCCCCCCCAGTGCTGCAACCCCAGTCTCCCCAAAGCTCCTGGCTGGGGTGGCCCGGTGTGCCCCAGCCTGAGGAGCCTGCCTGTGTGTGCATGCTGGGGCCCTCTCTGTTTGCAGGGCGGGCACGTGGCTTCCTCAGCGCAAGGCTGGGCAGGTCCTCGTGCTGCAAAAACTTGTCTGAGAAGCTGCGTCTTTCTCCACTCCCCTCCTGGGCTGCTTTCCCTTCAGCTGTGTGGGTCCTCCCCTGCGTTGCTGGCCCAGCAGGCTGCAGGTTTTGGGGTAGGCGATTGCTTGGCCATGTGGGTCATGGGTAGCACTCCATCTTCAGCTTACCTCTCCCTGCTCTGCTCCATGCTGCAGGTCGGGAGGAAGGAAGGGGGAGCAGGAGCATCCCACGGAGTCCTGTTTGAGCATGCGTCCCAGCTTGTGGTGGCAGTGCCCAGATGAGGGTGGCAATGCTGGCAGAACAGCCTTCCTCTGTTCCAGCCCCTGGGGGAACAGCGGCAAGATGAGGAGGTGGGGTTGAATCTCTTCTTTATCCTTCTGCAGTGCACAGAACAGTCTTAATCTCTGTCATATTCACTTGCCAGTGGAGGGCTGGAAGGGTTAGAGTGCTCTGTACCCCAGCTGGAAGGATTTGGCTTGAGGACCCTTAAATGTGCAGCGAGATACAGCTCCTTCTCCAGCCTTTTTCCCCTTTCCCTGCCCAAGACCGCGCTCCCTCGATGTGTGCGCGCTCTGTTTGCGTAACCTGTTCTGGCATGTGCCCTGGTCAGGTGGATTATGTGCGGCAGAGCTCTGCCAGCCTGGAATCCCAGCTATGCATCCCCTGAGCGCCCCTGGATGCAGAAGCAGACACCCCTTTCAACCCTGCCAGCAGCTTCCAGTAGCTTTCCTGCAGCGCTGGTGCCTCTCGGAGAGAATCTGGGCGATGCCGGAGCTTGTCGAAGGATGTGAGAGGGGAATGCTAGGGAAGCGGCACCTCTGCCCAGTGCTGGTGCAAAGCTGGGACTGGTGGTTAGGGTGTGAGGCTGGTGGGAAGCAGCTGGCATCCCTGCCTTGCTGGGGGCTTCTTGTGTGAACTTGCTCGGGTGCTGTGTGTGGCTGGGAGCTGCTCCTCTCCCTCCACAGGAGACGTGGGAGTCTGTGGGATGGGGAGCTGCAGGCAGGCTGGAGTTGCTGAGTGCCGTTCCAGCAAGGAATGGCAGTGCTGCCCTGGGATGACTGGGGAAACTGGGGGGACAGTCGCTGCTGAGGGAGAGTTGGGCTCCCCAAGGTGGCTGCTGCTGGCTTAGCAGCTGATGCCTGGAGAGCAGAAGCGTGATGTCCTGTGTGCACGTGCTTCCCACGGTTCCCCTTCCCTCCCTCATCGGTTGTTGTTCATGTAAAAAGGTTTTAATCGCTTTATGGAGAGAGATGCTCGTTATTTTCCGCTGACACCCAGGCGGGCCCGTGCCAGGCACAGCACTGCACTGTTCTCTGCAGGAAGCTGAGGGTGAAACTTCTAATCCTGTAGGAAAAGCAGTTTTCCATTTGAGGCAATGCTGAACTGCTCTGCAAATCCATGTTCTTCCAGCCCTGGGCCGGAGCAGCGGGTTCCTGGCTCCTGCGTGGTATCAGTGGGCAGGAGGGAGCTAATTCCTGTGATGTTCCCATAGGCAGTGCAGTTATTCTTAGAGGGCTGGGCAAATCCTACAATATTATCAGGGTTCCTGCAGTCCTGTTGCCAGGGTTTGTCAGTAAACCCTAGGGACCGAGTCATATATTTAGCTCTCAGAACAAGGCTTATTTTGTTTGGAGATAGCCTGGCTGGAGGTGTTTCCTTGGAGGATGCTGAAGGAGTACCCTGTGCCCCTAGAGGTATTTCTCAATGAAAAGTGGAGTTCTGCTCTACTTGGTCAGGTCTCCTGCTCATGGCCCTGGCTTGTTGGCTGGGGCTGTGCTCCACTGCTTGGACTGAATCTGTTGGGTTAGGTGGTTTAAGTGTTCACCTTTGCCTCTGGACTTTGCTGTCACTCAAGGCAGAATAATTGCAAGGTAATAATTGCACCTGGATATTTTAAGCTGAGCTCAGGTGGTCACTTGTACCCAGGCTTCTCTAGGGGCCTGTGTTGGTGCACAAAAGCCGAATGCATGAGGTTATTTGTGGATGCTCAGCATGGCATGTGAGTGGAGAGCTGGGGTGAGAGCAGTGCCAATGGTAGAGGTCCTGCTGCTGCTTCTGGTACTGGAGGCTTTGTCTCTTCTTATGCGTATACCTTCACCATCCCTGGAGGGGTTTCAAAGCCATGGAGATGTGGTGCTGAGGGACATGGTTTAGTGGTGACCTGGCAGTGCTGGGTTAGCAGCTGGACTTGATAATCTTAAAGGTCTCTTCCAACCAAAACAATTCTATGATTCATAATGGTTGTGAGAAACGTTGCCCTGTACTGAACAGGCTCAGCAAGGCTGAGCCCCCTGGTACATCTCACTTGGCCAGATGCAATACCAGGGGACAGGGTGTTCCTTGGAGCAGTACTGGGTGACACCAGCATCTTGAGAGGTAAACTGGAGCAGTGAGCAACAGACACGTGGGGAAGAGGGATCAGCACACTTCCTGGGCAAGCCCTGATGTTCATGGTGATGTGCTGCACCAGCTGGTCCTTCTCTTGTGTCTCTATTGAACAGAGACCGCTATAGCAGGGCTGGCAGTGGTTTGAATAAAGCTCCTCCATCCAGCCTTGCCATGTGACAGCCCTTCTTACAGCTTTATAAAAACTTCCCTTTCTGCCAGTTTTACACGTTTAAATTATTGCATAAATGTGGTGGCAGAGGGCTCTGGTTGCGGCTTAGATAGGAGAGGTGGCACTGCCAGACTGCAAATGAGGCTTGTCGCTCATTATTCCTTTCTTCCCTTCCTGTCGCCTTAAGCTGGGCTTTGCAGCAGCAAAGACCCATGTGCTGGGCTCATCTGTGTCACTATTGAGCTCTGGGGCTCTTTGCAGGGGGAAGAGGATGGTGAGAGGAAATGGGGAGGGGGTGGCTGTGGGCTTGCTGGAGCTGGGAAGAAAAGCAGCTTTGTGAGGCTGCCCTGCCCCGTCAACCCAGAAAATGCCTGGCTGGAGCATGGGGTTGCTGCAAGCACCTTCCTGTCTTGGCTGTGCTGCCTGGGAGGGTGTCATGGTCTGGGCTGCTGGAAGATGGAGCCAAACTTGTTAAGCTTCTTGATGCTGTGGCTACAAAGATCGTTAAAGGTGGGGAAATGGCTACGGAAATGAGCTGGAAACTTGCTGTCTGGGATGGCCTGAATGGATGGTTGCAACTTGCACAGAGCATCTTACCTGTCTACCCTGATACAGACCTCAACCTCCTCTGTCTTCCGCTAAGAAGCTGCTTATGTACTTGGAAGCAGTTGATGAACCTCTCCCCTCTGATGCCCTTCCTCTAGACTGGGCAGCCACACCTCTTCTGGTCTGTGCTAGTCCTTGACTCTGCTTCCCGGAACCAAAATCCCCATTAGCAATGGCTTGCTACTGTTTTTCAGATGGCTTTTTTCAGCCTGCTTCCTTGTGTCTGATGCCTGTAGTGCTGACCATGTGAGTGATGAGCTGGGTCCTGTCCAGCTGCAGGCACCTGGGAAAGGCTCTTGCTCTCTGGGCAGGCCGAGATAAGGCTGTAGGGAAGCTGCCTTGCCCAGAACTGCTGCTACCTGCTGAGCATGCGTGCAGGGAGCCGCTTTGTCAGGATGGCTTTTCCTGGAGCCCTAACGCAGCTTTTGGGCAGTCTGTACCACCCAGTCTGTGGTCTCCTGGTGCGATGTCTGTAAAAGTGTGTGCTGGGAGTGGAAAACAGCTGCCATTTGGTTGTTCCGTGGACCACATGCAGTCTGCCTTGCATGGAAATGAAATTCTTTCCCACTTTATCTACCGGATATATCCTGTTGTGACGTTTGTTTGGTGTTTTTATCTCCTGTAGTCCATCTTTGTTTTGGAGCCTCTCAGTGGAACATCAAAGGCTGGATTTTCCCACCCACTTACTCGGGGAAGTACAGAGCTGGCTGAGCCCAGGGCAGTGCTGCTTTGGGTAGAGCAAGAGCCTCCATCCCAGCAAGTGCCCACTTGGCTTCTACATGCTCTCAGGCATCCTGAGCAATAACCAGGCCAGCCTTAAGGTACTGACAGGGTCCTGGGCAAGTCTTCAAACCTGGGCATGTGAGAGAGAAGCTTCTGCCTCCAGAAGTGGCTCTAGTAAATAGGAAAAAGGATATCTGAAGTTTAGACCCCTTGTCAAAGAGATCTGATGCTTTCCCTGGTTTGTGAAAGCTGAGCCCTTGACCTCCCCTGAGAAATTCTTGGCCCTCAGATCAAGTTGCATGTCCCGATGTCGGACTGCACACAGACCCCGGTGGGGTGAGAGCTGCAGGTGCCTGAGCACCCCTCAGGATCTGAGGTCATTTTTACCTGCCTGAGGAACAATCAGAGCAGGTTCCTTGGGCTCAAGGCCATGGGGACTGGCATCGCTGAGCCTGGCAAGGGCCTCTTGTCAGCATGGGGACAAGCTGGAGCTGGCCCCAGAAGTTGTACAGTGCTGGGCCGGAGACTCTGTGGCAGAATCCTGCTTCTCACGGCTTCTGAGGTGCCACCCGTACTACAAGGGATGGATGGCAAGACCTGAGAGGGTCTTACAGACCCAGGTTGGTCTGTGACCCCAGCTGTAGGCAGCAGCTTTCCTGTCGCTGGAGAGAAGACGGGACTCTGGGCTGAGCTGCTTGGAGCCAGGAGGTTCTAGGGCGGTGAATCGTGGCTGGCAGCGCAGACGCGCTGATGGGCTTGGAGCCTTGCCCCTTCCCACCTTACCTGCGGGGAGACATTCTTCTTGCATCTGTTCATCAAGCCCTGTGCTGGCCGAGGTTCGCTTGCCACCTTCTTGGTGTTTTTCCCAGGCAGAGACGAGATGTGCTCCTCATGGCAGCCCAGGCTCAGGCTGTGCAGCTGCGCTCAGGGTGTCCTCCTCGGTTTGCCCATGCCAGGCAGGGCTCCGTGCGGTTGTGCCCCTTTCCAGGGGCTGGTCGCTGCTGTCCTCTGAGCTGGGGAGCGAACCACAAGGCTTTCCAGCTAGCTGATGCTGCTGTTAGAAGCCTGTGAATCTAGCTAAAAACTGAACACCTCGCTACAAATGGCTTCCTCACAAAAGCCTGGAAGGGCGTTCTGTGGGAGCTTGATGTCTGATGGGCAAACATGTACTTCCCAATCTCACACCGTGTGCTTTTTTCTTTTCAGATTTAACTTGATTCTTCTCTCCCGAAGTATGGTGAATTCTCATCCCCTGGGAGTGGAGATAGCTTCCTCATCCTTTCCTGCAGCAAGGTCTGGCCTTGCTGGGGCTCTGACACGTCCGTGTTCGCAGGGTGTTTCTCCCCTTGGAGGAGCTCTTCCCAGCCCAGCTCATGTTCCAGGCTTTATTCTCTAACAAACTGCAGGAGGGATTTCTGAGCTGCCTCGGTGGGATGAAGGGTATAGGCATACATCTTAAGCTAGCCTGTTATTTTACAGCTGCCTTTCCTTTTGCTAGCCTCGTCGCAAAGGGAGCGTGCCCTGGGCACGCTTGAGGAGGGATGTGCTGCAGACAGGCCCAGGTACCTGCTCTGCCTTCCCTGGGGTAACACCTTGTTTGCTCGGTGAAGTGGAGAGAAATGAGCTCTCCTGGTGCTCGGTTGTGCTGCAGCACTCGCTGTAGGGGCTGCGTCGGGATGGCGGGTGTGCAACACCCCCAAAGCACTGCCCATCTGTTTTCAGCGGGCTTTCGTAGCGACATGGGCAAATTCATTCCGACAGAACACAACCCTTCCATTTGCAGGTGTAAGTGAAGCCGGTGGTAGATAGAAGTAGCTCAGGGATTTGCTAGTGGATAAAACTTTGGTTGCCTGGGAGCATCTCTGCTTTGGATTCAAGCAAGGGGGAGCTGTATCTGCCAAATTCCTCCTAAACTCTGCCTTCATCCCAAGCTTCCTACTGACACCAGCTGATCTGCTTCATGCTCTTCTGGCTCATGAGAACCCTTGCCTGCTGAGCTCAGAGCTGCTGGCTGGGACCCAATTCCCAGGCACTGAAGCAGGAGGGAATCTAAAGAAGCCCAGGCTGGAATTGTTTTTCTAGACTGATAATTTCTCCCAGACAGCTCTCGGTTAGACTCCTAGCCAGCTGGACTTGCACTTTCTTTGCCCAAGGGAGTCTTTTCTCGACTCTGTGAAGGCCTTGTGGAAGTGCAGCCTGGCTCCCTCGAGGCTGTGAGTGATGCTTTCAGCAATGTCCTGCCCTGCCACTCCACTTGGCCTCTGGATTTAAATGATATGGAGTCAGAAGGAAGCAGGGCAGGACCCGTGGGAGAGGCTGGCTGTGACTCGAGGGTGCGTGAATGGTGATGTATAGCCTTATGAAAGCTGGAAGCATCCTCTACTTGGGGTGCAGTTCTGGGAACAGCCTTGCTAGTGGACTGCAGAGTGTGCAGTGTTGCCTTCTGTAGCTGCTCTGAATGATCTTACCTTGACATCATGCCCACCTGCACCTGTTGTGTGGTGTCCATTGCAGGAGCTGCAGGTCCATCTGGGTTTAGCCCATCTTTCCCATGTGCTGTTTTTCAATGGAGCATTGCCTTTGGGCTTCAGGCTGGGCTTTTACAACCCTGCCTGCATGAGAGCGACCAGAGGAGTGGAGGAAACAAAAGGAAAGATGTTTTAAGATGGCAGCTGCACCAGTCCTGCTGGGGCAGGCCCATGGGCAAGCTGTCTCTGAAGGCAGGAGGCTGTTTATGCCCTGCTCCTGCTTTACTGTGCTGCCTGTCCACCACAGTTGGTGGCTGTCACCTTGGCCAGCATGTTCTCGCACCTGCAGAGCCTGGCCCCGCTCTCCAGGAGCATCACACTTGGCAGGATTGGCTGGTGGTGGCACTGGGGGCACTGGGCTCTCGTGTGCCCAAAGGGACCTGCCCCCTCCCTGTCTGCCAGCAGCTGCAGAAAGGAGTGTGCGATAAGTGCTTTCTTCTTCCCCAAAACAAGGATGTTGGACATCCCGTCCCTCCGCCCGGCCGAAGCGTGGGAACCCTTTGGTGAAGTGCTGCCCTGGAAGTTGGTCCCAGCGGGTTGATGTCCTTCTGCCAGAGGATGAAGGGAAGCAGCAGCGTGGACTGTGAACCCGGCCAGAGAGCCTCCAGCCCCGAGGGATCATCTGGCTATTGCCTCTGTCAAGACAAGAGAAAATACTTCTCTGGGGCTTCTATTTTCACTAGCAGAATCCGGTGGCTCCTTCGCACATATTCAGTGCCTTTTGCCCGGCTTTCCAGCAGGGCCTTTTCCTCCCCCACCACAGAGGTCTGCACCCTGACCCTGCACGCACAGATCTGCAAGGACTTGGCTGCAGAGCAGCGCTGTGGGTTAGTGCAGAGGGCTCCTGGGGGATGGATCTGGCCCCCTCCAGCTCCTGTTGCAGAGGAGGAGGAGGGCACTGAGGGGTTAAGCTACTGGGGCTTTTATACAGGAGACCCCCCCTTGCCTCTTGCAGCTCCAGATGCAGGAAGGAGAGGTTGGGGAGCTCCTTGGTGGGACCATGCACTGGGGAGGAGGAAGGAGACTGGTGTGGAAGGGCACTGGGGATGTGCACAGCATTGGTGGGACCTTGCTCCCTTGAGAAAGGAGGTTGCAGTAAGGTGGGGGTTGGTCTCTTCTCCCAGGTAACAAGTGATAGACAAGAGGAAACTGCCTCAAGTTGTGCCAGGGGAGGTTTAGGTTAGATGTTAGGAAAAATTTCTGCCCCAAAAGGGTTGTTAAGCCCTGGAACAGGCTGCCCAGGAAAGTGATGGAGTTACCATCTTCAGAGGGCTTTTGAAAGATGTATAGATGTGGTGCTGAGGGTTTAGTGGTGACCTGGCAGTGCTGGGTTAATGGTTGGACTTGATCTTCAAAATCCCTTCCAATTAAATTGATCCTGTGAGATGGAACTCCAGGGCTCTGCTCCCCGCTCCACCAGACAGGCTGGTCTGTGTGACACCTTACTCACGGCTCACACAAACGTGTGGCCCAGAGGCCTTGGCAGAAGCAGCTTCCCTGCAGCTGGTCTGCATGCAGCTCGTGATGGCACGTGCCTGCCTCTCCATGCGTCGTGGTGCCTAGAGCATGGGACGTGAGATGGCCTTACATCTGAGCGCCTGTCCGTGTACCCGCCTGACTCCAGCCTGTGTGATGAGCAGCCCTGCAGCAGTTGGTAGGGCTGGGAATCTGCCCTGCCACGTCTCTTAAGCACATTCCTCCCTGCCACGCTCCTCCTGAGCGACAGCCGGTCCTCTACCAGCGTGAGGATAGAGTTGAAAGGAGCTGGCACTTGCTTGAAGCCTGCCTCAGATTAAAGGCTTTCCCTTCACAGTAAATCTTGCATGTCTTACATCTTAATGTGTCACATTCTTTGCCCTGGAGCAGGGCTGGAAACCGGCCACTGCGAGGCTGACCTGCTACAGGGACGTGGGAGATCTGGGTGTCACGCTGGATGCTGCTCCCAACCGAGGTGGGAACCCATTGGCCTCGCTATGTGGGAGTCCTGCTCAACGGGACGGGCGAAGTCCCAGCTTGGGCTGTAGAAGCTGTGTGGTGATGCTGTGGGGTCTGCGTGGGTCTGCGTGGCCTGTAATGCCTGTAAGGGACAGATAATTGGTGGATTTCAACCGCATCTCGATTCGTACGTGCGTTTGGGGGGGTTTGGTGATGCTTTTGAGCTAATCCTTGCATCTGTAGCTAATGGCAGTTTAACACCAGTTAACAGCCTCGCAGTTCAGACAGATGGTCTGACTACGCTACGGGGGTGTCAAAATACAGGAATAATTGTTTACAGGCAGAAAACAGCCTACGTGGGAATCAACACCCAAAATTTGTTGGAATTTGTTTAGAAGGAGCCCATGGCCTCAGTCAATAAGGGGTGTGTGCAGCGAGAAGGGCCTGTCAGAGCAGCTTAAAGATGGGAGAATCAGGCTGGAGAGGGGAGAGCTGTCACCTGGCGCCATGGGACAGGCAGTGTGACCTGGCCAGGCTGGTGGGCAGGGTCCTCTGGCTTCCAAGCACTGTTCTCCTGGGAAGTAAGGGCTTAGAAGGCAAGACACTTAATGATCACAGCTTGCTCTGTGCTGAAACCACGATGGAGCGTGGATCCCACTTCTGTGCACTGCAAGGATGGTCCCAGGCTAGGTGGCAGGTGAAGAGCAGAGAGGTGGCTGCAGAAGCGTGGTCTCCTGCCCTGCCTTGGCGGAGAGTAGCAGGGCACATTCCTCTGCCCTGACTTCAAAGGTTGTTGCTGCATATACAGAGCCCAGCAGCCTTGGCAACCCTTGCTGGCTAGAGCGTTGGCAGCAGCTGTTTGCTGCTGTTCCCCGGATCTGCTGGGCTCTCACTGCCCTTTTGGCCTTACCGCTTTGGGAGAGATGCCCGTTCCCTCCCTGCAGGAGCCAGGGCATGTGCTATGGGTATGTGGCTCTGCTTTCCCCTGGCCTTGCTGCTCCCAAACCCCTTCTAGGCAGTTCATGTTGCTTGTTTCTACCTGCACTGTCTGCCATGCTGATCTTGAGGGAGTTGTGGAGCACCTCTAATCTGCATTTCAGTCTTGGCACCCTTTTGGAGGCGAGCTGCAAGAATGACACCCTCAGCTTAGGACCTTGTGTTAAAATGGAGTGAGATGGACCCAGTCCCAAGAGCATGCCCACTGGTAAGATGAGACATGGCTCCTGATCTAGAGCATCTTTATGCCACACCATAGCCCAGTGGGACCGGCTGGTCCCTATGGCCAGGGCACAGCACCAGCCAGCTTTGTGCTGCAGCACAACATTCCAGGCTCCATACCTGGGCAGTTGGAGCTGTGAGGAGAAGAACCAGGCTACTTTGTGGCTTGGCCCTTCAGTTAAAGACTGGGGAATGTCTATGGGTATCTTGCTTCCTGGGCTGATCAAGGTCCCAGGTTTTGCCTTTCTTCAGAGGACAGTTAATCTGGATCTGCTCTGTTTGTGGGGAGGGTGAGCTGCCCATTTCTAGGCATCTTCTCAGCTAAGCAAAGTAGGGACATGCTGCATCCTCATGGTGAGGAGCAGACAAATAAGTGGTCAGCTAAAAGAGATAGCAAGGGGAATTCTGGGGGTTCACAGCTACTTTGTAAGGGCTGGGGCAGGATCAGCAGGTGCAGGTCCAAGTCCTCCTCCATTGTCACTTCTCTATGCAGTTAACAGAAGAACTGCGTTTGTTCCTGTGGCTTTATATGCCAGCACTGGGTGGGAAGGGGGTGTTGCTATCAACAGCAAGCTGCCCTCTTTGAGCAGGATCAACCCTTTCTCATGCCCACCATTTACATCCTTAGGTTGTCTCAGGTGAGTCCCTGTTGTCCCAAGGTTTCTTCCCTGATTTAAGCAGAGCAGTATCTCTGTCTGCAGGGAAGAGTGAGTGAGAGGGCTGGGTTGTCCTGAGCGCTGGAGGAGGTGGGAGGTGTTGGGCCTTTTCCAGCCCTGGCTCCTTGCCCAGCTTTTTCTGAGCGATCCAGGTGACTTCAGCTGCATAACTCTGTCCCTGTGCTGGGAGCATTGCTGCAGCCCAATTAGGAGATTAAAGCTTGCTATCAAGCAGTAGTTTCTTGCTTTCAGCTCCTCCAGCTGATTGTGCTTCATTGTCTCTCTCAAGTCTTCTGAGCTTTGTCCACCAGATCCCAGCCCTCAGAGGGGACTGCAGAATATAACTCTTGTAATAGTTGTTCACTCTCCCCACGGAGGATTTCAGGTATATCCCTCTTGGCAGAGAAGAAAATGAGTCTGGCTGTTGTACAGAACAGACCTTAGGAGGAGGCTGTACCGGAAGAGGTGATAATGGAATTGCCAGCAACATCCTTTGGAGGTCCTGCTGGCTTTTGCCATATGAGCTAGGTGTCTGGGTGTGTGGTGATGCAAGACAGATGGATCTGGGGCCTCCGGAGCAGGAGAGTCTGCTCTCTGTCTCTTTTCCTTGCCAAGATCCCATGTGCTGCACTGCAGATTGCAGGCCTTCAGCACCCAGAGGTCCAAGGCTTTGCAGAAATCTAGTGTGAGGGGAGTTCCCAGAAAAGAAATAAACTTCACTGCTGCTTTCTTTCCCATCCTCACTGTGTGCGCATCCTTTGACTTCTCCGTGTCCTGGGCTGTACCCTTGGCAATATCTCTCCATCCTGGCAGGGCTCCGGGTAGATGCCACTTGGATGCTTCTTTGGCAGATGGATCCTCTTCCCTTGAGGGAAGTTTCACACTGCACTAACTGATGTTACCCAGCTGTGCTCCTCACCAGCTGTGCTGTTCCCTGCCACTGATTATAGTCTTTTTATGGGTTTTATTTGGCATCTCCTGCCTTGTCTGGTGGTCTCAAGCACTGCTTGGGCATCTCCCCTTCCTGGGGAAAGGCAAGTGCTCTTCTGCCACTTCATCTGTCTGCTTCCCCCTTGTTGGGTTAACTTTTGTTGTTGCATACAGAAGAGGAGATGAGGGTAGGCTGCTGCCCTGGTACTTCTGCAGAGGTCAGGCCTTCTCGTTGAGCTGCTTGTCAGCAGCATGGCAGGAACTGGGGACTATGCTGTCGTCTGTGCCACTGATAAGGCTTATCTGCCTTCTGCTGGAGTCCCTGCGGATCTGCAGGGGTTGGGATTTCTCCCTTGCTTTTATCCGGTCTGTTCTTCATGGGGCTTTGATCCACAAGTTTCTTGGGCTTGGAGCTGGGGTGGGTGAGGGATGATGTTTTGCAGGTTCACTGAACGGTTGGCTGCTCTTGGGGGGCTGCAGGCTTCTGGTGGTGGGTGAGAATGGGATGGGAAACCTCTTGTGCAGGGGGCGAGGAGTCAGCTCCCTCCCTTGTCCCAGTTCCAGCAAGGTTTTCTCCATGGCCAGCAGAACCAGCCTGCGCTGCCTGGGGAGGAGTGGGGCAGAGCAGCTCTCGCAATCCGTGGGTAGAGTTTACTCTGGTCTGACCAACTGTTTTTGCTCTGTTTTTTTGCATGTGCTGTCCTCTGCCACGTGGATTCTGGATTATTCATTTCTAGGTAAGAACAGCATTTATCTCTTTTCTCGGACTGAAAGTGGGGCCGGGGGAGGCTGGGCTGCATTTGGACTTGACACACAAGGACGCCTTGTGTGATGGGAACTTACGGCTTCAAGGGAGCGGAATATGTGTGCGTGGGAGGCTGATGGCTCGGATCAGCCTGTTCCTGGGCAGTGGCTTGCCCAGCCAGCAGCGAGCCTGTGTGGGTGCCTGGAGGGCTCCTCAGCACGGCTGGAGCTCTCCTGTGCAGGTGCCAGGAGTAAGCAGAGCACACGGGTCCCGTTTGCCCACTGCCACAAGAGAAACCACCTGTGCCCCTTTCTCCTTGTTGTCAGAGGAGTAAGAATAAAACTTCTGCAGAAGTGGGGATGGGCTGAGTATCAGCTGCTTGATTAGGTATCAGTGGCTTGGAAGGGATCGTGATGATGGAGATAAGGATACCTGGAATGCTTTAAACTGGGGCTGTCGTTCTCCTGCGTCTCTGTACCAGCAGCCAGAGTTGGTAGCGATGCTTTCCATCCCAGGAAAGGTGGCAGGGCTGGCTTCTCTTGATGCTCCCACATTCCTGCTGCATGACTGTGCCCCACACCAGACATCCCTTCTAGATGGATTGAACCTTTCTTCTCTGTTTAAAACTTCTCTGAAGTTTTAAATCTTCTATTAAAAAAAAAAAAAATTCTTGGTCCTTGCAGCTTCCTGTTAAGACTATTAATGCTCCGTGATCACAGAAGAGACCTCAGCTTGTCTTCTGGGCCCTCCTGCAGACAGAAATGATGCAGAGCCTTTAGAGTTCTGCAGAAGTTCTGCAGGAGAGTGTGTTAGGGGCAGGCAAGAGGAAATGCCGAGAGCTGCAGGACTCTGAAGCAGCAGGGAACTGGTGCCATCGGATACTGTCAGGCTTTTGCTTTGTACTACCAGCAGTACGTTGGCTTAGAAGTAGGGGGAAGACAGTTTTTAATGAGGTTTATTTATTCTATTTTTTCCCCCCTGTTTTATCGCAAAGCCTCTGGAGTGGCAGCTACAAGCCCATCACTGAGCCTCGCTGCCAGTTCTGCTGGCCTCTTTTGCTGGCCCAGAACTTGTTCGCTTGGAGTGACTGGCTGCTGCCTCTAATCCTGCTCTACCTGGCCGTGGGCTTTTGTGCCCTGCTGTCTCCCAGCCTGTTCCTTTTTGTGCTAATTATCCCTCATAATAGCTCTCTTTGCTCACAGCATTTTGCAGCTAGAGACTGTTTTTTCATCCTGTCATCTGTCTCTTGGATTTTGTTGTATCCTCAAGTATATAATGTAACTGGAAGGGACTATACATTTCCTGTGGTTTGCCACTCTTGGTCTCATGGTAGTGGGAGATGTCCTGCTGGTGCCCTCCCAAATGCACAACGCTGGACCTGGCCTGTCTTGGTGGATCAGGGAGGAAAAGCCCTGGGAACTGGAGCATCCTTCCCTTGTGCCTGTCTTTTGCCTGATCTCCTGAGTCTGGACTCATGATGTAGTCCTTGCCACAATGCCTGGGCACGACTGATCCTTGTTACACTCTCTTGCAAGAGGGAATGTACAAGCCCTGCTGTGAGGAGAGAGCCCTGAGAGTGAAGCCCTTGGCTCTCCTTGCAGCAGTGGTTCTCCCCATAAGGGTTACCTAAGAATGAGCATGTGGAGAAGTGAGTGTTCAGAGCTAGTATTGTTGCTGGGAGCTTTTTAGGAGCGTACATCTGTTCCAAAGTGCCAGCTCGTTCCTTTACCAAGAAGAGAAAAGGGTCAGCTTGTGCTTGGAAGGACAGTGTGAGGTTAATGGTCAGCACAAGTACAACATCCTCGCGCCCTTCTGGAAACACAACCCGCATGGGTTTGGCTTCAGTGAAGATCAATAGGATTTATAGAGGCTGTTCAAAATCTTCAGGGTCAGTTGGTCAAGTGGGGTAAATTGGGAGAACATTGCCAAAGGTTATAACACTTAATTGGTAGCAGTGCCCCCAGTTCAGTGCTGTGATTTAACAGGAAACCTGACCCTGTCTGTTCAGCTTCTGGAGCCCAGGTGTGCTGGGAGACCGAAGGTACTGCCAAAGAGACCTTCTGGAAAATCCCAGTAGGGTTTGATAACCTTGGCATCATTTAAGAGCACTAACATCACCTCTAGCCTGTCATTTTTTACTGGTCTCTGCTGTTTTTCTTGTGTTTTCCTGCATTGCAAATGCTCTGGGGTACCCTGTTTTGGCCTTTCAAAGTGCTATGCCCACCGGAGAATATGTGATGCGAAGCAGAAATAGCAGGGGAGGGAGAATACTACTTAACCAGGGTGAGGAGGGGGTCAGGGGGGCTGCCTTGCTCCCATTATGGTGCTGTGCACCTGCTGTGGGCTGCTGGGGCAGGAGGAGCGGTGGGGAAATAGTGGAGCTTCAATGGCTTGAAGGAGAGTGGGGTAAATGCAGCATTTCTGCTGGAATCGGGTAGGAGTGAGTTTAGTAGGCTGATGATGGGGAGCATAGAAGGATGTTGTTTCAGGGTCTCCATTAAACAATTAAGAGGGAATTTTCTTTAGCCAGAGAGAACAGAATTAAACGCTGTGAGCAGAGGCAGCTGCTTGTGCTGTCTGTCCTACATGGGACTCTGGCAACCAACAACAATTCTCTGAAGGGAAAGAGAATGAATTTTAATGAAATCTTGAAAGACTTTAAATTTTCATGTTAACGTCAATTATTCAGGACACTCGAAAAGCAACTTTAAAGCTTTGTAAAAAAGAAAGGAAAAGAAGAGGTCAGTTGGATTTTATTTTTTTTTTCTTCTCCCACATTAATTGATTTGCATTTTGTTCCACTGCAGTGAAACATGGACATTTAAAAGATATTGGTGTTGGTTATTGCCTCTGACAGCAGTGCAGAGGAGGAAGGATCTCAGGAAATGACTTATATGCTGCCTGGGGCAGGGTAGAGGTACTAAAAGAGCCCAGTGGGGCAAAAGGCTGTGCTGTCAAGGATGTGGGGCCAGTATCCGTACTGGGGTTGCAAGATGACTGCTGCACTTGCTGCTCAACCCAGAAAATTGCTTGTGTGGGAAGGTCCCGTGTGCTTTTAGCCTCACTGGTTCCATGCGATGCCTCTGTTAGCAGCAGGTGGGATGGCTGGTCTTGGAGTGCTGGACTGTGTGTTCCTGGCTGCTGGCTGAGGGAAGGGGATGCTGGCCTGGCCTGAGACATGCGTTTCCCACTTTCTGACCTAGGAAGGGCATGTATGAGCCAAGCCATGGCTTGTAAGCCTGCCCATGGCTCTGTTGCATGGGCTTTCCTCCCCGCTGTGCTCCCAGCAGCTCAGGCTGAGCCTGTGGAAGTGGCTGTGATGATGAAGAGGACAAGTGTGTGGTTTTCTCGCTTCCCAGCCAGTGTTGCACAGGGTTGAAAGCATTGGAGCCGTGTTCAGGCTCTCGGGCAGGTCTGGTCTGCTGCTACCAAGGTTTGGGTACCACTAGGCCATCCGTGGGCTCTCTAGGGTGGGAAGCTCTGCCTTCCAGGAACTAGCAAAGGGCACCTCTTGTTACCCAGCCCATAGCACAGGCGTTCGGAGTGCCACGCTGCAGAGAAGGAGATCCCCTGGGACAGTGCACTCAGGCTTGGCAGCACTGAGCATGAAGAAAGGACTGGCAGAGCCCAGGGCTGGCTGCCTGCCTCCCCACTGCGGGGTGCAGGGAGCTCCACTGCAGCCAGCATCCCTCTCGTTCATGCTCCGACAGGCCCTGCTGACGTGTCGCTTGCCCTTGGTGGGGACTCTGCCTGTGCTGTGACCCTGCTTCGAGCAGCCCCAGTGTTCAGAGCATCCTCAATTCCCACCGATCTCAGCAGCCTGATGCACTGCAGCCTTGGCTCTCAGCTCCGGGAGGAGGGATGCTCTGCATCTGCCTGTGCCCAGGGGCCTTGCATGCTGCTGGTTGTGTGCTCGCATCTCTCTTGGTCCCATGGTCTTTCTCACTCCCCTCTCAGCGAGCCCAGGGCATCTGTCTGCGTTGCTTTTCAGGTCCCCAGCAGGCCGCTGCCTTGCCTCCCTCCAAGGGTGCCCCACTGGTGCGGAGGGGCTCGGGAGCACAAACACGGCTTTTATTCCCTGCTGCTGAGAGCTGCCAGGCCTGGCTCTCTTCCCAGAAAGCCGCGCTAGTTTAGAACATAAGCAGCTATTGTCTTAGCCCGGGAGACTGCGATCTGAGCTCTGCCGGCGTGGCGGGGGGAGAGGGGATGCTGCATGCTAAGGGGACTTGAGAAAAGAGCCCAAGGAAGACGGGAGATTTGCAGGCTCTCAATTATGCTCGTCTCACCAAAAATAATGCGGGTGCCCGCTCCTCCTCTGACATTCGAATCGCTCTTCCACCCTGTCCTTGGGGGTGGCTGTTACAGTTTGTCTAGCAAAGACTGGGTCCTTTGTCTTGCATGGGCTGGAGAAGGAAATGGAGTGGGGGGGGAAAGAGGGGTCCTACAGTAAAGGTCTCCTCCTGGGAGTGTTCCCCAGCTGGGACTGCGGTTCCCTCGGAGTTGTAGGGACTGGCACGTAGGGCATGGACTCACCCCTCTCCCTCCAGTGAGGTGACAAAATGCCTCAGTGCTGGTGAACATCACGTTGTGGGTGGTGGGTACCACTGTCTCCTATTCAGCTTTACACCCCAGAGCTCATTCCCCATATCGAGGGATGTGTGGGGGGGTGGTTCTGCTGGGGTTTAGCGCAGGAGCTGCTGCTTGCCAGGGTTTTCTATCTCGGGATAATAAACCGCAGGGTTTGTGGGGCTGTGCTAGCTCAGGCCCCTGGGAGGGGATGGGACTGGCTGGGAAGGACAGCAGTGTGTGTGTGTATATACATACATATACAGCAGGATGGATATCCAGCTAAAGAGCCGTATGGCCCAGCTGGCTGCTTAACCACTCTGCTTCCCTCTGCATTTCTGAGGTGCGAGCAAAGCTAGTGCTGTGTGGGGTGCAGGAAGGCAGAACAACTAAGATAGTCCACCATAAACCAGAGATTCTGCCTGCGCTTTTCCTTGAAGAAGTTGAAGTCCAGCATAAGAACAAAGGGATGGTTTAGTAAAAGGAATAGGTGGTAAGTTGCCACCTGATGTGGCAAACGTGTGCAGCATGGAGTAAATAAGTGGCTCTTATGGGGGACTTGTCGGGGCCGAGGGCTGAGCTGAGAGGGGATCTTGGGTCTCATCCAGTCCCTGAGGCAGCTTATGGCTCTCCTGCCCTAGTTTGGGTGTCCCTGTTTTGGGGAACAGAAGTGGCTCTGCCATTCTGCACAAGGACCTGATTGACCTGTTCTTATTTGCATCTTTGGCTTTGATTTGTTCTGGGTTCAGCCCCGTAATCCAAGGAAAATCACTCCAGAGGTAAAACTACAAGCGGGAATGGTTGGTTAAGGGAAGCTTAGAGTCCCTGCCAGATCCTCTAATCAGCTTGAGTTGCAGGGAAGGAGACAAGTCCCTAGAGCGTCTCGTGCCTGTTTTTTCCCTCTTCTGAAAGCAGGGAGGGTGCAAGGGAGCTAATCATGAGGCGATTTCACGAATCATTTGGCCATGATGAGCCACACTCAAAGAAGGTTTAAGATGCTGAGATTTTTTCAGCTTAATCTGCTGGGCTGGAGATCCTCTGCAGCTCAGCAGGCTGGTGCCTGCCGCCAGCCCGGGCTGAGTAAACTTTTCCTGGCTTCAATAAAAATGTTAGTGTAGTAGAGACTCTGCCCTGTGGGTTTTTTCTTCCCCCCTCCCCAGCGCGTCCTGGTACCCAACCCACGGCAGCTTCTTAAAAGTCTGTTTGGTGGTGGCATAGAGGGGAAACCTCAAATCCTTGCAAAGCAATTACTGCTAATGAGACACTTCCTACACATCTGGTTTGAATTCTGGCTGTGTTTTGGGGACTGTTCTTCAGAGCTTGGGAATGGAGGAAGGTGGGGAAAGATCCCTGCCTCCTCTTCTCCCTTCAGCAGCACCCTCCTCCCCGGGTGATGGCTGGGCTGCTCGTTAGCTCCCATCTTGCTTGCCAAACCTAAACAATTAACGCGCAAAATTGCACCTCTCCAGGGAGGTTGAATTTCGGCAGCAGCAATTATTGGATGCTGATCGCATGCCAATTGATTGATATGTTTTCAAGAGCGACTGTAATGTGTTTAATTAGTATGTAATTTACAAGAGCAGGGATGGCTGGATGCCCCCAGACTTAAGAAAATTTCTGAATTAAGTGCCAGCTGCAAAGAAAACGGAGAAATTTCCTTTTTTAGTGTGCGATTGCTCAAGTTTCGTTTCTTTGTGTAAGGATTTAGTATTAAATTGATGGAAACTGGCTATTCTGGCTTTCTCCAGCCCCTCGTCTCAGTCACTGGTTGTGGATGATGCAGCAGAGATGCCTATTCCTACCTAGATGCCAGCTCCCTCCAGCACTGCCTGCTGGGACATGGGTGCCTGGGTGCCCCTGGCTTTCACTGGGACCTTGGTACCCAGCCCCTGAGCTCTTCCAGAGATCCCACGCTGTCCTTCAGGTTAGGAAGGTTACCTAGGTTAGGTAAGCCCAAGCTATGGGGCTTCATCTCCAGCTTCTGACCGTTCAGATCAGGTCTCTGAGTGCAGTTTTCCATGGGTCCTGGGCCCCTCTGGCTGCTGGTTTTGGCAGCAAGTGCCTCGTTATCTCAGTCCAGAGCGTGGCCTTGGAGCAGGATGCAGAGCAACAGTAGGGAGGGTCACGGAGAGAAGGATTTCAGGAAGTCTGTGTTGCTTTTGTGCGCTGAGCAGCGGGAAGGTGGCGTGGGAACCCTTGGCTTGTTTCCTTGGGAATGAGACAGTCCAACCTGGATCTCACTGGTAGGCTTATCGGGGATGTGGGTGTGAGGACAAAGAAAACACCGTGCTGTTGGGGATCCATCAGGGATCCCCCTTTGCTGCTCAGAGCCTGGCTCTTCTGGTTCTGCAGGAGTTCAGCTTCCTTCCTCATCTGACTGAGAGGGTGGGTGCAGGTGGACAGTACCCATCCCCGTGCCCTTCCCTGGCACACAGTGGGCTCCTGCTTTGAAGGAAGACTCATGGAGGAAGCTCCCTGCCTTGCCTAGAGCTCTGGGGTTGAGCCCATGTGTGGTTAGCAGTTGTCCTTCCACAAGGCCAACTTACAGGGTCTCCTCTTCAGGTTGGACCTCCAAGCAGGGTTTCCCCAGAGAACACCTTGCATTGGTGAGTTCTTCTGACCCAAGCAGCCAGGAAATAGTCTGTGGTATGTGCTGGTCAAGAGTCTCAGGAACTGAGCTGTTAGGCAGGAGATAGTTCTGACCTCGCAACAGCTGTACTGGGTGACTTGTCCAAGTCACATGTGGTTTCTTGGAAGTACCACTTTTCATGATGTAGTGACCCAGCCCTTGGCAGGACTAAGTCAAAAAGCATGTACTGGGTGCTCAGAAGGGTTGGTCTCCTTTGTTCCAGCCGTGGCTGCACGCCTGGCCTGCACTCGCCAGGTATGGCATGAGCACCAGCCTCCTGCTCCCCACTGCTCTCTGCAAACCTTGAGCGTATTCCCCTGCTCCGACTGGGTTTCTGTCCAGGAAAATTTTCCACAGTCAAGTGCCTGACCTTGGAACAGAGCCTCCTGCTCTCCATTCTTTTTCATTTTATTTAATATATAGTAAAATAAACTCATTTTCCCCTTCTTGATGTGAACAGCTGCTTCATTGAGCCCTAGCACAATGAAGGGAAAAATTAAAGCCCAGTGAAATGTGCTGGGGTTGAACGGCAGGTCAGGCTCTGGGGTTACTCATCTCAATTGCACTTTTGTTCTACAAATGAGAGGGAGAACGTGTGCATCCTGCCAGGCTGGCCCCATCTCCTGGGCTGTAGGAAGGGTGGAAGCCCTGCAGGTCAGCCTGCGTGGGAAGGTGCTGGGATGTCTCGGGCTCCATCCGCTGGTGCTGGCTCTGGAGCAGCGCTGCGTGGATGGGTGGGTGGCTGTTGCTGAGCAGAAGAGCAGGCTGGGCTGCCCTGGCCTCCAAGGCTTCCATGAGTCACAGACAACTTCTGGCTCCACAGGGTCAAGTGTTCAGTCTTGCTATGGCCGTGCCAGCCCGAGTGGATGTGTCTCGAATCCCTTAACCCTTCTAGGATTCTGCTCCCCACCTCTAAATCAGAGCTAGCAGCTCTCAGAGGGGACACTGACCGTTTGCTCCACCTAGCCCTCATCCCATGTGCTCCTCCCTGTTGTTCTGCAGCCAGGGATTTGTTGTTGCAGGTTGGCATTTGAGTCAGGAGACACACTCATGCCTCATGTCCTGGTGCTGCAAAGCCGCAATTCCCATTTCCTGAGGGCTGCAGCACTGAAGTTGGCAGCTCTGTGGGGGTTGTGGCCAGGAGACTTCATCTTCTATTTGTAAGCATCTTGCTCCTTCTGGTTTTTCCCTGACTCTGAAAAGCAGCTGCTGTTACAGTCCCAGTGAACACCAAGTTTTGGTATCTGCATATGAAAGCTTCAGTTGCTATTGAGCAGACAGTGACACTTCATTGCCCAGCACAAAGCCCCAGCTGGACCCCAGGGTCTCTACACCCCAGTTGCAGGGTGCCCAGGGTCATGTCGAGGTGGGTTTGGAATCTCTCCAGAGAAGGAGACTCCACGACCTCTCTGGGCAGCCTGGGCCAGGCTCCGACACCCTCACACCAAACAAGTTTCTCCTCCTGCTCACATGGAACCTCCTGGGTTCCAGTTTGTGCCTATTGCCTCTTGTCCTGTCGCTGGGCACCACTGACAAGAGTCTGGCCCCATCCTCTTTTGCCCCTCCCGCCCTTTAGCTCTTGATCAGCATTGATCAGATCCCCTCTGAGTCTTCTCTTCTCCAGCTCAGCATCCCCAGGGCTCTCAGCCTGTCCTCGGCACAGAGATGCTCCAGGCCCCTCAGCATCTCCGCAGCCTCCACTGGATTCTCTCCAGTAGTTCCTTGTCTCCCTTGAGTGTCCTATATACCTCTGCTACAGTTTCTCACTCCATGGCCTTGGGCACATCACTTGTCCTGTCCTGTTAGATGATGTGGTCTGGAGTGCCTGGCAGGGACACAGTGTGACATTGTGCAAGGGGCAGTGATGGAGCAGTGTTGCTGCTCTAGTGCCTTCCTTCCACCTTGACAAGAGCCCTTTGGAGCTGCTGCCTTGGCAAGAAGGAGCTCTCCTGCCAAATCCCCCTGAGTAGGAGTAAGAGGAGATGGGCCCCATTCCCTCTGGCAATCACAGACCATACTGTTCAGGGGCCCAGAAGAACCATCTCTTGTGCCAGGTGACAAAAGGATGTGATGAAGATGCTGCAATCCCCATAATTTTAATTTAGAGGCATCAGAGCAAGGGCAGGGAGGGAGTGCTGCAGTCCTGCAGCCAGACAGTGATACTTCATCTGCACCAGAGCTGGCCATGGGGTCTTGGCTTTCATTTCTGTTTTTCTTCCTCTTTTTATAAATTAAAATCCCAAAATAACTGCTGCTCTGGGATATTTTTAAGCTGTTTTTCCCCTCTTCATTTCTTTCCTCTGTCTCCCAACAGGTTATAGCTGAGCGGGCTCCCGGTTGCCAATGGAGAAGGCTACACGTCACTTCCTTGGCATGGGGCCGTCTCCAGCCCTCAATGCTCACTTTGTTTTTCCCCTCATCGTCTCAAGTGAGCTGTCAGAGCTCTTCGCAGTGTCACATTACCCATGTCCCACAGCCCATTGTGGGAGCTGCTGCTAACGTGACATGCAGAGGCCTCAGCACCCCTCAGCCCGGGTACAGGGGCAGCGGGTGAGGCTCTGTTCCAGCTGCATCCTCACCTTCTACTTCATCCTCCTCCTCTGTTTCCTCTGCTATGTGGTCCAGCACGCTCCCTTTCCCTGGGAATTCACCCACCTCCGTCCCTTGCATCCCACTCGTCTGGGCATGCATCCCCTGGGGCTCCGTATCTGTCCACTTCCAGCAGCCTTTGAAAGTCCAGCTTGAGAAAAGCGCTCAAGGTCCACCATGTACTCCAAGCTCCACCCTGCTCTTAACTATCTAGTAGCTATTGCGTGGTCCCATGAGGAGGCAGCGTGAATGGGCTAGAACGGGCTATAGAAGGGTTAAGAGTTGCATTTCACACTGGGAGCATTTCACCCATGGCCTGGTGGGACAAGGACGTAGCTGTGAGGACAGCTCCTGTTTCCACAGACATCTAGAATGAATGCTATAATGGTTACAGGGCTCCTATACTGCTGTAGATGACTTGTAGATAAATAAGCTGTGCTCAGAAACAACTATTAAAATGCTCAGCTGTTTAACTGTTAACCTTCCCTTTCATCGTGTCTGTTGGGGGCCTTGGTTCATCTTCTGCTCTGGTTTCCTAGACTTCAAAAGTAGTTCTGGCCCAGGTGATGCATTTGGATAGGAGGAGGTATTGAGCTTGAGCAAAGCATGTGCCCCTTTGAATGGGAAACCTTTGATCCCTGGGAGCCTGTACTGGGAAGCTGGCAGGCTTCTCTGTACAGGGATAGCTCCAGGCTCCTGAACGTTTCCAAATTGTGAGTTTGGTTTCAGAAAATCATCTGTTGACAAGGCAACCCATGAAGTTTAACAGTTAACGCATGTTAGTTTCTGAGCCTTTGGCTGCACTTGTAACGTTCTCCAGGACCTCCTTTAGCCATCCTTGTAAGGAAAGAGTGCAGGCTTCTCGGTGGACCACAATCACAGCAAGCTTGTGTTGTGTGGTTGATAGTCAGCAGTTGGTGCTGAGATCTTCCTGGTGGGGTTTTTGTTGTTGTTTGCACATATTTAGTGTTCTGGGTTTCTCTTTTTTCCTTGTTCTGCTGTGCATGATTTAGGCCGTTGCAGTGTAAAATATTATCTGTAATGTCAGGATCCTGCTGTTTTCTGGCTATCTGCAGATTTGGAAGCCCATTATGCCATGAAAACATGTTTAAATCAATGGGCATAGAAGGTGGGAATGGAAATAAACTCAGAGACAAGTGATGCTCCTGAAATGAGAGTTACTACTGGAATAATTGGGATTTTACCGGGGAAACAGCATGTTCCTGTGTTGGAAGCAAAGGTGACAGTGCCAGTTGGGCTGCCCTGTCAGCACCTGGTCCTTCACAGCACCCAGCCCTGGACTGTGTGAGGATCTCCAGAGGTGGGTCTTGGTGGCAGGGCCACCTTTTGGAGCCTGCTGCATGTGGCAAAAATCATAGAATCATTAAGGTTGGAAAAGACCTCTAAGATTATCAAGTCCAGCTGTCGACCCAACACTTCCATGGCTACTAAACCATGTCTTGAAGTGACATGCCATGTCTGCTATGTGTGAGCTGTTGTTTTTCTCCTGCTTCCTCTGTGTGAGCTGTAGGATTGCTGGGCCAGGGAGGAGGAATTCTTCCCCAGGATGTAGGTGCCAGCAGCCCAGCCGCGATCTTCTGGGGTGATTTGGGGGCTAGTGCCCAGTGCTGCTTGGAAAGGGCTGGAAGGGATGGATGAAAGCTCCTGCAGATAGTGTGGAGAGTGGAATGTCGGAGGAGGGGGCTTGAGGGAGGGTAGGAAAGCTTTGGGTTAGCTGTCTGTTTTCTTGTTTCTAACTGTTTTGTTCTCTCCTTTTTCTCCTCCCCTGCTTTCTAAAGAACATAGGAAGCTTCTTGCTGGTAAGTGGTGGTGTGTCATGCAAAAAAATACCATTTTTTCCATCCACCATCAGACTCACTGGCTAGTCCGTGTCATATTCCATCCACCCAGGATGTGCTGGAGCAATAGAAACCTGGAGGTGGCTACGGGCACACCCATCCCCACGGCCTCTTGGCTGCAGAGTGTGCGCTCACCTCAAAGGAGCTATTGCTTTTAGATCACAGTTTGAAGAACTGCTTTCCCCTCTGCCTCCACATCGCCCAGCCTGACATTGTCCTCTGGGCTCAACTGAATTGCTGCCACACAAAGCAAGTGAATGCTGCTGTGGCATCAAGCTTCTGGAGTGCCGTGGGCGAGAAACTGTGATCTAAGGACACCTCTCACCTAGTGCTTGCCTCATATCCAACTCCATCCTCAGCCTCTCACCTTCACCAGCTTCCTGGGGAGGGTGGGGGAGAGCACTGTCCCAACTCATACTGGAGGTAGAATGGACAGGCGTGCCTGTTGACCTGGCCAGGGGGTTTTGTGGCATGATGTGATTAATGAAGGAGAGCAGAGGCTTTTTGTACCCCCTGTCATGGCCGAGCTCTGAAGCTGCAGGCGCGGATCAAATATGCCACAGGGAAATCTTCTGCGTATCTTTCTAGCCAAAAGTGAAGTGTGGGCACAGGTTGAAGCCCCTAAGGTGTTCCTGTCCCTGCTCCTCTGGTCCCCTCGCCTCCGTGTCAGCAGTGGCTCATCTCTGCCCCAGCTGTCATCCGCATGGACAGTTGTTTTAAGCAGTGAATCCCGGTCATTAAAACAAGGCATGTGCGTGCCCTGGCTGGTGAGAGCACACACAGGCAGCGTACATGGCTGCAGGCTGGCTGGGTGCCCGCTTCCCTGCGATCCCTGGTGCTGGGAATCCTGGCATCCCGGGAGCCTCGTGGCCAGCTCCTTTGTTCGGTGGCTGTGGATACGGAGCGTATGTAAGGAAGGCGTTTGGCATGTGGCTGGGGCTGGCAGTTGATCTCATGCCCTCCCCCTGCACGCATGAACCTTGCAGCCGGCTGCACAGCTGGCTCGGGCTGAAGGATGGGGCAAGCCTGGTGCTTCCCTGGGCTGCTGCCCCTTTCCTGCACATCCAGGCAGCCACCCTGTGTGGCAAGAGGTCCCAGGTCTGTGCTTGCCATGGACAAGCAGCTGTCCTTTGCTTGTATCAACAGACCAGGGTGTAGAGGTATCAAAACCCTTCTCCGCACCAGCGTTGACTTTGAGGCTCCTCTGCCCATGTTGAGACCTTCAGGTTCACTGCTGACTGTGTGTACAGTTGGATAAACCACTGGCTTTTGGTGTGGGGTGGGACAGAACTGTGGCAGCTCAGCTAGCCTTGGCCTGGCTGTGCCAAACCCCACTGAGCCGAGGAAAAGGTATTTTCACCAGGACAGGATCAGCTGTGCCTGGTGAGCTGCTTAAAGCGATTGCTGCTGTATTTCCTCCCTGATTGGTGCCCCTCATTATGTATAATACATAGACTATACTGTGCAGATTGGGAGGGGTGGGCTAAGGGTGTGCTTGGAAGCGTGCTGCAAAGGCACTGGGCAGGGAACAGAGGGACATAAAAGTTTTATTGAAAGCTGCCTGGACCCTGGGCCTCTCTGAGTGCAGGAGGAGCCAGGAGAGAAGCTATCTAAGCCGACAGCATCCTCTGCCGGCTAATGCTTGTGTGTCTGACATCCATAAACCGAATCCTCTGCGTTTGCTAGCGGGGAAGTGTTCTGCTTTCCTCCTGGGTGCTGGCTGCTGCTGCCAGCAGCCCCACTGACTATGCTTGTTCACTGCTTGCAACACTGGCACAAGCATTTTGCTTTCAGCTGTGTGGTTGACAGCGTGGTCGCTGTGGGCCCTCCCAGAGGGTAGCTGGATGCTGTGGCCCTCCCAGAGGGTAGCTGGATGCTGTGGCCCTCCCAGAGAGCTGGCAGGCAGGAGAAAAAGAGTCTAGGTTCCCAGGGCTGCCTGCTGCCCCTTGCTGTGTCCCCATCCAACATGCATCCCCTCTGCAGCAGCTGTAGGACTGTAGATGGTCCGAGGAGAGCGTGTCCCTTCCCTTCTGCTCCTTCCCGGAGGCTCTTGTGGCTCTCTCTGCCTTCCCCATCCAGCTGGACCAGCTGCCCTCCTCCCGTGAGGGCACATCCACACATTTTTTGCTGAGCGTATTTTTTTTCATTTCTAGTGATGTGCTTGAGCTCTCTTCACCTCACTGTGTAGCTCAGGGGACTTTGCTCTCCACAAGAAGGGACTTGCCTTGGGTTTGTCTGAGCACCACCACTGGAGCTGGGCAGTGAGCTGCAGAAGGGGACGATGCTGCTTCTCGCCTTGCTCTGAGTCTGGCTCTGTGCCTTCCCGGGAGGCCTGTCTTTCACCACTCCACGGCTCCTGTGGTTTGTCCACTTTCTGGGAAGTGGTTAACAAGGCTCTGCTGCACCAGATGGCTTGGACCAGGGCCCAGGGCCAACGCTTTTGTCTCTGGAGGGTGCTGGATGCAGTCAGGACCAAGTGCCTGTCTTGGAGCTGCTCTGTGGGAGCCTCCATGTCAGGCACTGGTGCTGACTAGCACAGAGCTGCATCACCCAAGGGTGCAGGTGTAATTTCTAGCCATGGCAGGCTCTTCTGTGGCTGGGTTGACTCATGGGAGAGGTGCAGTGAGAGCATTTGGTGTAACTCAGCTCCTGGCCCAGGGTTGGGAGCAGGGTGAGATCTCTGGCTGAAATGGGGGCAAACCCACTGTTCCTCTGCAAGCCCTGGCTGGGAGGAGGTGGCAGAGAGCTGCTGGGCTGCTCCATGGTGTGGAGCTCAGCTTCTGCTCTCTAGAGCAGCTCTGGCTGAAGGCTGAGTATTGCTCCCAGCACTCCCTCTGCCTGCAGCCCTTCATACAGCTGGCCGGGCAAACCATGCTTCTGCTGCCAGGGTGTCCCACCTTTGCTCAGGACATGTGCTGACCATTCCTGCATCGCCCCACAGCCACTGCTCAGCTCCTCGGGGGCTGGGTGGGTAGGAATTGAGGTGTTCTAGTGAGGTACCTTCACTCTCACACTCTCTGGTTCTCATGGCGTGATGTGCGTTCTCACCAGCTGGGCTCTGCAGCTGTGGTTTTAGGACTCCAAGGCCTGTATGAGGTTGGTGGCATTACCCAAACTCCAGCCCGTGCTGCCTTTGTGGGCAGACCCGTCATGAGGCATACCCCCACCTCTGTTGCTGAAGGATGTCATTCATCGTCTGGAAGCACTCTGGTGACAGCTGCTTTCTGGATGGGAAGGTATCCAGAGTGCCAGGGGTACAGGCTAATTTTAGCCTGTTGGGTGTTCGCTCCAGGAATGTGCTGTAGGTTTGCTTCATCAGTTGTTTTCTGCTGTTTTTTCCTATTTGCACCCGCTCATGTTGTCATATCCTTATGGAACTCTGCAACGCCAGCTGATCCTCACGCCCCCCCCTGCAGATGAGTAAGTTTACGTCAGCTTGTAAAGCAACTGGTGTGTTTGGAAGAGGGTTGGCAGGAGTGACATCTTACAGCTCAGCCAGCTCCATCAGCACATAGAGAGGCTGAAGGCTTGGACAATTCACTGTTGGCCACTCCGACAGTCAGGCAAGGCTCCTTTTCTGCTGGAGGGGGTACTCTGTCATAGTGAGGCCACATCTGGAGTGTGCCCAGTGCTGGGCTCCCCACTTCAAGAGAGAGAGTCCAGCAGAGGTTATGAAGATGCTGAGGGGCCTGGAGCATCTCTGTGCTGAGGAAAGGCTGAGAGCCCTGGGGCTGTTGAGCTGGAGAAGAGAAGACTCAGGGGGGATCTGATCAATGCTGATCAAGAGCTAAAGGGCGGGGGGACAAGAGGATGGGGCCAGACTCTTGTCAGTGGTGCCCAGTGCCAGGGCAAGGGGCAACGGGCACAAACTGGAACCCAGGAGGTTCCATGTGAGCAGGAGGAGAAACTTGTTTGGTGTGAGGGTGTGGGAGCCTGGCCCAGGCTGCCCAGAGAGGTTGTGAAGTCTCCTTCTCTGGAGAGATTCCAAACCCGCCTAGATGCATCCTGGGCCCCCTGCTCTGGGTGACCTGCTGGGGCAGGGGGGTTGGATGAGATGATCTCTAGAGGTCCCTTCCAACCCTCACCATGCCGGGATTCTGTGGGTTGATGCTCTCTCAGGGAAACAGTAGCCCCAGGACAATGTCAGTTCAGGACAGACTGGAGCCCCTGAAGTGTTTGAGAGGTCTGTTTGTGCCCCAGCAAGGGAGAGACTTCCCTTCCTCCTCATCCTCCTGTTGCTCCACCATCATCCCCGCAGGTGGCAGTGTGAGCCTGCCAGAGGAGCCTGGGCTGCAGCTGGGGAGGGCACCTCTTGTGTGGCCACAGGTTTGGGGCTTTACTGATGCACACACCCTGCCCTGGCCACCCTTGGAGTCTCTAGAGAATGCAGAGGGACAGACCTGAGTGACATTTTGACCCAGCATCACCTTGGCTCGCCTCTTTCCAGACCGGGTGCTGTTCTCAGCATCACTCCTGAATGCAAGTCCTGGCAGGCAGCAAGTGATCCTCCTGGACACCAGAGAGGAGGGATGCAGTGGCTGCTGAAGGTGTGACAGCCCTCACTTGGTGCCTTGGTCTGGAAAGTCCTCTTGGGCTGTGGTTTAAAGCCCAGCTGCCTCATGTGGAGGCTGCAAGCTGGGCTCACAGGGTGTGAGGAGCCATAGAATCACAGAATGGCTTGGGTTGAAAGGGACCTTTAAAGACCATCTACTCCAAAAGAGCAGGTTGCTCCGAGCCCCGTCCAACCTCACCTAGAATGTTTCCAGGGATGGGGCATCTCCCATCTCTCTGGGCAACCTGGTCCAGGGTCTCAGCACCCTCAGTGTCAAAAATGTCTTCCTTCTAGCCAATCTAAATCTCCCTTTTTTAGTGCATTTGTGTGAGCAGTCCCCCGGGACAGTGATTTGCCTTTGCAAAGGCAGAGGGTGACAGGGCTGGACAAAAAGTCCTTGGGCTCCTTGGTTGGAGCAGTGTGGCTTAGTGCTGAGGTGCATCGCATCCCTCCCCAGGGTTGCTTTGCTTTGTGTCTGCTTTTGCCCAGCAGCCCTGGACTTTCGGATCTAAGACACCAAGTTCTGTGTGCAAACCTTGGGGGTTTTACTTAATTTTAAAGCGGGGAGGTATCATCATCACCTGGTGTCGCGTGGTAGGAGGGTTCTGCTTCAGGACAGAGTCATTAAGTGGGGAAACTCCCCTCTTCAGTAGAGGCAGCCAGGCACCCCTTGTCCAGCATCTTCTGGCAGGGCTGTTTATTAGGAACGGTGTGAATTAACAGCCCGTTCCATCCCAGCACACACGCCAGCCTAGCCGCGGGGCTGGCCGCCCCAGCCCCATCTCCCGCACCCACTCCCCTGTCTCTTATTGATAGAGTTTAAAAGCTCTTTATTTCCAGGCACTGCTCAGCAGGAGTCACGCTGGGTCCTGCCAAGTGTTAAATGAAATAATTAAAATCCCCGCTTTCTCCCCCTCCTGCTCCTTTCTCTGTAATGCTGGTAATTAGCCTGTAAAACTGCAGGAGGGGATGGGGAAGGGAGAATGTGCAAACGCCTTCTGTGGGCTCCTTCCTCCTCCTCCTCCTCCTCCTCCTCTCCTCCCTAGAGGAAGCACAAAATGGCTTTCTAGGCGTTGGGTGCTGTCAGATAAATCCCAATTAGCTCCCTGCCAAACAGGATTAGCGAGAAGGGAGCCAGGTAGGGAATCAGCTTGGCAACAGCAGGAGCTGGGGGCTTCTGCAGGGTCTCCAGCTCAGTGAGGAGGGAGAGATTGACAGCTGTCAGTCAGCTTCCAAAGCAGCACTGATTTTTTTGTTTTCTGGTGTGGCAGGCTGGTACCTGGCATCTGGTAGGCAGACATGGGGAAGTGAGGGAAATGAAACTAATGTCTCCTGCTGTTGTTCTCTCTTCCCCAGTAACTGGTGGCTTGGGGACGTAGGGTCCCATGAGACGTTTGTGAGCCCCACCTGAGGTCAGTGCAGAGATACAGGGCAGTGTGCGTGGGTTGTGCTGCTCCCAGCGCTGATGTGCCAGGGCCTGGCCAAGCCCTGAGGGATGGAGAACGTGTCTCCTGCCAGCTCTGTGCTTCAGAAGCAAGAGGATAAAGCTGCTGTCCCACCATGCTGAGCACAGCCAGCTGCACCCAGCCCAGCCCCGTCTTGCCTGTCTGCTGCATTTTGGCAGCAGCTATGACATCCTCGCTGCGAAAGCCCCAGAAATAAAGCCATTAATGGCACCAGGCTTTAAACTGGCTGGTGACCATGCGGAGGCCTTAATGCATTGAGCACTTTCATTTAGAAAACTGGGCAGGGGGGAATATGGATGAGCTCAAAGATAATGTTTTCTTGCCTGTAGTAGAGGAATAGCAGCTGTGTCTGAGGGTGTTAAATTGTCCCCTGTCCCTCCCTCTTCTTTCCTGGCAGGCATGGTGACTTTCTGCCTCTTGCACCCTGCTGGGCTGGCCTTCCTCTGAGCACCTGCAGCCCTACCAGACTGCTTCCAGTCTCAAAAAGGAGGAAAATGCCATCAGCACAGGCACATGGCATTGCTTGGAGCAGAGGTGGTGAGCGGTGGATGGACTGCTCTGGAGCCTTGTCCTGGCTGAGGGATGAGTCCTCTCTGCCTGGAGCTGGCCAGGCTGGGCTGTCTCAGTGCCAGCTGAGTCAGATGTGCCAGAGGGGACTGAGCTGTCCCTGTGTCTCAAGTGCCTTTAGCTTGTGCACAGCCACCTCTTCCTGCTTCAGAGTGTCCTGGAGCTGGTTGTGTGTGTTCAGTGCTGCTGGGCTCGCTGGCCAGCTCTTCTGAGCTCCTCACTTTTCTCTTCTCTTTCACCTTGTCAGGTTTTGCTCGCTTCTCCTGCCTGGTCCTTCGCGCACTGGTGAAGTGTAAAGGGAAGGGCTGAGTGTGCTTGGGGGGCACAGGTGGAGAGAGTGAGTGGGACTGTCCCTGCGTGCTGTAGCTGGCACAAAAGGATGCGAGCATGTGTGAAATGCTGTAGCTGTACAAGGGTGCCTACATGCAGCCAGCTCTGGGGAGGAGAGGAGATAACAGACAAAAACGATGGATGGAGCAGGCAAGTGTGATGTCTCCCTAGTACAAATGGCTCTTGCGATTATTAAGTCTCATCTGACAGACTCGCAAAGGGCGAAGCTGCAAGTGTTTGTCCTTTCCAAGGGGGTGATGAGCTGGTCTGCTCATGCTGGAGTTTGAACCTCCCTCCTCCAGGACACAAAAGCTGCTCAGATTTGAAGTGATGCTACCCCTGAAAGTGGCCCCTAAATGGCTGGACGGGACAGAGTCCTTGCAGACCTGGGAAGAAAGGGAAGACTGTGCCGCGGTTGATTTGCATGTGTAAACATGCACACAGGAGGATGCAAATGCCCTCCCCTCCCTTGGGGATTTATTTTTTTTTTCTTTATTCGAAGCCAAGCCTTTGGCCTTAGCTGGGATTGCCAGGGGAGCATGGTTCTGCAGTCCTACCCAGGAAGGGGGGAGTGTGGAGCAGGCCAGGAGAAGAGGGGTGCCACTGAGCCAGCACCAGCATGGCAGTGTCCTGTGGAAGGCGATGGGCAGGAGTCTGGCACCCATGTCCCAGGACAGAGAGGAAGGATGGTGGCCAAGTGGAAGAGAGGGCCAGGGCACCCTGCTCACTTTTTTGGGAAGGTCTTGGCTGTGTGTGATGCTCCAGAAATTCCCAGGGGGCTGTGGTAACTGGGAAGGTACTAGAAATGGGGCAGCAGTGGCAGGGACGTAAGCTTACCCTTTGAGGGAAAAATACGGTGTCAGAGAGGTGGAGGTCTCTGTCCAGTTGCCAGGATGCTCTGACTTGCTCAGCTAGTCCTCATGCCTCATCCCTGGTGAAGGGAGGGGTGTTGTGCCATGTCCCAGGAGGTGGCCCCATGGCCTCTGGTGCTGGCTGAGGAGCCCTTTTCTACTTGGCTCATCGGCACTTTGCTTGTGAGGGTGCTTTTGAGTTGGGTTACTAGCAGGATGCTGCTTGGGAGAGACAGCTTGGCAGAGTGTTTCCTGCTGAGATCTCGTAGCACTTGCGCTCTCAGGAGCTCATCACAGCCCTTGTGTGTGTCGGGAGGAGAACGGCTCCTGGGGTGCACGGCAACCTGCCCTAATGCTTGGACGTGAGGCCATCAGGCACCCTGCTCCTGTGGGCTCTCCTCCTGGCACGGTGGTTAGGATGCAGCTTGTGCCTTGCAGCAAGCTGGGATCATGTTCTGCCAGTCTCTGGGGAGGGAAGGGAGCGATGCAGGTTTAAAGAGGAGCAATGTCTGGGATGTGACTTGGATTTCTTTCCTTCCTTCTCCGTTTTTCTTCTTCCTTGTACTGCTCTTGGCAAGTTACACCTGCAGTGCTGGGACACCCAGGATGCTCCCAGCCCACATCTCCAGCGGAGAGGAGCAGCGTGGCTTTGTGCGGTGGCTGTAGGGCAGCTTGTGCCAATCCCACAAGGAGACCCTGCAACCTGCTGACTCGTGGTGCCTGAGATGCCCTGCTAAAGGACCACCCAGTCTCTGCTGCATCTCCCCGCTGGAGGGGAGAGTGGGTGGATTCAGCTTTCGTGTTTGTGTCCCTCAGGCTCCAGGGGAATTGCCAAGGTGAGGAAGGGAGGAACAGCACAGCAAAAGCAGGCTGGGGCTGGAAGGGGTACGTGCTGCCAGCACGGGTGATTCCCCTGTCTCCAGACCAGCTGTGGTGGGAGAGGAGAGCGCAGCAGAGCTGTGGGGCCCAGGCCTGGCAGTGGCCAGGAGGAAGCTGAGCTTCCCTTCCTAGCTGTGGGTAGGTGCTGGAGATGGGAGGAACTTAAAGCAACTTATCTGCACTGAGCTTCCCGTTTGACCACAGCAGGGTTACCTGCTGCCACATCTCCACAGCAATGTGTATGGTCAGCCCAGACTTGTGTTCAGGTGGCTCTGTAACCATGGGGCCTTTTTCTTGCAAGGTTTTGCTCATAGTTTCTAGAGCTGCTTGCTTCCTCCACGGTGAGGAAGAGCTCAGCCTGTTTGCTAAGGATGATTGATGGTGCCTTAGAAACGAGGCCACAAGTCACAGTGTGGTACCATGGGCAGGGAAACAGCTTGCTGGGAGCTTTGCCAGGGACATCATCTCACCAGAGATGGGGCTTTAGCCTGGAGAGGTGCTGTGGAGAGCAGGTATGCAGGAGTGGTGGCCCTGGGAGGCTGGGCTTGTCTTGTGAGCACCAGGTTTTCTCTCTGGGGAGTGCTCAGGCTGTCTGCTTTCCCCCTGTTGCTGGACCTTCACTCAAGAAATGTAGCTCTTGGCCCTGACTTCCCTTTGGCTTCCAGCCCAGCTCTCTTGGCACCTTTCCTATCCTTGCCAGCAGTGTCCTGCCCAAGGAAAGCAGTGACCAGAGGCTTCTGGCTTCCCGAGGGCAGGAGCACCCAGGTTGGCAAGGAAGGGAGCAGCAGAGCTTGATGGTGCCCCAGCACCTCTCCTCTCCTTGCCCTGGTCCAGAAGCTGCCAGCATGGGCCAAGAGCAGGTTCCATCTCCAGCTGGGACCTGCTCCCTGGGCACTTGTGGTGTGCCGTCAGGGCAGGTGTCCCTCCTTCCCTCCCTCTGGAATAAACATCCTGGAAAATATTAACTGGGGGCTACTCCTGCTCCTTGCGTGGCTCCCCTCCGCCACCCCCACGGGGGGGCGATGCCGGGGAGGGCGTCAGGAGTTTATCCTCCTCCCTCTCACCATCTCGAGTGGGCGAATGGGCGAGCGGCGAGGTGATGGGCTTCCACCCCCCGTCCCCGCCCGGGCTCTTCCCGGGGGAGGGGGGGGGGGCTGTGTGCCCGTCGGGGGTCCCGGCCCCCCGCCCTGCCTGCTCTCCGGCCCCGGGGGAGCGGGGGCAGCGCGACCCCCGCCCCTCCTGCTCTTTGTCTGCGCCGCGCCCCT
>VZZY01023799.1:183457-252526 GCA_013400335.1 Eurystomus gularis | reverse complement strand
TGCTCTGCGAGAGGCCGGGAGAGTGCCGGGGAGCCGGGCTCGGCTGAGGAGGTTTGGCGCTGGCTGCCCGGGGCGGGAGCGGAACCGAGCGGGGATGGATGCGCGGCGGCTGTGAAAGGAGCGCGGAGCGGCTGCGCTCGCCCGGGGCCGGGGCCAACCGAGCGGCACCGCGGGGTCCTGCTGTGCTGACCTGCTCCGGAGGACGGTCAGGAGCTGGTGAGCGTGGACCTGCCCGGGAAGAGACGCGTGGACCTGCCCGGGAAGAGACGCGTGGACCGCGGAGGAAGCTCGGCATCCCTGGAGAAAGGCTGGCGCGGGGGAAGCTGAGGAGCCGCCGGGGTGGCAAGACCTGCAAAGCCACCCCCACCGAAAGAATACGGACATTGCCAAGGATGCCAGCCTGAGCGGGGTCCCATGCCAGCACGTCTTGCACTGTCCCAGCCCTGCTTTTGGGAGCCAGCGTTTGTCGGAGCTGCAGCATCCCCCACTGCTCCCGCGCCGGTAGCAGCTTGTCCCCATCCCGGTGGGCTTGGCTGCAGAACTTGAGCTTTCGGCACTTCTGCATGGGATTGTTTAGTTTGTTTTCTTTGGTCAGGTGTGGATTGATACCTCCTGGGCTGGAAGAGGGATTGCTGAGCACAGGACTGTGGGTAGCTCTCTGGAGCGGGCTCGGACCTGACCCCTCTGAGATGGCAGATGTGGGGACAAACTCTTGCTCTTGAAGGTGCCCCCAGATCCCTGCCCTCCTGCGAGTGGAGGATGGGAACCTCGGGGGAAACTTAAGTCTTGCGGTTGCAGAAGACAACCACGGAGGGGGGGAAGAGGGATCCATGTGAGCTTTGTGGGTACTCTGCCTTGGATGGGTCAGTGGCAGGTTGAGCTTCGGCCCGCAGCGTGACGGCCGAGCATGACGGCTTGCCAGTACCCCATGGCGCCGGGGGCCTTGGAGCGGGACCGGATGTACCAGCACAAGGTCTCCTTGGTGGTGCGGTATTTCATGATCCCGTGCAACATCTGCCTCATCCTTCTGGCCACCTCGACGCTGGGATTTGCCGTGCTGCTCTTCCTCAACAACTGTAGGTGTTCCCAGGCGTGTGGGAGGAGCAGGGCAAGGAGAGGCTGGGGTTAGGGCAGCTGGTGTGGTGGGGCTCTCCGGTGTGGGGGCAGCCCTCCCAATGCTGTCAGCTGCTGGTTGGGCTTCACCCTTTGCCCAGGTGCTCATCACTTGCTGTCTAGGGAGAAGCTGTGGAGGTGACAGCCCCATCCTCAGCTCTGCCCCACCCATCCCATCCCTGGGATGATGTTGGCCGAGAACTGGGGAGTGGAGCTGTAACGGTGGGCTTGCATGGGCCAGCCCCAGCTCCCCTCCATGCATGGTGCACTCATGCTCTCAGCTGCACCAGCACACTCTGTGTCCTGCCTCCCATTTCCCCCCTGCCAAAATACTGTGTTTCCTGATCTGCTGCTTGAAGTCTGAGTGTGGGTGGTGCTCCTGGGGAGCACATGGTCAGTCTGTTTGCAAGGCAGGGATCTCGGCAGGGCTGCATGGGAGGTGAGGAGCAGATGGGCTCTTGTGAGTCCTGCCCTGGCCAGGGGCTTCCACTTCTCCCTTGGTACAAGCAAACTGCTGAACCTTGGGGGGCCCTGCTGCTATATGCAGTGGGTGGGAGGTGTCTCTCCTAGGCTGCTCCAGAATCCCTGCTCTCTATACACTCCCTTGCTCTGAAGGATCAGCAAGGGTTGAGGCAAGACTGAGGAGTTTTTCTTGAGCTCAGGCTGTTGATCTGGTTCCTGGTGTGGCTGAATAGATCACACGCTTGGGTGTAGGCACATCCATGTATCACCAGCTGCTCTAGGCACTGTGCTCCATTGCCTCATCCTTGCACCGGGGGTCATCCTCCCACTGCCTGCCTTTCTCTAGGTGCAACCTGTGGAGGAAGACTCCATCGTGCAGCGATGTCTTTGACCTCCTTGATGCTGGGAAGTGCTAAACACCTGCTGTGAGAAAAACCTTTAGAGGGCAGGCAAATCCTCCAGCCTAGCTTTGGGATGTGCTCTTTCCCCTGGTGCGTGCATGGTTAGAAAAAAGCTATGTAAAACTGTAAAACACATAAATGCATTTAAAAAGCACAGGCAGGAGCAGGGCCGGGTGACGCTGGGGAAAGAGCCTGGCCCGTAAGGAGCAGCATACCCTCTGCCACAGCCTGGCTTTGCTGCCCTGGGCCCATCGCTTACTAGACAGCAGAGCCCAGCTTGACACTGGCTTTAGGGTGTTTCCCACTAGGATGGCAGCATCTGTGGAGCCAGCTGCCTGAGTGGAACTCTTCTCACCCCTCTGCTTAATCAGGGGTGAGCTGTGGCTGGTAACGATGCTGTGCCACCTTGCTGTGGGACCTGTGGTCACATCTGTGGGAGCTTTCACCTTCCTCTGCCCCAGGCTACCCCTTTGTCCCACATTTGCCTTCTTGCCTTGGAGGCTGCAGGGTTCTCCACTGCTGTCCTGCTCAACCCCAGTGACCTTGTGAGTCACCAGGTGGGTGCGTGTGTGAGAGGTCGTACGCAGCATGGTTTGCATCGCAGCCCTGGTGAAAGGGCACAGAGCGGGCTGAGGCAAGCCCCAGCCCTGCCAGGCAGCCAGATCCTCAGCCAGAGATGCTCCATCGATACAACTGGGAGAGCTGGGGCTCCTGGCTCCTGTTCCCGCTGCTCCCTTCTTACTGCAGGACCTCCCGGGAGTTCTGTGGGAGTCGACGCCTGCTTGTGCAGGGCTTGTGTGGTGGAGGAATGAAATACTGGCCCAAAAGCTGGTGGGGAGCTGTGGATGGAGGCCCGGGGGGAGGAGGAGAGAGCGTGCAAGAGGCACCTGCTGACAGCCCTGTGTTTTTTGTTTCTTTGCAGACAAGCCCAACAGTTACTTTACTCAGACACCACCGACGCCGCGAGATGGTGAGTACACCATTGCTTGCTGGAGCTCAGTTCCTGTGCTCAGCATGCACTTGAGAGCGGGTTGCTTGAGCCTCTCGTGCTTCCCGCAGCTGGCGGGAGAGCGTGGCCTCCTGACCCAGTGATCTATTTACAGCTGGCTGGCTGCGCCCTGCGCCCGAGGCTCACTCACACTGCAGCTCGCTCGTGCCCTTGCCCCTGCCATCACCCTGGGGTTGCAGGATCATGGTCCTCTGTGGTGAGGAGGGAGGGCAGAGTGACTGTCCCTCCTGGTCCCCTGAAAAGCACAGCAGCCCTTTCTCGGCAGAGGGTTTCCCGGGTGGCTGTGGTGGAAGTGGGGAAGGGCTGGAAAGAGAGATGGGATCTTCTGTGTGCTCCAGGTATTTGCAGAACTTTACTGGTTCATCTGCTGAGGCCATGGAAGGGAGAGGACTGGAGAAAGGGACCTTAGCCTTAAAAGCAGCAGTGTTGAATCCAGTGGTTATTCTGTGTTTGTCCTCTCAGGGTCTTCCTGGATGTTGGCAAAAGGAGGGGGAAAGCAGAGGGAGGTGCAGGAAGGCTTGCAGCTCTGCAAGCACAGAGCAAAAAAACCCCAACCAAATGGCATGTGTGACAGAGCTGCAGGTGAGGGAAGGGCCGTGAGAAGATGAGGGGCTATTAGCATGTGGAAATGGCCAGAAACAGTGTTTTCCTTGTCCTCTTCCAGAGTCATTGGTCCTTTCCTGGCAGAGCAGGTGGGACAGCACGTTAGTTTCCCTATGGACTTGCATTTTCACTGGACGTGTGGCACTTACCTATGGATTTCCTGGTGTCTGATGAGCAGTGCACTCTCCATCACCTTCCACTTTTTCTCTGGGCTTACTGAAGCCTTCTGGTTTCACAGACCTGTAGGAACTTTGGGTTTTGAGGCCATGCCGTTATCAGTCAGTGGCTTTAAAAGCTGTTGGATGCAGGCAGGCAAGCATATGCTCAGATAATGTCATCATAGGAGCTCTGTTTTCTCTGAAAATCAGGCTTAAAATGCCCTGCTTTCTGCTGGCAGGCTGTTAGTCACCTTCCCCAGCCTCCCTGCTTTCACGTGCACAGATAAGAACCCAGCAGAAAACAGCAGCCAATTAATAACACGTTTGTTTGTTTCTTTCTTTCCTTCTCTGTTGGGGGTGGGGAAGGAGGCGGGGGAGAAACGGATGCTAGATAAAATGTGATTAATCTATAATTGGACCAGAGAAGATATCTAAAGCAAAAATAAAAACGAACGTAGGTGTAACTCTTAGCTTAGGGCTCCAAAATATTAGCAGCCCAGCCCATCCAGATGACTTACTCCAAGAGATCTCTGGTCCCCACAGGAGATGGAAAACTACCACCCTTGGTGGGTTGCCAACTGAGGCACCTCCTTTTGCAAGCCTAGTAGGGTGTAAATGCCTCATGTTGTCTTCGAGAAGTGTTTCTGGGCAGAGAGGAGCAGGGGCCATGGGGAAAAGGTCCCTCTGGGGGTGAAGGGGCTGGTCCCTGCTGCATCTGCTGGGACCTGCTGTTGGAGACATGGTTCTGGTGCTGTGTGTAGTCAACTGACTTCAACAGGGCTACGCTTGTGCTTGTAAACTGCTGGCATTCAGTTGAGCTTTGCTAAGCAAGGGTGACAGCACCAGCGTTGAGCGCGGCAGGACGCCTTGATTGCTTCATCTCTAGCAGGATTGCTTCATCTCTAAAGGATTGTCACCTCTTTGTCTTCTGGGCCTCATCACCTACAAGCCTGCACAGCTCTGTGGCGAGCAGTGGGTTGCCACCAGCTGGCAGCCTGCTCTGTGAGCCAACAGATCTATGCCCACTGGTACCAGCTGAGGATCTGCAACTTGCTATTTCTGTCTGGAAACCCTGCTGCTGAAAGGCTTGCTGTGCTCTTGTCCCCTTCCAAACAGTGGTGCAGAGCTGCACAGAAACCATCATCTGCCCTGGCAACGCTAGACCTCAGTTTGTCAGATCTTGGGCATTTCTTCTTCAAAGACCCCATCCTGCATATGCAAAAGGTGCTCCAGCCACAACTGCTGCTCTCAGGCCATGCTAGAGGGGAAAGGCTTTGCCAGGCAGCAGGGAGGTGTCTCCAATTAGCACTCGCGCTATTTCTCTCTTCCTTGTCTTTCCACACAGATTTCTACCCTCCACAACCCTTCAGCCCCCCACTGATTTATAGAGTGGTCGCTGCTTCAGTTTGAAACAGGGCCATGAGTGCTGTTAACTCGCTGCTTTCTCCCGGCTCTCCCACGCCACTGGCATTCCCTCAGCTGGGCAGGGAATTGTTAAGCTCTGTAGAGTCTTAAGGCCTGGCTGACTTGAGAGCAGTGCTCCGTGAAGGCTCTTGCCTTTTCCCCAGCTGAGGGACTTGGCCTGTGGCACCCAAGCTGGGGAATTCTCCTTTCTCATCAGGCAGGAGCTGGGGAGTGTCTGATGGGGAGCTGGAGAGGGGGTGGATGTTGGCTCAGCTGCAGCCCCCCAGGGCAGGAGTGCTCTGGGGGGGGTGTTGGCAGGTGCAGGGCAAGGGGCAGGCAGGGTGGGCTCTGCCTTCCTGCGTCCCCTGGGGTGATATAAATGGTGGGGGAGGCTTTGGAGGATACCTCCCCCTCCTCTCTCCTTGTTCTTGCGCAGCATCTGTGATGAGAGGTTTTGATTTCTGTTTGTTTACAGCATCCCTTGGTGGAGTTGCGTGCGGGAGGCAAGATTGCTTTTGTTGTTTGCTCTGTGGAGGGCAGGGAGAACAATAAACCCTCTCAGAGCCCTGAAGCCAGGCTCGCGAGAGCTGGGCTGGCTGCTCAGGTGGATCAATAGGATGAGGCAGGGTCCAAGCAGTGCCCTCCGCCTGTGCTGCTCTCCCAGCCCTGCTCGGGAAGTCCTCTTGGTGCAGCACGGGCCTGGGGAGCCTGTTGGGTACCTTTTGCTATCACTAGCTCCTTAGTCTGGTAGCTTTGGTCTTCTTACTGGCTCCAACAGCCAGTTGGCTGATCAGGATCAAACGTGTCCTAATCTCAGAGCTACATCAGCCTGTCTTGAGCAAGCATCCTTCACAGGCAGGGAGAGTTGTGATGGGTCCTCAGGGAGCCAACCCTTTTGCTGGCATCCATGCACCTCTGCAGACGTGTTAATGGCACCAGCCAGCTGTGGGCCCTGTCTCTGCTGGGTTTGGAAAAGTCCAAGAAGGTTGCAAGGGCTGGATATCCATTTCTTTCTGGAGAGTATGGGTGGAGTGATGCTGGCCCGACCCATCGCACCGGGCTGAGGGAGCAGCACTAAACACTTATTTATGGATGCATAAAAGCAGCAGTGATGCGTGAGATGAGGACGTCTGAGAAATTAGATATTGGAGAAATGCTTTCTTGTTCCTGGCAGCCTCATTAACACAGGGTTTGCAGAACTGGTCCAGGTATGGGGTTAGGCAAAGAAAATGCGGGTGCAGGTGGCTTTTCAAGCCTGCAGGAAGTTGGCTAGTGGAGTAATCCTACAGTTCTCTCAGTCCTGGGCACTGCCTTTCACCTGGCTGCTGGGTGCCCTCTCCTCAGCTGCCTTTCCCCTCCCGTGGCTCCCTCCCCGGGTGTGAGGAGAGGCTTTTCCTGGCTGCACAGGGCTGTGGTGCTCCTCGGCACAGAGCACTGGCTGTGCCTGAGCAGCAGCCACGGATCGAAGGTCCTGCTCTTGCTCCTTCTGTACTGCATCAGGGGAAGACGCTCCTTCCTTTCATTTGATTTTCAATTAACTCCCCATAATTCTGATAAACAGCTTCCTCTGGCCAGTAACCTATTGGTATGGATGCAGTGAGGGGGAGATAATTGCCTTGGGTTTGAAGTCATCTAAGGTGCTTCCCTGCCCTGCTCTGCCTACCTGCAGTCCTGGAGTTAAACCTTGCAGCGCGTTGGCGGTGAGAAGGCTGGGACTGGGCCACATCTCAGGAGACGTGTGTGTTGTCCATAACCTCCTCCCGCTGCCAAATTCATGCTGAGCCCTTCCTTCTCCAGTCCCTGTCAGAGAGAATATAGGGAGGCAGCTCTGAGCTTTTAGTTTCTCAGAGGAGGCTGGTGGCTCTCTGGGCAGCTCTGCGCCTGCTCAGGGAGGACAGGGGAGGGAACACTTGGCTGCCCGGGAAAGAGAGCCATGAAAATATGACTTAAAATAAAACACAAGCTCTTCAATTGCGTTCCCTTTGTGCATGGAACACCACCAGGCTTTGGCTGCTAATCCCAGCCTATTTCTCTTTTGACACAAGCCAATATAAGACTTGGATGCGGCAAAATGAATTCATGGCGCAGGCTTCGTGGTGGGGCTGATCTCAGTAGAATAGGAAGGTGCTGCAGACTTGTCTTTTTTTGGCTCCTCACAGATGCATTTTGCAGCCCCCACAATTTTCTGACCACCCCACGCTCCCTTCCTTTCACACCCGTGTTTTTCCCAGCCTTCTCCCACACATGTGGTTGTGTGTGGGGAAGGAATGCTCTGTGAAGGGACGTGTGTTTGGGGCACAGGCTGCCCCAAAGCTGTGGTGGCTCAGCAGAGATGCTCTCCTGCTTGATTATGCTGTCACGATTCCCCTCACAAGCTCCATTACACTGAGGAACAAGCCCTTTGCTGAGGCCACGTGTGGGGAGAAGCGTGCTGGGGAGCAGGGAGAGGTTTGCACCCCTGCCCAAACGCTGCATGGCACTGGGGTAGCCCATCCCAGGGCAGACGTGGCTCCAGCAGCATGAGCCATGGGGGATGTTTCTGCACCTCGGTGGCTGGGCTGAGGCTCATTGCTCAGCCAGGAGGGACTCGGAGCATTGGAGCGTGGTGGGAAGTCTTGTCACACATCACGGAACAGAAAAAATTTTTGTACCAGGCTTCTTGGCAGTTGCTCATTTTTAATCACAGAAAGCCAGCTCTTTCTCTAAGGCTTTGCTGCAGCACAGGCTGACACACTGGCCTTGGGCTGGGGGTGATCTAGGGTGTTCTTCTGTTTGCCCCAGGATCTTGAGCAATTCACACCTCTGTGGTGAAGCCACCCCAGGCAAAAGACGGGCTCAGGGGGTGCCGCGGTGAAGCCACTGTGGTTACACCTTTGGTTTCCCCTTCCTTTTCTCTTGCTCATGTTCACACCCTGTGTTAGTGTGGCAACAGCTCGGCAACCAGGACTGGGGGCGGCTTGTAGACCTTCATCCCCATGGCCCAGCCTGGCTTTCTCGGCCACTGCCGTAGTGGGAGCAATGGTTTCCCTGCCTGGGTCCTGCATCCTGAGCACCGCAGCAAAGTGTGCTTCAGCCGAACAAGCTCAGACTGCTTCAGGGCTGCTCTGGAGAGAGGAGAGGTGCTAAACATAGCTCTTCAAAAGCTGAGCGGTAGATAAGGTAGCAGCAGTTATTAGACACCACTTTTGATCTCTTGAGAGCATTTTCTTCTCCATTTACAGTGAGGTTTGAGCTTTCTCTTGGGGATCAATTTATGCACTTTCATGTTACGTGGCTTAAGTGTTAGAAGAGGAGTAGATGGGAGAACAGCAAAGGTGTTCCTGTTTTTCCCTGTATCGGGTCCTTGGTAAGGTTACAGATCTCCAAGCTTGCCTCATTCTCCCCACATCTCTCAAGACAATCCTTCTGGCATTTAGTTTCGGAGCATTGTGACAAAGAAACAGCATTTGTCGTGCTTGGTCTTCTCTCCCCCTTGGCCCTGTCATGCTGAACTCAGTGTGTGATACCTTTCAGAGAGCATCCCTACCAGCCCACTGTAAATACTGCCTGGTGCTGTGCTGCGGCAGAGGGTTTCTTGCCAAATGAACATTGGTTTAGTAGGAACATGCCCTGAGGTCGTCTCAGCAAGACACAAGGAGTCTTGGTGTTTTGGTGGTAGGCAAGCGTTTGTTGTGGAGTGGCTATAGGTGGGTGTCCACGTGTGTTCCAGGTGTGCCAGGTGGTGCTTGGCCAAGGTAGGCATCTCAGCCACCTTCTGCCAGAAGCAGGGATCTCATCAATGCTGGTCAATATCTAAAGGGCGGTGGTCAAGAGGATGGGGTGGCGCCCAGCGACAGGACAAGTGGCAATGGGCAGAAACTGGAACCCAGAAACTTCTGCTTAAACATAAAGAGAAAGTTCTTTGCTGTGAGGGTGTCCAAGCCTGGCCCAGGCTGCCCAGAGAGGTTGTGGAGTCTCCTTCTCTGAAGAGATTCCAAACCCGCTGGACATGGTCCTGGGCCCCCTGCTCTGGGTGACCTGCTGGGGCAGGGGAGGTTGGACGAGATGATCCCCAGAGGTCCCTTCCAACCCCCACCATGCAGGGATTCTGTGATCCAGCTCCTCTGGGAGTGGGCTGTGGGGTTGGAGCAGCACTGGAGTCTGTCTGTCCTGTGTAAACCCATTGCACCCTGCGGCCACCAAGGCTGAACACCTCCTCTCTTGGATGGGGCACTTGGTGTGGAGGTGCTGGCTAAGCCTTGGCCAGGCAGCCCTCTGCCCTGCAGCGATGGGACAGCCCAAGGTGGCTCATGAGTGCTGGGATGCAGCCTGGGGAGACCAGGCTTAACACAGCCCCTTAGGGACATTTAATACTTCATATGAAGTGTGGAGGGAGAGCGAAAAGACAGCACTGGAGGAGTGAGGCTGGCTGAGACCCCCACGCTATGAGCAAGCTCCTTGCAAAGAGCACGAGTAGACCTTGCAGAGTGCCTGGCAGCCTGGGCCCTGGGAAAGGTTGGCCAAGGACAGAGTGCTGGCTTTGTGCAGCCAAGTGCTGGCTTTGGACCTTCTGTGTCCGGGGAAGAGCCAGCTTTCCCCTCGGCATCCAGAGCCTGCTGCAACCCTCCTTCCCTCGCTGCGCTCTCTAATCTCCCCGATTTGTAAATGCTCTGTTTTGCAGAGCCTGGCCTCTGCAGGCAGGTGGGAGCAGGTTGGAACAATCCAAGTATGTTTTTATCCACCTCCTTCCCTCCCTCCCCGGCATGGGCCATGCACGGGCTGCCATCCAGCTGCGTGCGCTCTGTGTGCACGGAGCTTTGGGTGTCCTGCCATAGCGTGGCTCCATGGGGCCAAATCCTGCCCTTGGCCACGGCTCAGCACCAGGCTGGGGGATCTGGGTGCCGGGGTGGCGGGCAGGGCAGCAGGAGCTGCTGAGGTTGGCTGCTCGCTCCCATCCCTCCTGGAGCACGTTCCCAAACAGGCTCCTCTCTCTGATGGGGGCTGATGAATTCTGCCAGAGCTTAGGAGCCGTGACAGGCTGCTCAGCACTGCTCTCACAGGGGCCTCAGTGGCAGATTAATGAGAGTCTTCTAAGGCGATGTTTGATTTGCAAGAGCGGCTTTGATGGTTTAGACCCAAGTTCATGGTGTTTTCCACTCCTCCCTGCTCCACCCTGCCCTGCCTGCCCCCGGCACCACCTTCACCTTGCTGGATACCATCTCTCTGCCTCCAGCACATGATTTAGCTTTGAGATCTTTCAACTGATCAACTTTTTTCCCTGCTGCCCACCTCTCCTGACCCCCCAATTACAGACTGTGTAGTTGGCTCTCCTCCAGCTCCTCCTTTGTCTGCCTTGGTCCGCGCTCCCCGCGCCACTGATGTCAACCAGGCTGCAGTGCTGGCTCTTCTGCTGCTCCTCCTCACAGGTTGTGGTGGCTTTTAGAAGCGAGGAGTTTTTTTCAGGCAGCTAGGCTGTAAAAAGGTTGTGGCTGGTGACGTTTCTGGGCTTCCCCTCGCTGTCTCCCCATGTGACACAGGAGCATGGAGTGTGTTTGTGGGTGCTGACCTACCACGCTGTGGTCTCAGGAGGAGGTATCTCATTTCTCAGAGACCTGTTATGTGTAGAGCTGTGCAAGCAAGATCCTTGAAGAGCCAAGAGCATCAGAGAGGCTCCCAAAGTGGAGGGTGGATGCCTGCCATACTCTCAGCTTCTTGAGGACTTTTCGTCCTTAGGACATACTGGCTTTGAAACTTGAAATGGTTTGGGGACTTTTTCTGGAGAGGTTCTTGTGGCCTTGGGGACCACAGGTTTGCAGCTGCAGAGTAGCTCAGCTCTGTGGCTAAACTGTGGAGAGCTGGCGGTGATCTCAGCATGGCCTGGGAGGTGCCAAGTGACCTTTAGCCAGGGCTGTGGGGTGGACACCCCAGCTCAGCTGCGGTGCCTGCGTGTGGCTCTCCCAGCCTTTGAGCCGGGCAAGGCGGCTCCTTCTCCCTCCCCGAGCAAGCCCTGGCTGATGCAATTAATATTGATGGCAGGGAGGGTGGGCCCGGGAAGAGGAGTAAATGTGCACAGGCAGAGTCTGGGCTGGAGCGCCAGCCTAAGCGGTCTCCATGGCAACGGGCACCTCGCGCTCATGCAGAATTAATGCTGGCCTTTGCTGTCCTGACACACGCATGGCTCCATCCCCAGAGCCTTGTGTTTCCCTCTGCCTTCTCAGCACAAGGAAGCCCCCAAAGCAGCTCTGTCCTGCTCTTTTCCGGCTTTTCCTGCCTTTTGCACCAGTGATGTCCTTAGGTATGGGATGGCAGCAGGGCAGGTTTGCTTAGGTTGTCGTGGTGGGTGGGGCCTTGGCTCTTCTCCATAAGCAAGGCTTAACCGTGATGCCCTTTGCTCTTGTGTGGTTTGCTTGCCACTTGTGCTTCTTGTCTTCCCTTCCAACCCCCATCCATGGCTTGCTCCTCAGCAGGCCCGTTAGCCCAGGGGGCTCCAGGGATGCTCTCCAGTGTTGTCAGTGGCTTTTGGACTGCTCCGTGATGGTGGCTTTAACTCTCTAGCGTAAGCATTTAACAGTGACTGCTCTGAGGCAGGATTTGGGACAGAACACATCACTACTGTGGCCTATTAGTGACCTCCCCATCCTTGGGAACCAGGTGGGGAATGATGATGGGTGGGACACAGAGATTCACATCAGCTCAGTGCCCGTCGGTGTGCGTTAGGGATTGAAAAGATGTATTTGAAGCTTTTTTTCCCTCTACTGCCCTGTCTAACCAGTTCAGGGCTACTCTCTGCTTTGTCTTCTCCAGTCCAGTCTGCTTTAAATGGCTTTAGCTGGGAACCATCCACCGCCTTCCAGACAGGGAGAGTTTTTATTCCAATAGCACTAGATTAAAAGGCAGCCACCTTGCACATTTGGCACGGACATCCTCATTCTTCAATTTCAGGCTCTTCCTATGAACAAGAGCACCCAGTGCCAGCAGTTCAGCTGCCAGCAGGTCCCCAGAGGTGCAGGTTGTCCCAGCCTTCCTGGGTGTGCTTCGGGAAAGCGACTTTCTCTGTAGCCTGCAGGGATTCGTGGCTGTGTCTGGAGCATGGCAGCATGGCTGTTGTGCGTTTTTAGCCCTTCCTCTCTCCTACCCTGTCACTGGAGATGCTTTAAGCCATGAAAGCAGGTACATCCCACTCTTCTGTCTCCCACCCGCAAGCTGTAATCAAGTTTCTGGCTGTGCTTTTCTGATTGTTTTTCTGGGCCTGTTTGGAGAAGCGATGGACTCCCCTGGGATCTGGAGCGGGTCCAGGCTGTCAAAGGCACGTTCTGCCTTCAGCAGGCAGGCCTGTTGGGGAGGGGGGAGCTGCCAGCAATCGTCCCCCTCCTCTGTTGGTGTTCAGGGCCCTCCTCCTCCTCCTCCTCCTTCTCCTCCTCTTCCCTTGGCAAGATTCCTGCCAAGGAGAAAGCTTCCATCCTGGTGGGGAGGAACCATGTGGCCACCAGACCCCCTATCTGGTGCTGCTCTTGGTGGCCCGGCTGCGTGGCCGGGCAATGCCGGGACTGCCTGGCAGGGTGCAATAAGCAATCAGCGAACTGCTCCAGGAGCATTTTTTCCTTTTCTGTACAGTGGAAAAGAGCGATTTTGACATTACATTTATGATTATTGTTATTAAGATGGAGAAACATTTTAATGTGAATGCTTGGGGCTTATTAGGTAGAGCTCTTCACCTCAAGATCTCAAAGCACTTGACGAAGCCAGCTTGTTATTAATCCCTACTACTTATACTGAGCTACTTACCTACAGACATTGGGGGTTTGGTGATTACTGTTATTTGCATTTTCTGTAAATGGGAGAACCAAGGCACAGAACTGAACGGGGAATTGAAGCTGGAAGCTCTGCAACTGGAAGCAGAAGCTGCTCTCCACCCTCCCTGCCTGCAGCCAGCTGCCACCTCCCTGCTGCTTGTCCTCACTGCTCCAGTCCCAGGAGGCTTGGAAGAAGGCTGGGATGGATTGAGAAGCTGGCCCAAGAGCTCTACCTGGAGCACTTGGTGCAAATGGTGGCATGGCCAGAACTGGCATCTGGGAGAGAAGGTGTTGGCTTCAGGGTGGGGAGGGCAGCGTGCAACTGGAAGCCTTGGCTGCTGCATTTTTTAGGATGCAGGGGACTGAAGGAGGGCACAGTGAAGCCAGGGAAGGGAAAGAGAGGGTGTTGCCAAGGCACAGAGCAAGCCCTTTGCATGCATTTATTGTCACAAACTCTCACTTGGCAGAATAATCTTGCCAGCTTTGGCCTGAGAGAGCTCTGGAATGGGCCAGTGTATGTGTGTGTGCTCTGCAGCATCTTCATCTCCTGAGCCCAGCTCAAGCAGAGCCTTTTACTTCAATGGCAGTCTTCTCCTGAGCTGCTTGCAGCTCTCCTAACTCCCACATTTCTCTGCAGAGCGGCTCGTAGCCATTCTCACGGTGGCCCTGGCCCTGCCTGTTGGCCACAGTGGAGCTGCCCTATTCTCAGCTGTCCTTCCAGCCGTTCTGGGCATCTGCAGGCGCTGTTGGATGCGAGGAGGTGGAGCTGGTGCCATCTGCCCTGGCAGCTCCTCATGGACACCAGCCACCTGTGCCCGCACAGCCTGCTCAGCGAAATGCTGAGCTGAACCTTGGCAGGGACTTCCCCGTTAATGAAGCATCTTGCTGCTTCTCTGGTGCTAATTAGGAGCTGCCTGAGGCAGTGTCATGGATGGGGTGGGTGGCTTGGTTCTGGACTGGGTTCTTCTTCGTGCTGGAGCAGCTCGGTTCTGATGAAAGCCAGCAGCTCTGGGCCTGGACCACAGTAAGAAGAGTTCTGCAACCCTGACTCTCACTCTTCCCACCCCTGTTTCAGCTGCCAGCGTAGATAGGCTCCCAGAAGCTCCTCCCAGCTTGTCATCTCTCTCCTTTCCCCTTTTCTTTGCTTGTGGTTTGTTGATGCAGACACCCCACCCTGGCTTCCCATCAGTCCAGAGAAGCACTGGCAGGCTGGGGAAGACGTTTCCATCAGTGGCTTCTGTCACTTGGTTGCTGTGCCTGGCTGGTGCCCCTGCTCTGTTGCCTTTTGGGAGAGGCCATCCCCTCCTGCCTCAGCATTTTCTGTGAACGTCCCATGCTACAAGACCCCCGGACCGGGCAAGGTCTGTCCTGCAGGTGGTTGTGCAGTAAATGGACACCATAGTGGTGGTGGTCACCCCTTCCCTGCTGGAGAACGCATGGCCTGTTCTTCAGGCTGTGGCAGTGCCCTGGGCTGTTCGGAGGAGAGGCCAGAGTGCTTCAGTGTGTCCCTCACCTTTTTCAATTAGCCAGAGGATGGGAAACCCCCGTTAGCATCCCTTTGTGCTTATTACCCTGAACCAGGAGGTCACTGCAGGACTCAAGGTAGAGCCTCAGAGCATAGTGTGTCTGAGCTGGAGCTGAGGCTCTGAACCCAGTCAGGTCTTTCCCTCAGCCTTGATCACTTCTAAAAGCCTTTCTTGCTGTTGCAGGCTCAGCCTGGGGCTGCTGCAGGAGCGGACACTGTCCACCCATGGGCTCATGCTGGCTCACTTGTGGTGGGAAGCATGGTTCCATGAATTATTTGCAGCAACACCTTTTGCTTTTCCCCTCCTCTCCAGGAGGTGCACTTATTTATTGTTACTATTATTGTTGTTTTTATTGTTATTTATTATCCAGTGCTGCTAAGAGACATGGAGAGGCTTGGCTGGCATTCAGCATGGTTACAATAAGTCCAAGCCCTCCCCTTTTGTTCCGTGCTGCTTGCTCAAGGGCTGTATAGATACCTCACTTTAGCTGTTTCTCTCCCTCATCTTCAGCAGCTCAGGAGGTTTGGGAAAGGTCAGCTCCGAGCTGCAGCTTTTTTCTGCTCCAGACAAGTGCTGCTCTCATTGTTTGCCAAACGCCTTGCTGCGCCTCGTCTCTGCAGCTCCAGGATGATTTAACCAGAGCCGTGCTTCACTTTAGATGCAGTCTGCTCCCTGACCTCGCTGCACAGCCTTGCCGTGCGCTTTGTAGATGGTTTTGAAGCAGTCTTGAACAAGTGCTGAGAGATCCCACCTCCCCTCTGCGACCGGGGGGCTGCAGCCTCCAACATCCCAAGCAGGAGCTCCGTCTGCTGCAAGCTTATGTTTACTCTGGTTCACCAGTGCCTTCCAGTGGTCCACCCTGCAGAGGTGTCCGTCATAGCTGCCTCAGAAGCCTCCAGCTGCAGTGTTGTTGTGGATAAGGCTTCAGGCTTGGTCTCAACCACACCCTGCCTTGGGTGATGTAGAAGGCACATTGGTAGGAAAATGCATGGTTGTTATCCTGGTGGTGTGGTCCAGAGGGGCAGAGCCCTGGTCCCTCTGCATGCCCCTGCCCTCTGGTGCTTTCCCAGTTGGATGGGCAGGTAGATGATTTCCTTGCCATGCTGGTGAGCAGCATCTCTACACTCTGTTCTACCCATCTCATCTCATGCTCAGAAGCATGAAGGCAAGGCTGGTCTCTCTGCTGTATTCCTGATGTACAGCAGAGCAGGGCCCAGCCCCTGGGTGCCTGAAGTAGCTCATGGGGTGCTTTGGATAGCACGGTCTTCACCAGCATGGTCAGGAATCAAATTTAAGAGGTCCTCGCATTTCCGTGTGCTTTATCTGCTAACTGGGGTTTATTCAAGCTGTGGTGTACAAGTGTTATGAAGAGAGCACTTTGTGCCTCACTTATTGCTGCCTTCTGCCCACACCCAGCAAAGTGCTTCTGTCTGTTGTCCTCTGCATGGGGAATGGGATGTGAAGCATTGGGCAGTGCCAAGCACCCTGGAACCGGGCTGATACCTGCTTCTTTTTGCTTCTCATTTCCCAAATTTTATTGCTTCTGCATCAGTGATGGTTACACTTATTGTATCTTCCTAGGTAAAATTAGAGAAAGAGAGACAGAGATGTTGGGGAAGAAGGAAGCTCCCTCTGAATTTCATCCTTTGCAGAGCTCGTTGGGTTGAGTCATCTTAGCAGGCATAATAAGCCTGTTTCATCTCCTAGGTCTGGCAAAGGAATTAAGGCATTTTGTTTTATTCTTGTTGGTGTTCTGAGCTTGCATCATCCAGCTATGTCCCAGCATCGGATGGGTGAGGTTTCAAGCATGTTTGCCATGAACAAACAGGCTTCTTCACCAGCAGCACCAGCGATGATGAGAAGTGAAAGAAATTCAAACAACCAATTTGCTTGTCACAATTTGTTTCTGGTTTGCAGCATTTTTCTTTCTCGCTTTGCCTCTCAGCCTGATCACTGAAACTCAGCAAAGCTGGGTCCTCATCCACAGGAAGGACTGAGGCTGAAGCACGGTGTCTGGGGGTTGTACTCTGCCAGAACCTGCTCTCCATCCTGCCTGGGTGTCCGTGGGGCAGCCGGGGTGTTCCCTGGAGTTGGGATGAGCTCTGAGGCACCGTGGTGTGCAAGCTTCTCTCCTAGGGATGGAGCTTGTTGGCAGGGAGTGGGAAGGTGTCTGTCAAACACCGCTGCTGTAAAAGCTCACCTCTACCACACTGGGTTGCTGTGGAACAGGAGGTACATAAATATCCTTTATGTAATCTCTTTTGCTCACTTATTGGCCTATTATATCCCTAAAGTATTTAGTAAACAGGATTCTGGGGGCAAGGACAGACTGAAACTTCAATTCTGATAAAATATCAGTTTTCTTTTTGTGGCTTGACCCAATTAACTTTATACTCCTTAGTGGCCTTTTTGTCATTTACCATTGCTTTTCTCGCTTCAGATTGAGAGATTCTTAAATCTATGTGGGCAAAACAATTAAAGGGAGGATCACTTAAAAGGTGACGAGACCTGGTTTGGCTCCAAATCTAAATGAACACTTTAAAAAGTGACTCTTTGAAGAAGAGTCAAGACTATGAGCAATGTTTTTATTCCTTCAGAAGTCCCGTCTGGTGCTGAAAGCTTTTTCCTGCCAGGCTTGCAGACTGTGGAGCTCTGCGGGGTCTGGGAGGACAAATGGATGGCAAGGGACCGAAAGCAAATGTGCTGTTGGTGCATGAGCCAAGTGGGAAGGAAATGCACCCAAAAATAGCAACTAGAGTCTTAGGACAGGGGTTTTGAAGTGCTCGGTGCTGCTCTGATTTGGGTCCTGCCGAAAACTTCCTCAGTTTGGGTGGGACCAGACCTGTGTTGGCAGTTTGCTTGGGAAGCCCTTGCCTTGGATGTGCGAGGCTCCTTTCCCATACTCTGAGGCAAAAGACAAGAGCAGAAGAGCTAAAGGAAGGAGAGAGCTGCCCCTTGCCACTTGCTTTGAAACCCTGGACACTTTTCCCACCTTGGTTTCCCTATCTGCAAGTGTGCTGCTGAGCCAGGGCTGGCGTGTCCTGAAAGCAAGTGCCTTCAGACAGGCACCTGACTGAACTCCCGTCCAAGCTGGGAGGCTTTTTAGGTTGGATATTAGGAAAAAATTCTTCACAGAAAAGATTGTCAAGGCCTGGCCCTGGCTGCCCAGGGCAGTGGTGGAGTCCCCATCCCTGGAGACGTTTCAGAGCCATGGAGATATGGTGCTGAGGGACATGATTCAGTGGTGACCTGGCAGTACTGGGTTAATGGTTGGACTCGATGATTTTAAAGGTCTCTTCTAACAAGAACTATTCTATGATTCTAAGCTGGCTCTGCCTCTCGCGTCTGCTGCACATCCCAGCTCCCTTGCCTTCAGTGGGTCTGATCTTTGAGACAGCTCCATCTCTCCTCCCCTGCAACTGGCGGATGATTACGCACTACATAGTTACCCTTCTGTTCCAGAGACCTGGGGGGGACAGGATGAATCCTTGCTTGTCCTGCATTTCAGATTCCTCACTCACACCCCTCCCCTGCACCCTCTAATCTCAGAACTCCACAGGCTCATCTGCATTTTTTCAAAAATTAGGAGAGAGGGAGAGAGAAAGAGCAGCAATGGAAAAAGCAGGAGAGACTATCCAGAGAGCTTCATAAAAATGATGAATTGCTTTTAGATATTGGGCAGGAGAGAAAGAGTTCTTTTTTATTTGATGCTATTAGTCTCTTAGTGGTGCATTGTTGCCGCGCATATGAGCTCAAAATCTCAAGGCAGTCAAAGGCAAACGCCCGGGAATTGAAGTGTAAATGAGCCGCCGTTGAGCATTTTATTTTTGCCTTTTATGATTCCTCTTTCTCTCATTATGTAGGTCAATCTCAGTTTCTAAGGTTTGCTGGGTGCGTAGGAGAGGTGTGCCTGGGGGTGGCAGGAGGTGCCTGTGGTGCTGGGCTGGTGGGTGCTGGGGCACAGCCCCCACTGGGTGCAGTGGCTTTACGTGCGGGGTGCTATGAAGATGCACCTGCTGTGGGGTGTGTGTCGTGAGCCTAGGACTGTGCCCAGGGCGGTGACCACTGGGCAGAAGGCTCTGGCATCTCTTGCTGTCACTGTCTCACCTCCAGAAAGCTCCAGCATCTCCTACTGTCGCTGTCTCACCTCCAGAAAGCTGAATCTGGAGACAATCCTCTCCCTTCCTCCCTCCAGCCGAAGAATTACGTTTCCTACCACGTTAGTAATTCGCATGCTGGACTGGTCTGCGCTGGCTGCTCTGATTAGCGGATGCGATAAAGAGATTAGTGCATCTTCTTTAGAGAGGCACCAGCCACGTGATTCAGCTCCTTTGCATAAAGGGCGATGAATAAAGCTGTTATGTTTGTGTGGGACAGATTTCCCCACACTGGGACAGGTGGGGATGTTTTCTTCTCCGTTCCTTGCCTTTCCTGTCTCTTGCTGGTTAGCAGAAAACACATTGTGTTGTGGAGGACTCACAAAGGCTTGAGCAGAGGGGCTCTGGGCAGAGCAAGTGCCTTCTGGAGCCCTGGGGATGCTCCTCTGTGTCTGTGGTGGGGTTGGAGGCACTTCCCTGTTCATGAGCTGGGCCTTGACCTCACACATCTTCACCTGTCTCTCTGTGTCTGTGCCCGCAGCGTGTCGAGGGATGCTCTGCGGGTTCGGGGCGGTGTGTGAGAGGAGCTCCACTGACCCCTCCCAGGCGTCCTGCATCTGCAAGAAGACAGCTTGCCCCGTGGTGGTGGCTCCTGTCTGCGGCTCTGATTATTCCACCTACAGCAACGAGTGTGAGCTGGAGAAGGCCCAGTGTAACCAACAGAGGCGGATCAAAGTCGTCAGCAAGGGACCTTGTGGTGAGTCCTTGACCATGCAGGGCCAGGGAGACTTGTCCTGAGCTCATCATCACTGTGGTGCCGGTGATGTCCTGGGGGATGGCGACAGGTGTGATGGGAAGGGATACCGAGGGAATCACTACCCCTGCCCTGGTGATCAGCAGAGTTTGATAAGCAGGCAAACCGATGGCCAAAGGCCCTTCAAGAGGCAGCCTGAGACAGGCCTCTTGCCCAGAGTGGGTCACAGCATGGCAGGGGATGGAAGGGACCTCTGGAGATCATCTTGTGCAATTCCCCCTGCGAAAGCAGGGTCACTCAGAGCAGGTTCATCAGGACCGCATCTTTGGCCACATCTGCCATAGCTTGGAGATGGAGGGACCAGGCGTATGCACAGGCTGGGTGGGCTGATGAAAGCCCTTCCCCAGCCTGGCATTCACCAGCTGTGAGCAAGGAGCTGTGTAAATGAGACCCCAGTCTCCTCATCTCAGAGTAAATTAACTTGACCTTTCTCTCATGCAGTGCTCTGGCTTGCGATAAATCTACACCCGGCACTCCTGCTGGGGCTCCTGTCAGAGGGGAGAGAGCGCTGAGTGATTTATTGAAAATAATGATCATAAAAAATTGACAAATAAAGGGGGGAAAAGAAGCTGGCAAGTAAATTTTGGCCCTTCCCCATGAGTGAGGAAATTGCTCCTTGAGCTCTTCCTCTAATTATGGTTTGCAGGAGGTGCCTTAAGGACCCTTGTTCTGCTCGTTTGCTGAAGCAAGAGGCTCTTGGAGAGCGTGTGCAGGGTAGGGAGCTCGCAGCAGTGCGGCTGAGAGGTTTAGGATGGAGGGGCTCTGCCTGAAGTGCCAGCTGGGGAGCGAGCTCCCTTCCTCGCATGCTGTGGCTTCAGAGCTGATCCTACCAGCTTCCATGGACATCGGGGTGGAGATGAGCTCGCTGCTCCAGACCAGATACATGGCACTGGCTCCAGCATCCACTGAAGCTGATGGAAGGACATCCATTGCTGTTGTGTGTGTTTCTGGGCACTCAAAGGGACTGGGGCTGTCTAGGTCGATACCGTGATGTGTCAGGCTTAATTATCCCATGAGAGAAGCGAGCGGGGAGGACAAACACGAGCTCCTGCGCTCAGGCCTGTGCCCCCTCCTCTCTTCCACAGGCTCCAAGGACCCCTGCACGGAGGTGACCTGCAGCTTTGGCAGCACGTGTGTCCGCTCCGCTGATGGCCAGTCGGCCAAGTGTGTCTGCCCGTCGTCCTGCAGCAGCGTGCCTGAGAGCACGGTGTGCGGCAGCGACGGCAGAGACTACCGCAGCGAGTGCGACCTCAACAAGCACGCCTGCGACAAGCAAGAGAACGTTTTCAAGAAGTTCGACGGCGCCTGTGGTGAGTCCCCTACCCCTCTCTTGGGGATATTGCTTGAGAAAGGTTTCCTCTTGCATCAGGAGTATTGAAGGCAGAGCAGTGGGAAATGGCAAAGGTTGGGGAGAAAAACTTCCCCTCCCGCCTGCTGTTATCAGCTCAAAAATGTGGGATGGGTGAAAAAGGTCGGTCTGTGAGTGATGGCTTCTGAAACTTAGGACTGCAAAAATGCTTAGGATGGCAAAAATGATGCGAGGGTGGAGCCCCTGTGCTGGGAGGCCAGGCTCGGAGAGTTGGGGGTGTTCAGCCTGGAGAAGAGAAGGCTCCGGGGAGACCTTCTTGTGACCTTTCAGGACTTAAAGGGGGTCTGTAAGAAAGCTGGGGACAGACTTCTGAGCAGGGCCTGTTGTGACAGGACAAGGGGGGATGGTTTTAAACTAAAAGGGGAGATACAGACTAGAGAGAAGGAAGAAATTTTTTACACTGAGGTGAGCCCCTGGCGCAGGTTGCCCAGAGAGGTGGTCGCTGCTCCATCCCTGGCACCATTGCAGGTGAGGTTGGCCGGGGCTCTGAGCAACCTGCTCTAGTTGAAGTCGTCCCTGCTTACTGCAGGGGAGTTGGACCATATGACCTTTAAAGGTCCCTTCCAACCTGGACCAGTCTGTGATTGCCCAGTGGCATTTGGCTGTGGGTGTTTCTGCTCAGGACCTACTGCCCTAGAGAGCGGTTGCAACGTCTGTGCCACCTCCTGCTGTTTGCCCTGGCTGGAGTCCCCCGGCTGTCGCTTTGGCAAGGAGCCCGCTGCTCCCCAGCGTCCCAGGGCTCGCGGGCAAGCAGCAACTGCTAATTAAAGGAGCCCGACAGGCACAGATCCCAGAGCACAAACACGGTCCTGCCACTCCAAGTCTGGCTTCCTCTTTGCCTAATGACGGCCGTGGACACTTGTAATTAAAAGCAACTGTGTTCATTAGGAAAACTATGAGATCAGCCAGGACACGTGCCAGACCAGTGTTTGTCCCCCAGGGAAGGAGTGTGGGAGTGTTTGGGAGGGCTGCAAACCTGGAAGAGCTTTAATCGTGCTTTCCCTGCTCAGTCCCAAGTAGGGCGAGATGGGCGCAAGTGGGAGGCGTGACAATGTCACGCTGGGTGCTCCAGGTTTCTAGGGCAGAGGACAGGCTTTGAGCCTCACTGCTCCTTTGAGGTCCTCCTGATATTTAGCTGGGCATCAGCAGAAGCTCAGGCAGTCTGGGTTGAGCAGCTGGGCTGTAGAACCTGAAAATACTTAGAGTTATTTGGACTCTGTTGGGTGTGCTGTAGGGCTTGAGGATGTCCTGCAAGGTAGAGGAGAGAGTGGGGATGAGCAGTGCAGGCAGAGCACATCTCAAACATCCTCATCATGCAGTCCCTGAGATACACTGGTGCACCTGCTTCATCCCCAACCCCTCTGCTGCGGTCCCCATCTCCTCATCCCTGCCCGGCCACAGCAGCCTTATCTATCTACAGCTCCTTGAGTCCACACAGGATGTTCCTGTGGTTTTGTTGGGGTTTGTAAAGGCCTCCAAGGAGGCAACACATCTCCAGCTGTCTGGTGGTGTGACTGCAGGGCAGCAGTGAGCACAACTTGGGCAGCTTTTGCCGGAGGGGAATGGAAGATGGATTGGGCAGGTCCAGTGGGACCTCCATCGTCTGCTTCGTTTCCATGATTACTGCACGGGCTAAAATGGGCAAAGCAAAAGACTTCAGCTGTGACCTGTCATGGGCCAGCCTTCTCCAAGGGATGTGGGGGCAGCTCAAAGGGAGGTCCCTCACCTGCTTGTGAGAGCCTGGGGCAATGGGGTACTCTGTTCCCCTGCCTTGTAGCCAGGGGCTGTGGTCAATGCAGGGCTTTCAGGCTGGTAGGATTAAAGGGTGGAAACATTCGATTGTGTTTCTGCAGTGGCAGACAACGAATCCACACTCTCCAGGCACCCTGCTTGGCAAGGAAGGGGAAAACCCAGGGCTGGAGTAGGGATTAGTGAACAGTCGGCACCTGTTTTGTCTTTGGTATGCTAATGTGAGCTGGCTCGGAGGAGAGGGTGATCCGGATAAGCCTAGATTAGAGCAGTGGGGTGAGGCAGCATGTGGCCCTGGCTGCCTTCAGGGAAGACAGGGATGGAGAGCGGGAGGAGAGGGATGGGAACACCGAGTATCTTGCAACACCCAGCAAACGCCCCCCCGGGTTCAGGAGCCTCACCTGGGCTGGGAGAGAGAGCCCTGTCCCCTGGACAGAGAGGAGAGAAGGCGGCTCAGGTGGGGAGAAGCGGCAGAGCTTGTCCCATCCTCATCACTTTGGAAAGGGCACGTGTCCTCTGCGTGTGAAGCTCAGTGAAGCTGAGTCCTTAGGTGGGCACAGCCCTACAGATGTCCCTTCTCAGGGACGAGATGAGTGCCCCTGGGGAAGGCACAGAGGCTCTTGGAGCCAGCTGGGCAGGCTGGGAAGCATCTCTCTGGGCAAGGCATGGTGGTGCCTGACGGTCTGCTCTGGCTTTCTGTGCAGACCCTTGTAAAGGTGTCCTCAACGACATGAATCGTGTTTGCCGGGTGAACCCCCGCACCCGAAGGGCAGACCTACTCCCCCGCCCCGAGAACTGTCCCCCGAAGAGGGAGCTTGTGTGCGGTGATGACGGGGTGACTTACGACAACGAGTGTGTGATGGGGCGCTCGGGGGCCATCCGGGGCCTGGAGATCCAGAAGGTGCGTTCAGGGCAGTGCCAGCATCAGGGTAAGTACCTCTCTGCTCCCTGGGGAACAGGAGCTTTTGGGGTCTTGACCTTCCCCGCTGCTCTGTGCCGTGCTCTGGGCAATGGAGCGTACCCCCTTCGCCTGTCCCCGTGGTGGGCACAAGCGGTGCTCTCTTCTCGCAGACAAATGCAAGGATGAGTGCAAGTTCAACGCTGTCTGCCTGAACCGTCGCGGCACCGCTCGCTGCTCCTGTGACCGCATTGCCTGTGATGGTGCCTACCGGCCCGTCTGCGCCCACGACAGTCGGACCTACGGCAACGACTGCGAGCGCCAGAAGGCTGAGTGCCACCAGAAGGCTGCCATCCCAGTAAAACACAGTGGACCCTGTGGTAAGCACTGGTGCTGCCGGGCTGGTTGCCCGCAGGAGCACGGGTACCCCCACACCTCCCACTTCCCAGCCCCAGCAGCCACTTTAAGCCCGGCCCGTGTTGGTCTCTTCTGTGCAAGTGATGGTGCTGGTGTTGATGCTGGAAAGCTGCAGGTAAGTTGTGAGCGGGTGCTCACCATCTGAGCAAGCCACAGGCTCTCTCACAGCCGACTAGCCCTGAATATCTGTTCCTCCCTGTTCTTTTTCCTTCCAGCTGTCAGCAGTCCTCGTGTATGTGTGTGTGTGTATATGTGTGTGTTCTTCCTTGGTCTTGTCTCTGTCTGATGTAACGCGGGGAAGAATCATTTGTGTTTAAACAGTACCAAAGTGTCTGTGATGTCCAGCTGGTTCCTCTCATTCACCACCACAGCCAGGTGCATGTTCACCACCACGCAGCCCCCGTGCAGCCCATGCCATTCATTTCTCCTCCCAGGGTAGTGCCAGTCCCCAAGCTCCTTCCATGCTTCCCCCTCCATGCCTGCCTGCTTCTCTCAGCTCCAGGTACTCTCCATAAGGACCTCTTCCCAGCGCGCCCGCTCTCTGGAGGTCTCACCATGTCTTTGTCTCGTCTCTGGGAGAAGCTTTTGACCTTTCCAATGGATGCTTTTCAGGAGAATGTGACAGGCTGGGGCTTCGGGTCCCTAGGATGTTGGGAATGTCCAGGTTTAAAATTGTTGCACAGAAAATGAAGGAGGTTACACGCAGTCACTGGATTGATTTATATGAGTTGGAAGGACTGTTCCTTTCAGCTCAAATCGGTTTTTACTAGGTCAGGAATGGGGTCCTTTATTTTAAGCTGATGTTTTATAAGGTATCAGCTCTATCAGACCTTCTGAAGCACTTTGAAATTAGGCCCCGTGTTGAGGATCTGTTTTGTTGGCTTTGTGCTCCTGAAGTAGGGTTTTAACGCTGCCAGCCCCACCTGCTTGAACACCCTTTGTCAGGGTCCCAAAATCACACTCAATATAATCACAACTGTTATTTTTATTCATCCATGTCACAGTGTTCCTGGTGGCTGAATGGTCAGGAGTCACATCCCCAAGCTCTCCCTCCAGGGAGAGGCACCTTTAACTCCTCTGTCTCCCCTGGCCACAAGGAGCTGGTGCTGGATGGCAACCAGAAGCCAGGAACTCGTTTTCCTGCCCTGTTGTGCCACCGTGGAGCTTTGCTGGAGATGTGACCAGCCTGTGAGGCTGGCACGGGAGGACACAGGGCTGCTCCTAGCACAGGGGAGGGTGGGAGCAAAGCGGGATGCCTGTGACTGGGCTTCCAAGGTGGCTTTGGGGCAGCAGCACCAGGAGGTGGTTGTTTGCAGCTCAGTGGCCCTGTGCTCTCTACAAACTCTTCCCTGTACCTCCTTTAGAGTCAAGCCCTTTCTAAAGACTTCCTGAATTTCTAGGGTGAGCAGAGAACTTCTGCTACTAGTTAGCTTGTGCTCAGATGTGCATCGTTTCCACCACGTTCAGTGAAGGGAGGCCGCTGGGCAGTAGGATGTGGTCCCTATGCATCTGCTACTCCTCTCTCCATCTTACTCTCCTTGATTTTAGCTTCTTCCAGGCGAGGACAGCAGATGCACACATCTGCTTTCAGGAGCTATGTCCTTGTGGGGTGAGAGCAAACAAAGGTCATAATCTGGGGGAAGTAAATCAAAGCTGGGGCTCTGTCTGCCAAAGCCTAGGATTTCAAAGTCCACATGACAGCTCCAGGCAGCCCCATAGCAAACCACCACAAGGTGTGGGCACGCCTTTGGTCTCCGCATCAGCTTAGGGAAGCATCTTCTCTCTGACCTCAGTGCTGCCCTTTGGAAAGCAAGCACGTGCTCCTCTGTGTCACCAGTTCAGACACAATGCGAGATGGGAAACGGATTTAGAAACCGGAGTGATGGGTGGTGGTGTTGCCAGCCTGTGTGTCAAGATAGGTCTTCTCAGCATGAGAACTGGTGGTGGTGTGGACTTCTCTCCTGGCTGGCTTCCAGGCGCAGTCCCCCAGCACAGACTGGGACAGGACTCACGGGACACTGGCCAGTGGGTGAGACCAGAGGCTGAGGGAGCTACAGGCTCTGTCTGCATTGGGGAACATGGTGAGTTCATCCACGCCTCCGTGCTGCGAGGATGCAGGATGTTGTGAAGATGCAGGATGCTGTGAGGAGCTGGGGAAGGGAAGGAAAGACAGGCCATTAGCATGGTCGCAGTGTTTTAATCTCTCACACGTACCTGTCTAACGCACAATAAGCTCTGCTGCTGTCTTTTCCAGCAGCAAGACAAAGGAGGCAAAGCCAAACAAAACAGTCCAGGCCTTGTTTTTAACCTTTCTCTACTTTGACACCTGAGAAAGTGTGATGGGATGACACTGATGTGGACAGGAGGTGGAGGGAAGGTGTCTGTAGTTGCATCTTTTTCCTTTCCCCCCTGCTTTCTTTCTCCCTCCGCTCTCCCTCTCTCTCTCTCTTTCCTTTTTCGTCTGTGTCTTGTGTTTTACAGTGTTGCCTGTTTGGAGAAAGGAATTGTGTCCTCGCAGCACCCTTCTGCTCCCTACCTGGACATCTCTGCTAGGAGGTCGGCTTTCTCCCCTTCTCCGTAGCCAGTGACAGTCCTGGCCTCTTCTCACTGCTCCCCACCTCTCTAGTTTTGCTTGAGAGCCCTTGGGATGGAGAGATTGCCCCGGCTTTGCTCCCATCCCTTGCCCCAAACACATCCTGCTGGAATGGAAATGCCTTGCAGTGCAGTGGGGTCTTGTCTTATGCTTGCTGTGGCTTGACCCTTCGAGGCAAATGAGAGTGGGAGCAGAGGTGGGTGCTGTGAGCCCCCTTACTCCTTAGCAAGCCCCTCTTCAGCTGATACATCAGTCTGGACTGCTCCTGGTTGATCTTACCTCTCCTTTTGCCCCAGACTAACTCCCCTTTCTTCCCCACCTCCTCCTTCCCAGAGACTTCTGCCTGCCTGGGACTGTGATGCTCGTCCCTTTGCTCTCCATAGTGTGTCATGCTTGTCTGTGCAAGCCCGGTGGGCAGGGATTGCAGCTACCCTCCCCAGTGTCCAGCAAAGCACCGTGTGCCTTTTGGAAGCACTGAGGAGCTGCCTGTGCTGCCGGAGCCGGAGCCTGCTGGGTGTCGTGGGCACAGCTCATGTGATGGGGTTACAAAGCAGCTTCAGAGCCTCTTCTCTGTAGCCATCCACAGGCAGGACTTGCAGGAGAGCTCAGTGTCCTCAGGTCCCAGGGCTTGGTTAGGCTTCTGCACAGCTCAGCAGCAGGGGAGAGACCGTGCCCTTGAATCCATCAGGGTGCTGCAGATCGAGCGTTTTGCTTGCTCTGTGCCTCAGTTTCCCTGCCTATGAGATGGAGAAGGGCAGGAATCAAAGCAGCTCTTGATTATAGCACAGCCTAAGGTCCTTACTCAGTAGGTCCTCATTATATCCACCCACATCAAAATTGGTGCCAAAACCCCCACTGACGTCTGCAGGTGCCCGAGGCTGCGTGTGAAATTTCATGGGCTGAGATTCAGGCTGTGAAGGAACTTCGTGTGCTGCATCTCTGCAGGTTCACCTGCTTAAGAAGGTTGAGGAACGTCAGGGCAGCGTTCTCCATCAGGCCTGGCACCTCCCTGCGCTCTCACTGCTCCCTTGTTCCCCAAGACAAAGTGCGAATTTGGGTTTCAAATGAGCGGATGCATTTGTTTCATGCCTAGCTCCTTGCATCCTTCCCGCCTAATTGTGTCCAGACAGGAGCTTTCTCCATGCAAGCGCGTGTCTCTGTGTTTGGGGGACATGATTTAAGGTACAGATGTTGGTTTTAAACAGTGAAACATGAGCGGGAGATGTGAGCAGCATCTGAGGGGTAAGCACAGCAGGGAGCAGGTCCTGGTTCTTGGGAGCCGCTCACAAACCCCTCAGCTGCAAGGAAGTTTGAGGCACCGTTGAAAAGGCTGGGTTGAAGTAGTGGCCATGTGCCTGAACTCTTGCCCTCTTCCCTGTTCCTTTGCAGACCTTTGGCTCTAAGGTTTGACTTGGTAGGTGCTTCCCAAAGAGCTGCCCTCTTATTTCAGGCTTGCCTGTGCCCGTGGCCATTTTCTCGCTGGTTGACAGCATGCAGCTGGGCTCCTGAGTGTCAAGCCTTGCTCTTGCTCTTGCTCTGCAGATATGCCACCTTGCTCCTAGCAGGGGAGGAAAACGGACCTGTTGCTCCATCAGCAGGCTCTGGAGGGCTTTGTCTTTCCCACCACACCCCGGCTTTGTGCCTGCCTTGCTGTTTGGTGTTGGAGGGGCTGCGCTGGGTCTGCCTGTTGCATCCATCTTGTCTTGGCCGCATTGTCTGTCCCCCACATCTGTTCTGTCGTGTGTCCTTGTCAGTGTTTGGCGCGCATTAAATCTGTGTCCTTTTCTTGCCCCAGGTCCTCGGGGCTTTTGTCTTGAGGCATAAGAAGGGGTCACTGAGCAGTGCTGGGGCTCTCCCCAGCAGCACAGCCAGTCCTGTGGTTCAGCTGCCTGGCTTGGCTTCTGGATGGTGGAACTGATCTGGATGGTGAATTTGAGTGGGACTGGCCTTCAGCAGGCGGGCTGGGAGCCGGGTGGGACCTCAGGGCTTTCCCTGCGAGCAGTCACGGCTGCACCAGGGAGTCGGGCACAGCCTTTTCTCCTTGCTGATACCATCAGGGTTGGCCGCTCACCTCCTCCCTCATGGACATCTTGCAGGGAGGTGCCGCCTGCTCGGCTGGTTTTGATTAAGCAGCCCCAGTGTGTGAGCAGGGGAGATTGCTGCCTCTCAGCCTGCAACCTGTGCTGTGGAGCACTGCCCTCAGGTCTTTGCTTCTGGAGGAGATGCCTGAGGACTGGGCTGAAGCAAGGACACCAAGTCTCTTCATCCTGCCATGCAGCAGCTCCCCAGCCTTCCAACAGCAGCTTGCAGAAGGAGGGGAAGGGAGCTGAGCTGCTGGGGAGAGGAGAGGAGAGAGACAGGTTGCATGGCGAAGCCAAATGCAGGTGTCCTCTCCAGCCAGGTCTTCCTGGGTATTGCCACAGGGAGTATCAGGACAAGCAGTTTAGGAGACAGTGTGATTCTGAGGATGTGAAGCCTCAGTGAAGGGTGATCCCTTATCCCAGTGGGGGCCAGGAGGCACTGAGACCCATGATGGTGTTAAGAGTGTCCTGGAGGCACTGAGACCCATGCCGAGGAGGTCTTTCTGCTGCCTTCTGCCCTGCCCTTGGCCGCAGAGGTGATGGTTCAGATCTAACTTCACAGGCAGGATCATGGTACCACTGCTGCCCAGGAAAAGAAGTGCTGGCTTTCCTCCTGGTGACCAGGGGCCTCAGTCTGATGCCTTCCCTCAGCACATGACGCTTGTTCTTGTTCTGAAGCTTCTGTGAGCTGCTGGGGAAACACAGACATCGGGGATTGGTGCAGAACCCCACTTCTGGCTGGCCCCTCGGGGCAGAGTGTAGCTGATATGGGGATGGGACAGAGGAGATGAGGAAGGAGACCTGTTCATGGCATGCAGGGAGAAGATCTTGTACCTGCTTCCCATCCCTAACCTCTGCCAAGCATGGGGAAGATGCTGAGCCGGGCATGTCGGGGTGGCATGGAGGGTGCAGGGGCGGGGCTGATGCCAAGGCCAGGAGCTCTGTGCATTTACCACGGCTTGGGGGGAGGCAGGCGTGGGCCCGAGGCTGGGGATGCTGGCATGCATTGCTGTGCTCAGCGCGCTGCGGAGGCTGGGGAAGCGGCGGACTCAGACCAGTGCCTTTCTCTCCTGTCCCTTCTGCAGACCTGGGCGTGCCCAGCCCCTGTCTGAGTGTGGAGTGCACCTTTGGGGCCACGTGCGTGGTGAAGAACCAGGAGGCCGTGTGCGAGTGCCAGCAGGTGTGCCAGGGCCGCTACGACCCCGTCTGCGGCACCGACAACCGCACCTATGGCAACCCCTGCGAGCTCGACTCCATGGCCTGTGTCCTCAAGAGAGAGATCAAAGTGAAGCACAAGGGGCCATGCGGTAAGAGCCGATCTCTGGGCATTCCTCCCCCTCCTCCTCGTGCTGTTGGCCACAGGTTTGGTTTGGTTGCTGGGAGCAGAAGGTGTCTTAAGTGTAACGCAAAGGTAGAGAGGGCTTTGGGGTTGTGTTTGTGCTTCCGTTGCTGCCAGGAGGGCAGGAGAGAGCTCACTCAGCTCGTGTGCTGCCTGTTTGGTGTGTCAGGAAACCCTCCAGCACCTCATGCAAGGCAAGAGCAGCATGGTGAGCAGTGACTGCTGCCTGGGGAGCTCCTTTTCCTGCTGTCTGGTGGGTCAAACACAAAGCAGGCTCAGCAGGAGAGGGATGTGGGGAGAGATTCAAGTAATCAGCCTGAACGCTGCCTTCCCAGTGGCCGCCTTAGGGTAAGGCAGGTGCGAGTTGCCTCCCCGTGCAAGCCAGCCCTGGCACTGCTGCCTGCACTGTCCCCTTGCCCAGCAGAGCTTCCCCCATGAGCTGAGAAGGTGGCTGGGTCTGAGATGCAGGATGAACTATGGCCATTCATGGAGCAGGGTTCCCTTCCCTAGTGAGAACACACCAGATGTTTGAGACTTGGACCCATACGCAGCAGTTCCATCTGCAAGCTCCCTCTTTGTACCAGCACAGCCTTGCCAGTGAGAAAGTGTTTGCACCAGGGCTAGCTGGGGTCTCCTGGGGTTGTTCAGGTAGGGCTAGGCTCAGTGGGGTTTTGTCAAAATGCAGTCTTTCTGCCCCTAACCTGCAGGCTGGGTATCAGGAGCCTGTCTCTCCATCAAAGGCTGGTGTATGGTGTAGCCGTGCCCCTGTCAAAGCTGGGCTTGGCTCCTTAGAGTCATTGCCCAAGAGCTGCACTGTGCAGCCCTACCCGGGGAACGTGCTCCTGAGCTGCAAGGGCTTTGAGACAGCAGAGAAAAAGGAAGAACCTTCCTTCAGAAAAGAGACCCTTCCAACCTGCAGAGCTCCCTGCCGCAGCACAGCAGAGGGACAAGCCGGATGAAAATGCTGGTACCAACTCCACACAGCTACAGGAGAAACTGTGAAGGATGCAAATGCTTTGGCTGTTGGACACACACACTGGAGTGCCCTGTAGGAAAGAGCTGCCCTTGTCTGCTCACAACCTGCCTCGAGCAGCCCCTGTCCCGGCCCGCAGAGCCCAGGCATGGCTGCAAGCTTTGTGCTAGGTAGAAACCTACTGGCCAACAGCCTGCACAAACCAAGCAGGGGGTTGTTGCATCTTCCCTCCCCCATGCAAAGGCAGCAGCTGCTGTGTGAGAGAAAAATAGGAAAAAAACCCTCATCTCTGAGCCAAATTCCTCGTGAACTGAATGGCAGGGAGGGAAGGGGGGTGTTTATCTGACAGAGAAAATGAAGCCGTGAATCACTAAAGACCCAGGAGTCAGGAGATGTGCTGGCTGGAGTCCGGTCTCTCCTGCCACGAGTGATAGCTCCTTTGCAAGTGAGTTATTACGAAGATAAAGGTCTTCTCTGAGCCCAGCCTGCGTGTGTTTGCAGCAGGTGGGCTGAGCATCCCGCTGGGGAAGGGGTCGGGGCGCTGTGAATTGGTGCTATGTTCTATGTGTGTCCAGCACTACTGGCACCCCAATAAACTAGGGGAAGACAGTATCCCCCATCCCGTCCAACCACCACCTCCCGCCCTGATTGTTGTGTGTGGATCCTGCTGCCTCTCTCCCCCAGGGTGCTGCGCTCCTCCTCCCCAGCCTGGCACTGATTTATCACTCCTCGGAATTACACTCAGCCCCATCCTCGCTCCTGTTTCCTATTTAGCTATAACAGCGTACAGCTCCGGTGACACTCCATCACGGTTACTCCTGGCCCTGACGGCTTTTACGAGCCGTTATTGCCTCTCTGCCTCCTCCTGCAGCCTTTGCCTCGGCTGCTTCCCTTGTGCTGCGTCCTGGGGATTCTGCTCCTGACCCCTGTGGCCTTTCAGCACTTGAAGGGGTACTATCAGCAAGATGGGGACGGGGTTTTTAGCAGGGCCTGCTGGGACAGAACAAGGGGCGATGGTTTTAAACTAAAAGAAAGGAGATTTAGACTGGATAGAAGGAAACTTTTTACACTGAGGGTGGTGAGAGCCTGGCGCGGGTTGCCCAGAGAGGTGGTCGCTGCCCCATCCCTGGCACCATTGCAGGTGAGGTTGGCGGGGCTCTGAGCAACCTGCTGTAGTTGCAGATGTCCCTGCTCCCTGCAGGGGGTTGGAGAGGATGAGCTTTAAAAAGGTTCCTTCCCACCCAAACCATTCCATGATTCTATGCCCTGGGGGAGGAGGTTGCAGTGGGGTTTTGTTTCTGCTCTGGCACTCTTTAGACAGCGACGTCTGCCTGACCTGTTGTCTTAACCGACCATTTTCTGCTTTGCACAGATCGTTGTGGCAAGTGCCAGTTCGGGGCCATCTGCGAGGCAGAGATGGGGAGGTGTGTGTGTCCCACGGAGTGCGTGCCCTCCTCGCAGCCCGTGTGCGGCACAGATGGCAACACCTACGGCAGCGAGTGCGAGCTCCACGTCCGGGCGTGCACACAGCAGACCAACATTTTGGTGGCTGCCCAAGGAGACTGCAGTGAGTCTGGCAAGGTCCCTTTCTTCCCTCGTCTCACTCCTGCTGGTGGCATTTCAGAGAGCGGATGCTCAGTCCCGCTGGCCACCCAAGCCACCGAGCTGCCTGGCCATGGCCATCCAAAGCTCACCAGGCATTTGTAGCACTCAGACCCCATGGGTTTGCCAGCCCTGGGGGGCACCAGAGAAACCCCAGGGTTGGGATGTGTGGAGGGTCTCCCTGGTGCTTTTATTGGTTGTTTTCAGGACTTTGCAGGAGGATAATCAGCTCCGGAGTCCAGGGCCAGCCTGGCTCTGGGCTGCAGTTCCTGGCTGATCACTTGGAGACCCTGCCTGAGGCTTTTCACCTTGGCTGGCATGGTCTTCCCTTTTGGCTTCATAAATATTAGGCATCTTGAGTCTCTCAAGCAGTTTCTCCTTTTTAGCCCCGGCTGCGCCTCATGGATGCTATCTGCCCTCTTTGTTACTTGTCTGAGCCAAGGCAGGAAATTGGGTTAATATCCATTGAGCGAAGCAAAGAAATTTGGCTAAAAGCATGTTAATAGCTACCACCAGAACTGAAAGCATCAAGGGCTTATTTGATCACACAGTTCATCTCAGTAGCTCTCCCTTCCCTCCATCCCCAGGGGTTAACTCCTCTTTGTTTCCTCCCCACTCTCCAGCCCAGGGAACTGTCTGTGCTAATTTCTTAATTAATTAAAAGCCCTGCCTAGGTTCTTCATTAGAACAAAGGCTACTTCAGTAGAAGAAATACTTTGAGCCTCATAAAACCTGTCCAGCTGGGTCTGGTGTTCCAGGGCTGAACTGTGCATGGAGATCCTCTATAGATCTGGGAGAGAAGAATGACCGAGTGTGACAGATGATGTTCAGTGCTCCATGGGCACTGCGACCAGGAGGAGGCTGAAGTCAGAATACACCATGAGAATAAATGGCATTTCTTACTAGAAAAAGCTGTTGGACACAACACCTGCAGGTGCTGGTGGGCATGAGAGATGCTCAGGACTGGCATCTATCCATTGCAGAGTCTTTGCATGTTTTAAATCACAGAGTTGCTATCATTGGAAAGGACCTTTAAGATCATCGAGTCCAACCATTATCTATCTATTTATCTATCATTATCTATCATCTATAAGCAATAACAAACCACTCTGGGGAAGGAGGACTTCTCTCCTTGCCTCCAAGGGTACGGCATTAGTGGTCCCCAGGTCCATGATGCTGGGCTGTTGGCTACAGAGGTCCCTGCGATGCCTGACAGCGATCCCCCCCGTCTCGCCCCGCAGAGTCCTGCGGCAGCACGGTGTGCTCCTTCGGCAGCAAGTGTGTGAGTGGGCAGTGCGTGTGCCCGCGCTGCGAGAGACAGCCCTGGGCACCCGTCTGCGGGAGCGACGGCCTCACCTACCACAACCTGTGCGAGCTGCAGGTGGCTTCCTGCCAGCAGAAGAAGAGCATTGAGGTTGCCAGGATGGGGCCCTGCGAGGATGGTAGGTTGCCACCATTCCTCCAGCTGTGCGGGTGCGAAAGGTGGAGGTGGGGGGGAAAGGGTGAGGAAGGATGGAGGCTGTGCATGGTGGGCTCTTCTCCTTGCTCCTCTGCTGAGCCCTGTAGTGCCCCGTGACACCCCCAGCATCCCCAGCACAGCAGGTCCCATGCCAGCGATGCTCTCCTGGCCAGCCAGTTGCTGTCACCCAGCACCCCACCTGCTACCTTCCTTTTTCCTTGGTGTGTTTGTGTCCAGTGGTGATGAGAGGTGATGCCACCTAACTGGAGTTTATCACTGCTTTAATTTCACACTTCATCAGGTCTTGGCTGAAGTTTCCCCCTCGGCTGGGGGAAATGGAGCTGTTCCCAGGGCAGGGAGCCTGGTTGCTGCTTTGCTTCCCTCTGCCCCGGGATCAGAGTCCTGCTCAAGGTCCTGGCCAGTGGCCACCATTAACTCGGTACCAAGCACCAGGGAAGGTCGTGGGGTTGGCTGTACCTCACCGGGCCACACTAAAGAACTAAGACCCTGCTGAGTTTTCCCACTATAGGGACAAAGCTGTGGGTTAATGTTGGCCGAATCCAGGTACAGGAGGTGTGTAAACCTCACCGCTCTGATGCGCTGACCCGGCGAGCTGAGATCCTCTGGCTCGTTGCACATGTAGTCTGGCTGGAAAGGACTTCAGTGCTGTGGCAGAGCTTAGGGAGAGGGGAAGACATAACACGGTGTTTGATCACAGCCCTCCTTGGGGAATTTCAGGTTGATGTCCCTCTGGGAAAAGATCTTAAATAATTCTCTGTGTAATGCCAGATTCCAGCCTTTGATCACTCAATAAAAAGGGCCAGGTTTTCCTTTCCCCTGCTTCGCCTTTAAGAAGCCTTTGAAATCAGCAACATCTCTCTCTTGCTGCCGGAGCTCTGAGCATCCTATGGAGAGGCAGCCAGGCTAGGGGCAGAGCTTATATATTGTTAAGAATATCTGCTTAACTGAACTGCAAACTAAAGCCAAGCCCCATCCCTTCCTCTGCTCTGCTTGCCGTGTTTGTGTTAGCAGCAGCAATCTCCCTGCTGCACGATGCGTTTGGGGAGGGCAGGAGAAGGGGAGGGAGACAGATCAAAGCATGGAGTTAAGCTGTCGCTGAGACAAGTGGCAGCCCTTCCTCCCGTGCATGGCTCTGAGCTGCCTGATCTCCAGGTAGCCTGCAGAGCCCTGCGAGCCGCAGGCTCTTTGCTTTTGCTCCTGAGGTGATACTGCAGAGAGGAAGACCTCAGGCCACCTGCTAGAGCATCCTTTTGCATTATGTAGGCTTAGCACAATCTTGTGACAGCAGTAGGAGAACCTGCAAGGCAGAGGGATCTTCTCAGAGATCCTGGCATAAGCATCCCAATATATGTGGGCCTGGGATTCTGGGCTTGCCTGTGCTGAAGAATTTAAATCTGCTGTGATTTTTTGGATGGGCTTGTGGAGCTATGGGCTGCTTCCCCTGCTCGGGCATCAGGGAGAGGGCTTTTGCCCCATCGCCTCTGGGCTTTTGCCCCATTGCCCTGCTGGGTGCAAGCCCTTTCTCACCATGGTCCTCCTTCGCTCCAGAGTGCGGCTCAGGGGGCTCAGGCTCCGGCGACAGTAGTGAGTGTGAACAGGACCGGTGCCGGCAGTACGGGGGCTGGTGGGACGAGGATGCTGAGGATGACCGCTGTGTGTGTGACTTCACCTGCCTGGCAGTGCCACGCAGCCCGGTAAGCATGCTGAGCAGTCCTGGGCTGCCTGCCGCAGACCTCGCTCCCCTCCTTTCTCCTCCCTGGTGGCCTTCCCGCATGCTTCCTGGGCAGGAGAGGACATCCCATGGATAGGGAACCTGCCTTCCTGTGCCAGGGGCTGCCCTGAGTGCATCCCCTCCCTGTCCTGGCAGGTGTGTGGCTCTGATGGTGTGACCTACACCAACGAGTGTGAGCTGAAGAAGACACGGTGTGAAAAACGCCAGGATCTCTATGTCACTAGCCAAGGAGCCTGCCGCGGTGAGTGCCCCGAAGGCAGCCGGCCCCCCAGGCTGACCCAAGCTGTGTGCGCTGGCCCCCAGCCTGCTGCCCCGCACTGACACAGGCCCTCTCCCTGGGGACAAGCAAGGAAGAGCTCCCTGGGGACATAGCAGTGTCTGTGTTGCTTTGCTGATCCCCGCTGCATCATTCCTGTTTTCATGCCCTGTGCTTTCCCTGGCCAAGGGTAGGACCTCACCTCATCAGCTCTTCCCAGCATCTCTGCAAGGACCACATGGTTTTGCAGCAATGCTGCTAGCTGCTTGATCCATACATTGGCAACACTGCCCAGCAGCAGCCTGTGTACCAGAGATAACCCGTACCTCTCTGCCTTCCTCTGCAGCCCTTGCCACAACCCCGCCGCCTCTCCTGGTTGTGCACTGCAGCCAGACCATCTATGGATGCTGCCCAGACAACATGACCTTGGCGCTCGGAGTGGGTGCAGCTGGATGCCCAAGTGAGTGGATGTTGTGTTCCCACCTGAGGAGGCCGTGAAGGACCTTCAAGGATGTCTAGAAGGCAGGAGCGATCAGGTGGAGGGGGAACTTGGGGTACCGTTCCAGGGGAAACAAAGGAAGGTGTGCCCTCCCCATTCCTTAGCTAACTAGTGACCTCCTGGGCTCAAAAATGTTTATCTGCAGCTCCAGGCTCACATGGAGATGTGCACGCATGCTTTGCCTTCTATATCTACACATCATCACTAGTCCATCACTCCTGTCCCGTAAAAAGCCCGGAGTCAAATTCCAGGTGTAAGATGCTTTCAGCTGCAGGAAGACAGGATGGTGGCTCAGAACTTCTCTGCTGCTGAGTCCATGCTGGCTACCCCAGAAGGTGCCTCTAGGGCCAGACCATGCCTTCAACCCTTTGCTAGAGGCTTTGGGCTTTTCACTGGCCTGAGTGACAAGAATATTGCTTGTATCCTCGTGCTGCAGGCTGAGGTGGAACAGAGCTTTCAGGTTTCACTTAAGGACCTTCTGCAGGCCACCCCAGGACCAGCGACTAGTGGGTGACTGCACCAAGCACGATGCTGAGCTGGCAAACATTTCATTAATATTTATTAAATAGTTATGGGAGCCAGCACTTTAGCAGAAGGCGCATTTTGAAAGGCATTAGCAAACTCTTTAACAGCTGAGGCTGCGGCTGTCTGTTAGGGAAGCACATTACCCCGCGGAGACGTGATCCATGCCGTGCTTGGACCTGGCAAGTGCCTGCTTGATGAGGATGTAGTGCTGCTTAATGTGCCGTATAATTTAAAAAGCAGCAGCACTCAGAATGTCCAGAGATCTCCTGGCAGGGGATGCATGGGACAGGCTGCAGGTGAGGTGGGTGCTGGAGGAGCAGACCCATACTGGTGTGGTCTGTGCTGGCCAAGAGGGGACCAGAGTGATGCTATGGAGGATAAAAGTGTTTTGCCTTCAGCATCGCTCTGCCAGTGGTGACTGGTAGTGATGTTCCTGTGTCTCCGACTAAAGTCCTGTCCCCTGCCCTCCAATCCATGGACACAGCTTCTGAACAGACTAGGATTCAATATCCCACCAGTTCCTGTCCCACCTGTGTCCCTCTGCTGACAGCAAGCATATATCAGGAGGTAATTATCACTTCACCAGCAGCTTGAAGCCCCTAGGGCACATTTATCCAGTGCTGCGTGTTCTGGACGTGCCATTTCCCTGCCTCGGACAGTCTGGAGATGTGCTCCTGCACCCTGCTTGCTGTTCCCCAGGTCTCCCTTTCTCTCCAGCTCTGCCCCATGTTCCTGTTCTACTGCTCCCTGCGGAAAAAGGGAGCGTCTCTCTGTCTGTCTTTGGATCATTTCCCTCCATCAAGTTCCTAATTAATGAATTAATAATAAACTTCTAATAGCTTCCTTCCCCTTTGATGTTAATGAGAGAGGAGTTCTTGATGGCAGCAAAGCCAGAAGGTTAATCCCTGCAGGTTTAGTTCCCCCTTGTAGCTGGGGCAGAGGAGAAGTGTTGAGAGCAGCTGGTGGTACCTCCTCTGCCCACCGTGACACCATGTTCCTGCCCTGCCTGAGCAGCTCTGTGACTCAGCAGTCGGTCTCTCCACCCTGATGCAGTCCCCAGGGTCCTTCCATCTCCTTGGCCAGAGCTCAAGTTGTGCCAGGGGAGGTTTAAGTCAAATATTTTAAAACATTTCTTCCCTGAAAGGGTTGTCAAGGCTTGGCCCTGGCTGCCCAGGACAGTGGTGGAGTCCCCATCCCTGGAGATGTTTAAAAGCCATGGAGATGTGGTGTTGAGGGACATGGTTTAGTGGTGACCTGGCAGTGCTGGTTAATGGTTGGACTTGTTGATCTTAAAGGTCTCTTCCAACCAAAACAATTCTGTGGTTCTATGACACATCCTCATGCTCTTTCTCTCTGGCTTGCAGGCACCTGCCAGTGCAACCCCTATGGCTCCTATGGAGGAGCCTGTGACCCCACAACAGGACAGTGCTCCTGCAAGCCAGGCGTGGGGGGCCTGAAGTGTGACCGCTGCGAGCCCGGCTTCTGGAACTTCCGCGGCATCGTCACCGACAGCAAGAGCGGCTGCACACGTGAGTGTGGGCAGGGCCGGGCTGTCACCCCTCGTCCCATGGAGCTCTCTGCTGGCACAGCTCCCTGGCCTGCTCAGGGGGCTCAAGGCATGGTGGGACATCATTCTATTTAAATAATGAGCCCTAATGAGTCTAGAGCACAAGTCTTGTGAGGAGTGGCTGAAAGACCTGGGGTGTTGAGCCTGGAGAAAAGGAGGCTCAGGGGAGACCTTCTTCTGAAAGGAGGTTGGAGTGAGGTGGTGAGGTGGTGGTCGGTCTCTTCTCCCAGTGAAAAAGATGTAGGACAAGAGGAAGCGGCCTCAAGTTGTGCCCGGGGAGGTTTAGGTTGGATATTGGGAAAAATTTCTTCCCCACAGGGGTTGTCAAGGGCAGGCCCAGAGCAGTGGTGGAGTCCCCATCCCTGGAGGGATTTCAAAGCTGTGGAGATGTGGTGCTGAGGGACATGGTTTAGTGGTGACCTGGCAGTTCTGGGTTAATAGTTGGACTTGATGATCTTAAAGGTCTCTTCCAACCAAAACGATTCTATGATTCTAATGTTGGTCCTATTGTAAGTCACCTCCAGCAGCTTTTTTTTGCAGAGCTTGATGATGTCCTCCATGTAAGAGAGACAGGTGGACAGCATTACACAGGTTGCTCCCCCATGGTGTAGCTTGGCCAGGAGACAATGTCTCCTCCTTCCATGGGTTGCTCCCTGGCCAGATGTTCTGCAGGGCTGCTTGAGCCCAGCATGTCTGAGCCCTGGTGCCCCTGTATGTGTCTGTGGAGCAGATGTGGGCTCACAAGCCATAGGACAGTGGCCAGATGGTAGCAGATGGAGGCAGATTCCTGCAGCTGGTGAGGGGTCAGCGTGTAGCAAGTAGCAGTTAGGTTATGGTCCGCCCCTGGACCCTTCTTGTCTTGGATTACTGGGGCACCTCAGTGAGTCTACTGTTGGCTCCACAAATCCACCAGCAAAACAGTGTCTTTTTTTCCCTTCTTGTCCAGCCTGTAACTGCGACCCAGTGGGCTCAGTACGTGATGACTGCGAGCAGATGACTGGACTGTGCTCCTGCAAGACTGGTATCACTGGCATGAAATGCAACCAGTGCCCCAATGGCAGCAAGCTGGGCATGACTGGCTGTGAGAAAGGTGAGGGAGACACGTACAGAGGGGTTGTGCTGGGCACCAAGAAATGGGTGCTGGCGTACTGCTGCAGGGCAACATGTAAGACCATGAAGGAAACCATCTCATCTGCGTGCTTGTGCTTGGGGGGGGAAGGGACCCTGGCCTCCATTCTGGGCTGGGTTCCTGTGATCTGCGTGCTCATGCACGGCACAAGAGGCTGTTTCTCTGGTGAACGTTTGCATTGTCCACTGGTCTGGATTGCTCTGGAGAGCTGAGACCCACTGGGAGGAGAGCAGGGTTTGGATTCAGCCTAGCCTGTGTTGTATGACTGGTATGTGCTTTGTTGGTCATCTCTTCCCCCTTCTCTCTCTACCTCAGACCCATCAGCACCAAAATCCTGCGAGGAAATGAGCTGTGAGTTCGGGGCCTCGTGTGTGGAAGTCAATGGCTTTGCCCACTGCGAGTGCCCATCCCCGCTCTGCTCTGAGGCCAACATGACCAAGGTTTGCAGGAGAGGAAACCGTGGGGGGCTGACCTGGGGACGTGTGGCTAGCTCAGCTGCATCAGGCTGGGGATGTCTCTTCTCCTCCCCCTACAAATTCCAGTCACTGTCTTTGGTGCCAGGGGAAGGGTGACATGCCAGTTGTAGATGTCTCCCAGCAGAGCTGGATGCTCTGTGCCCCACCTTGCACCTCTGAGCTGCTCTACTCCTGGGCTTCCACAGGCTCCCTCTTTGCCTCAGAGGGACCCCTGCAAAGCTTCTTCTTCCAGCATTTAGAGGCCAAGTTGTTTTGCCAGAGGCTCGGAGGAGGACAGAGGTGCAGCTCACATTTCCCCTCTGCCTCCCAGGTGTGTGGCTCTGATGGTGTCACTTACGGGGACCAGTGCCAGCTGCAGACCATCGCCTGCCGTCAGGGTCAGCTCATCACAGTGAAGCACGTGGGGCAGTGCCACGGTGAGTGTCCGCTGCTCTCGGTGCTGGGGCAGTGCCAGTGCTCTGGCCTGACACTGATCCAGCTCTGGTTGCCTTCCACCGCAGTCCCTCCCTGTGCCATGACTCTTCATGGCGCAGCAGATGTGCTGCCCAGGGCAGGTGCCTGGAGGGTTTGCAACATGCTTCCCAGTGTCACGGCTGGCCTTTCCCAGACCTGCCTCTCCTCACCTACCCTGTCTTGCTGCTCCTTTCAGAGTCTATCACTCATACAAGCCACATCTCTCCACCCACACCACTGCCCACACTGCCCTTGGACAAGTTAATCCTTCCTCCGCCACTGCGGCTCACCACCCGGGCTCCAGAACCCACCGAGATGGCTACCAGCTCCCTGCTGCTGGAAGCCAGACCTACTGAAAGAGGTCACTCTACAACAAGGCGCATCACAACTGCCAGACCAGCTACTACACCGTGGATGACCCACGGAGCGTATAAGACCACCGTCCGCCCTCTCTCCACCGCACCAGTGGTCCTGGCCACCACCCAGCCTGCCTACGTTGAATCGGGGAGTGCAGAAGGTAGTGGAGACCAAGAGATGGGCATCAGTGGAGACCAGGAATCTAGCGGGGCAGGCTCTGCCGGTGAGTGTGCGCTTCTTGGGCTTGGCAGGTTGGCTGTGGGCTAAACCATACCCGGTCTCTCACGACCAAGTGAAGATGTGTCTCAGCCTCAGTCTCTGACACAGAGGTGAGGTCTTGCCTCCTGCTGGTGAATGCTTCTCTTAATGCCCCGCAGGGGAAGAGGTGGTGGAGGAAAGCCAGGTGACTTCCACCCCAGCCATCGAGAGGGCAACATGTTACAACACCCCACTGGGATGCTGCTCTGACGGCAAGACTGCGGCTGCTGATGCGGAAGGCAGCAACTGTCCGGGTGAGTTTGTCCTCGGGGCTGGGCTCTGGGCTCCCTTTCGGTGGCCAGGAGCCAGCCTGAGCTCTTGCAGGGTGCAGGAGAGATACCACCAAGAGCTGCGTCCAGGGAGAGAAGCACTGTGCTGTGCTTGCCCGGCTGGCAGGGAGCACGGTCCAGTGTCCAGTCTGGGGGCTGGAGGGGATGTTCCTGAGGGGATGTCCATGGGGACGTGCTGGGATGTTGTGCACACTTGCCACAGCCCCCAGTAGCCAGCCCCAGTGCTTGGGTGGGTGCTGCTGTTTGCACAGGGAGCCACAGGACTCTACAGCTTTCTTCACTTAGGTGACCACTGTTTTCCTCGACTGCTACAGCCTTAAAACTTTGACCAATGTTTTGCCCAGGTTTCTGTGGAGCTCATGACTGGCAGTAGGGGGGATAAGGGAATTCCTTGGATTCCCATTTTATGTGTTGATGACTAGAAAGGGAGCTGGGGTGACCAAGACCAGTTCAGTGCAGGACAGGCAGGAACAGCAGCTGTAGCCCCAAGCTGACTCCTTTCCTGGGGGATCTAAGCTTCATGACTCACGCTGTGATTCCCCAGGATGTGCACTGCTCTCGTGACCAAGGTGGAATCTGTCTTGTCTACTTACAGTTCCTTTCACACTGTCCATGTTGAGGAAACACAGAGCCACAGAGCTTGGTCAGAGAACTGGTTGGCCTATACATACATCCTCATGACCCTAAAAATTGTTGCTGTGGGGCTGTGTCCCAGATGTTTGCTCACTGAGGTCCTTCTTAACTGTCTGTGTTCCTTGGGGTTTCCAGCAGGACATCCCCTTTTTCTCTGGACAGCATGTTCCCCTTTTAACCCAGGAAAGGACAGCTGCTGGGGACCTCCTGTATGGTTGCCCACAGCGAGGATCTTTCTCTCGCTGCCTCTGCGCTCCCACAGCTCCCCTGGAAGGGAACCATGTCTTGGGGTCCTGGTGCAATTTCAGTCTGGCTTCACAAGGCTGGCCACAGCCTGTTAGCTGGCAGGGGCTCTACTTCCCTCACCCAGCACAGGTCTTCTCCTTGCCCAGGGTCCACATTTTGCTCTCCTCTGCCCTGTTTGCATGCACGTGTCTGATCCTGCCGTGTTGACTATGTGCTGCTCTGGCTAATGTCTTTCTCTTGTTACTCAGCCGGTGCAGGGGGGCTGCTATCCGGGCCACAGCTCAGAGGAAACCGTATGGTAAAAGCTGCCATCTCCAGCCTGGTCTTTGCCATCTACTCCAGCACCCTCTTGATACTAATCCTCCATGGCACTTTCCCAGACCCATCCAGACTAACCCCAACACTGGCACTACCCGCACACTGCCATCAACCCTTGCCCCCAGGGACTCGAATGCTTCTTGAGGCTCTCAGCCACATGCCCGTCCCCTGCCCGCAAGCCAGCTAAAGGCGTTTGTCTTCTCTACCCTCCCTCCCATAGCTACCAAAGTCTTCCAAGGAGTCCTCATCTTGGAGGAGGTGGAAGGGCAGGAGCTGTTCTACACACCTGAGATGGCTGACCCCAAGTCAGAGCTCTTTGGGGAGACGGCCAGGAGCATTGAGAGTGCGGTGAGTCCTTTGCGCTTGATCTAGGGTCTGGAAAGGGCTTTTCTGGCTGTGGCAAAAGAAAAGAGGACCCTGGCCACCTCTGTCTGCGTTGTGGTGGACAGACCACAATATGGGGTCCTTCTCAACACCACCCTCTGTAAACTGCAGACGCTGTTGTCCCCGCCATGGGGGAACCACTGTGGGTTTCCTCCTGCTTTGCCTTTTTATTCAGGATGGCTTCTGTGGAGGCTGTGGCCTATCATTGCTGTCTGTAAAATGGCAGCACAGAGACCTACCTGCAAAAAGCGTTGAGTGCCTTGGAGGAGCATTGCTCCACGTTGGGGTTTTTTATTTGAGATGGGCTTAACCTGCAGAAGTTGGGAGTGAACATGGCTTATGGGGGTGAGCACTTGAGGAGATGATGCACCAGTTCTAAGAGGTACCCTCTGTGAATTTGTCTTATTATCTTTTTAATCCACATGTGTTATTAGTCCCTACCACGTGCTGTGTCAGTGGGTTCCACCCTTTGTTATGTGCTGGGTCAAAAATTATCCTTTTTCAGCTTGGTCTTGGTGGTGGGGCTGTTCAGACCAGAGGTTCTGCCATTAACGTGCTGGATTTCCCCAAGTGTCCTCATCTGCATGAAGAGCCCTTAAGACAAAAACACATCCAAAACTGCTTTGCCCCTCCAGTTCAGCTACACAACTTGGGAAGCTGCTTGTGTAAATCCAGTCTCCCACCCCTAAGAAGAGCCCCTTGCGTCACCAGCTCTTGGAGCATGGCGATGTGTACACATGGGTATGCCAAGGAAGCTCTGGGTGGGGTAGCAACATTATGCTGGAGCCTGCAGTGTGGCACAGCAAATACAAAGCATCTTTGCAAGGAGATTTAACATATTTGGAGCTGGTTCCAAGCTGCTCTTAGAAGCTGGCAAGCCCTCAGTACAGTCGTATGAGCAGATGTGTGCCTGGCATATGGACCATATGGCTCCCGCAGTTGTGTATCACAATAGCAAGATTTCCCAATACAATTGAGGATGCAAACGTGCACCCCAGAGCTTCATTCACTGGTTCATCCATTCACCCCACCATGAGAAGGGAGGATACTTTCTGGTTTCTGTTTTCCTAGGCTGCAAGAGATGAAGGCATGGCACAGGCAGGCCCTCTGTGCCAGAGGCCATCTCTGGCTGGGCTGAAAGTTCCTGCTGTGACCCTGTGCTAGAGATCTATTGTCCCTCTGCAAATGCCCATGGATGTGGTGGGCTCCTTTACCCCTCTGAGATCACTGTGCCCCAGTTTATAGGGGTAGAATATACCACGGGACCATCAGCCAGTTAATGACTTTCTTCTGTCTTTTACTTGAAGCCAAGGGAAGGAAGCGGTGGCCTCCAGCTCTGATGACTGCTGGTCCAACATGAGGCTGACCAGAGAGTTAGCAGGGCTGTTATAGTCCTGACTTGCTGTAAGCCTTGGACTTTCTCTGTCTCCTTCATGTGACTTCAGACAAATCCTGCAGTGTCTGAGAGCTGAGTTTTAAAAGGCAGGCAGGTGCTCAGAGATGCAGAATGGAGCCTTATGGGATTTTCCTAAGTGTCTAAGCAGGTTTACACAGCTTTAGAGGAGATCAGTAAGGCTTAGATACCACACAACAGAAAATCCCTGTGTGAACTGCAAGGTGTCTCTGGGCTGGCTCTGGTGTCTCTACCCTTCTTCACGGGTATGATGGAGATAGCTCACTTTCCCCGCTCTGTTTCTGGATCCTGTTCTTACCTTTGACTGCAGGCCCTAAAGAATAGGGACCACCTGAAATTACCACCCTACACACCCTGTTCTCTGCATGTGTCGGTGGGATGTCTTGCAAAGGTTTGGATGCAAAACCATGGGGGTTGAAACCAAGGAGACTCCCTGAGACTTGAGATCTTTTATGGAGAGGACCTATGTCCAGCGACCTCCCCATTAATCAGTTTATCTTTTCCCCTTCATCTCCGGCCAACTAGCTGGATGAGCTTTTCCGCAACTCTGACGTTAAGAAGGATTTCAAGAGTATCCGTGTCCGAGACCTGGGGCAGAGCAGTGCTGTCCGTGTCATTGTGGAGTCCCACTTTGACCCAGGTAAGAGCCTTCCCGGCGCTGATTCACTGTGGCATCACCATCTGCCTGAGGAGGCAGCAGAAACTCCCAGTGGGGCTGCTGGCCTGAGAAAAAACCTTGTTAAAATTTGCTGGGGATACAGCTTCTATCCAGCAAAATCAACAGCTGCTGTGAGAAGAGCTGGGAGGAGGTGCACCCTAAGCTGGTGCCTGGAAGGCTGGAAGTGTTTTCCTAGGGAAAGGAATGATTTGGGTGCATGGGGGGGAGGTCACAAGAGGGAAACTGCTAGGTGGGCCTAGATCTTCACTCTTGCCTTTCTCCTTTCTCCTCCTGGCTACAATCAGCCACTTCTTACACGGCTGCTGACATCCAGGGAGCCCTGCTGAAGCAGATCAAAGCTTCCAAGAAGAAGACCATCCTGGTGAAGAAGCCCCAGCAGGAGCATGTCAAATTCATGGACTTTGGTGAGCCCTCTCTCTCTGTGGCCAGTGCCCCTCCCTTGGTTTAGGCTTTTGATGGGCATGCTGGCTCTTCTGGTCTTGCCAGGGCCTTCCATCTGAAGCAGACATGAATCCTGTGCGGGCATCTGCTGGCTCCTGGGCTGTGGAGCAGGAGCTCTGGGGTCTAAAGAATGGAGAGGAGAGGCTCTTAGGCTTTGGGGTGCCTGGTAGCCTGGGAGAGCCATCAGCCCAAGCCTCTGTGCTGCCATCTCCCCCTCAAAGCCCAAGCAGCTTTCCTTGCCTCCAGAGAAGGCTGCAAAGCACCAGCCTCCACCTGCATTTCGCTGTCTTTCAGACTGGATCCCCAGGCTCTTCACCACCACTGTGACCACAACCACGGCCACCACCATGGCACCTGCCACCACCCGGAGGTACACCACGGCCGCCGCTGCCACCACAGCCCACATCCTGCGCCAAGACATCACAGGCCGGCCCAGCACCAAGACGGCAGGAGCTGTGAGCAGCAAGAGACCCACGTTCACCCTCCCTGCCACCACCCGGCGAAAGCCCACGCGCCAGCCCCCCGCCACCAAGAAACCCCCACGGCCCTGCGACTCTCACCCCTGCCTGCATGGTGGCACCTGCGAGGATGACGGGAAGGAGTTCACCTGCAGCTGCCCGGCTGGCAAAGGAGGAGCTGTCTGTGAGAAACGTATGTGCCTCTGACCTCTGTCTGTCCGTGCTCCAGCAGACTGCGCAGTGGTGGGGGCAGATGCCAGCCCAGCCCCATAACTAGCACTGGCAGTGCATGTGCACCAGGCAGGAGACACTGCAGGGGTCAACTTCGCTGGCTTTCTTAATCACAGCATGGTAGGGACCTCTGGGGATCATCTCGTCCAACCCCCCCTGCTCCAGCAAGTCACCCAGAGCAGGGTGCCCAGGATCACCTCCAGGCGCCTTTGGAATCTCTCCAGAGAAGGAGACTCCATTGGAGACTCCCTCTCTGGGCAGCCTGGGCCAGGCTCGGACACCCTCACAGCAAACAAGTTTCGCCTCCTGTTCAGGTGGAACCTCCTGGGTTCCAGTTGGTGCCCATTGGCCCTTTCCCTGTCTCTGGGCACCACTTACAAGAGTTTGGCCCCATCCTCTTGCCCCCCACCCTTTAGCTCTTGATCAGCATTGATCAGATCCCTCTGAGGCTTCTCTTCTCCAGCTCAGCAGCCTCAGGGCTCTCAGCCTTTCCTTGGCACAGAGATGCTCCAGGCCCCTCAGCATCTTCATAGTCTCTGCTGGCCCATCTCCAATAGCTCCTTGTCTCTCTTGGTCTGGGGAGCCCAGGACTGGGCCCAATTCTCTAGAGGTGGCCTCACTGGGGCAGAGTAGAGTAGGAGGAGAACCTTCCTGACCTGCTGGCCACATTCTTCTTAATGCATCCCAGGATATCACTGGCCTTCTTGGCCACAAGGGTTTAACTCTGCCAAGAGCAGGTTGTACACGTATGTTTTAAGAGGCAAGCACGGCGAAGCTGCAGGGCAAGAAGGTGCCAGGAGCAGTTTCTTCCTGGCTCCACCTCTGATACACCAGTGCCCCAAAGGATGGGGATTGTGAGCTTTTGCTTTATCATCTCAGCTCAAGGCATCATTGCTTGCAGCTACTGACTGCTGGTAACAGGGAGACAGGTACTAACCGACCCGTCAAACACCAGGAGAAGCTTGCTGATAGTTCAGGCTCTCCTTCCCATCACAGCAAACGGCTGCAGGCTGGCAATGTGCTTAACCAGAGCTGCCGTTACTGTGAGCTCCCATGGGCAGTTTGGGGTCATGCGGGGGGCTTTTTCAGTGCTTATTCCTGAAAAGCTTTGTTCCTAAGGCTGTAAGCTGGAGCAAAAGCTCCTCCTAGATGTAGGTGTCCAGCCCTGTTCATGTTAATAGGACTTGGCCTCCCAGGTCCCTTGGAAAACCTCAGCTGCAATACAGAAAAGCCTGGAGTGATGAATGTAGCTCTGTCACATGGGATTCTGGGAGGAAAGGTAAAAATTATCTCAGCTGACAACACAGGAGATGTGATAGCTGGCCAGGGAGAAGACCTACAGCACTAGTCCTTAACTGGGAGAAGTGGTTGGGACCCCACTGAAGCTAAGTGCTAAGGGAGCAGTAGCACAGGTCTGTGAAGCCTGGGAGCAATCTTTGGAGGGCGTGCCATCATCATGAGGGGAGTTGGTTGCAAACACTATGAGTGTCTGGGAGGCAGTGATGGGATAATTGCACCGGGACCATGGACCCAGAGCTTCTTTCTGCCATTTCACAAGAGTTCTCTTGGTTTGTACAGGTAGGAAAATGTTCACAGGCTCCTGTCAGGCCTTTATCTGCTCTCTGTCCTTCTGTTCCCTCCTCTGCTTCATCCCCTCTTCCTTTCTCTACCCTCCTCTGTCTCTTGCAGCTATTAGGTACTTCATCCCCAGCTTCGGTGGCAAGTCCTACCTGGCCTTCAAGATGATGAAGGCATACCACACCGTGCGCATCGCCATGGAGTTCAGAACTGTGGAGCTCAGTGGGCTGCTGCTCTACAACGGGCAGAACCGCGGCAAGGACTTCATCTCCCTGGCACTGGTTGGTGGCTTCGTGGAGCTCAGGTGGGTGCCCTGTGAGGTGTAGAGGAAGCAGATCAGCCACTCTTCCCAGAGTGGTCCTTGAAGAACACCAGGAGGATGTTGGGCTTGAAGTTGCAGGCTAAGAAACCATAGTGTCAAATGGGCAAGAAGAGTAGGAGCTTTTTTCTGAAGTAATAGGAACACTAACGGGACTCATTCCTTGTGGCAGTTTTCAACAAAGTTAATCCTCTTATTTCAGTTTGAATTTTGAAAAACTAAAAGGTGTGGGAGAATGATTTTTTTTTTTTTTATTTGAGCAAGCAAGAGGTCTTTTTTTGGTGCTGTTTTTGTACTGGAAAAAGAAATGCGGGGGAAGATAGAAAGGGAGAAGGGCCCCAGAAATCTGAGCTGAAATGATTTTTCCAGTTCCAAAAGCACAGATTCAGAATGAGGTGAGGTGGAGGACAGACCTCTGGAGACTGCAGAGACCAGATGGGTTCTCCATCGGCCCTGATGCTCAGCAGGGGATGGCTGTGTGCTCTGAGTGCAGCCTGGTCCAGAGCCGGGCAGGGAGGGAAGGGGCTCCTGAGTGCCCTCAGCTTCTCCCTGGGACACAGCAGCTCCCGTATCATGCCCTGGATGTCACCTTTCTGGAGGGTGGCACAGATATGGACCTCCCCTCTTCTCCTTCAGGTTTAACACTGGCTCTGGCACGGGTGTCATCACCAGCAAGGTCCGTGTTGAGCCTGGCAAGTGGCATCAGTTGGTGGTGAACCGCAACCGGCGCAGCGGCATGTTGTCTGTCGATGGAGAGCCCCACGTCAGTGGGGAGAGCCCCACGGGCACCGATGGGCTCAACCTCGACACCGATCTGTTCATCGGGGGAGCGCCGGAGGACCAGATGGCTGTGTGAGTCAGGGTGCTGGGCCACTGTCCTGGGTGTCATCGCTTCTGCATTCAGTTTTGAGACCCTCACTCCAAGAATGATGTTGAGGGGATGGAGCATGTCCAAAGAAGGGCAACAAAGCTGGGGAAGAGTCTAGAGCACAAGTCTGGTGAGGAGTGGCTGAGGGACCTGGGGTTGTTGAGCCTGGAGAAGAGGAGGCTCAGAAGAGACCTTCTTGCTCTCCACAACTCCCTGAAAGGAGGCTGGAGCCAGGAGGGGACGGTCTCTTCTCCCCAGGAACAAGTGATAGGAAAAGAGGAAATGGCCTCAAGTTGTGCCAAGGAAGGTTTAGGTTGGATATAACAAAAAGTTTCTTCCCTGCCAGCGTTGTGAAGGGCTGTCCCAGGCTGCCCAGGGTAGCGGTGGCATCCCCATCCCTTGAGGGCCATGGTTTAGTGGTAACCTGGCAGTGCTGGATTAATGGTTGGACTCAATGATCTTAAAGGTCTCTTCCAACCAAAATCATTCTGTTATCCTATCCACTACTGCTGCGGGCAGAGCATCCTTGGTGACTGCAGCCTGCTAGCAGGCTTGAGGTGATGGCTGGAAGGTTGTTGTGGAGTGGGTCTTCTCTAGGCCTGGGGGCCCTTTTAACACCCTGCTGGGGAGCACAGCCTGACCCAGGTGCTTGCAGGGTCTCTGCATTTTTATCCTCAGGGATAAAACCTCGACCCACTTTGTGCTCTGTCCCCTTAGGGTGGCAGATCGTACCGCGGCTACAACCGGCCTGAAGGGCTGCATCCGCCTCCTGGACGTGAACAACCAGATGTACGACCTGCGGGAGAAAGGCAGTGATGTGCTGTATGGCAGCGGGGTGGGCGAGTGCGGCAACGACCCCTGTCACCCCAACCCCTGTCACCATGGTGGCATCTGCCATGTCAAGGAGGCAGAGATGTTCCACTGCGAGTGTCTCTACAGCTACACCGGTACGGGGAGGGGGCTGCAGACACAGCATTGCTGGGGCTCCTCATCCCACTGGCTGGCCCTGAGGGACCCCAGAGCTTCTGGGACCCGTGTTAGGAGCTACCTAGGGGAGGGATGTGGTGTGGAGTGTCAGCAGCGGGTTAGAGGGAAAAGTGTAGGATGAAGCCACATCCAGTGAAGTCAATAAACTTAGAATGTAGACCTATTCAGATGCACGTAAGACAAGGGCCAGGACTTGTTTGTTCTCATGCACAAAAAAATTTCACCCGTGTATTTTAGAGGCATAGTCTGGTAAGGGTGTCATCTGCTGGGTCCTCTGCAGGGAGCTTCTTGGGTCATGGGAACCCAACCTGAGACAGGAGACAAAGGCTGGCAGGGCATCAGGAGACATCAGAGACATTCATCTCTATCCAGATCGTGCCTGATGGCTGTTGGTTTTTGAGATGCTGACATGACAGGCTGCCTTCTCTGCTGCAGGGCCAACGTGTGCCGACGAGAGGAATCCCTGTGATCCTACGCCCTGCCACATCTCTGCCACCTGCCTGGTGCTGCCAGAGGGAGGTGCCATGTGCGCCTGTCCCATGGGCCGGGAAGGAGACTTCTGCGAGCTAGGTGGGACGGGAGCTGGCAGAGGAGTGGGTCTGGGGAAGGGGTTGGAATGGAAGGTGCTGATTTCCCCAGCCTGGGTGGCCAGGAGGCCTTGGCTGCTGTGGCTCTGGGGTGCTGGCTGAATCTGCTCTGCCTCCTCTTCCTCACCATTCCCTCGTTTGTGCCCAGTGACAGAGCAGGACCACACCATGCCCTTCCTCCCGGAGTTCAATGGCTTCTCCTACCTGGAGCTGAATGGGCTGCAGACCTTCGTTCCTGACCTGCAGTAAGTGCCAGGGAATGGGAGAGGGGCAAGCGAGGCTGATCTGGGGGAGAAAGCTTGTGCTCTGAGCCTGGCCTGTCATGTGCTGGCTTTCCTTAGAGGTCTTCCCTTTTGCCTGCTGTAGAGGTTTTATCCAGAGGGATTGGCATTGCCAGAGTCCTTACAGCCAGACCGAGCCAGCACCACATCCTGGGTGCCTGGTGTTGCAACAGGCTGGGTGAATAGGCACCCTGGAGAAGCATCCTGAACGTTGAAGTGGTATCTCTCACCTGGCAAGGGTGCCTTCGAGGGGTGGCAGCTCTCTGCCAGGCAGGCAGAGGTCTTCCGAGGGCTTGGAACATGGCGGTGGAGGAAGAGAGCTCGTGGGCAGCTGGATTGGAGGGTATCCGTAATCCTTCTCTCCTCAGGGACAAAACGTCCATGGAAGTTGTGTTCCTGGCCAGGAACCCCAGCGGCATGATCTTCTACAATGGCCAGAAGACGGATGGCAAAGGGGACTTTGTTTCTCTGGCCTTACATGACGGCTACCTGGAGTACAGATACGACCTGGGCAAAGGGGCGGCTGTGCTCAGGTAGGGTGGGCTGCAGGCTGGGGCTGGTGGTGATGACAGGGGCACACAGGAAGGGAAAGCAATGGCATAAACATTTCAAAGGACATAAGAAAGGTGGGGACAGGCTTTTTAGCAGGGCCTGTTGCAACAGAACAAGGGGTGATGGTTTGAAACTAAAAGAGGGGAGATTTAGACTAGAGAGAAGGAAGAAATTTAATAAGGAAGAAGCACAGCCACAGGTTGCCCAAAGAGGTGGTCGATGCCCCATCCCTGGAACCATTGCAGGTGAGGTTGGCCAGGGCTTTGAGCAACCTGCTCCAGTTGCAGATGTCCCTGCTCCCTGCAGGGGGGAATGGACTAGATGACCTTTAAAGATCCCTTCCAACCCAAACCATTCTATGAGGGACAGTGGTGGCTTTCAGCATCCAGCACTGATCTTGAGCTCCCTTCCTCAGAAAACCATCAGAAAGCAGGGGGTGCAGGCTTCACACTGGCCTCGGCTGTTTGCAGTAATGGCTCTTGGTCGCCTGTCTCTTTGTGGAACAGGGCAGAGCTGGGCCTGCCCCTGCCTTGTGCCTCTTGCCCAGGCTAGTGCCAGGATGTCTGGGTGGCTGCAAGCTGGGGCAGCCCAAGCTGGTCGAGCTGTGGTGGCCTGGGCAGCCCAAGCTGGTCCGGGGAGATTTACAGTGCTGTGTTGGCAGGTGATGACGACTGAGCTCTCACCTGTGTGTCTTCTCCTCCCTTCTCACCACCAGGAGCAAAGAGCCCATTCCCCTCAACACCTGGATAAGTGTCTTGTTGGAGAGGAATGGGCGCAAAGGGGTCATGAGGATCAACAATGGCGAGAGGGTGATGGGAGAGTCACCGGTAAGTTGATGGGCTAGGGAGAGCTCTCTGGGCTTCCAGGCCTGCTCCTCTTAACGTGTGAAATGAGCTGAGAAGTTCCCAGGCTTGTGGGCTATTGATCCTTGTGATGCATGGCTTGAAGGGTGGAGGAGGAGTGGGCAAGACCTGGGGAGAAAAGGATGCTGCAGGGCAGAGCTTGCCTGCTTCTCTTGGCTGCCCTGCAGCCTGGCCTTGGTGCTGTAGGACAACTGCACCCCTCTTCCAGCTCTTCCTCCCTCCTTGTCCTCCACCTCACACGGAGCCTTTGCCAACACACGCACACCCTGATTTGGATATGTTTGAGCCCCTCTCAAACACATGCACACACATCCCCCGATTTTTGCAGGTCCTCTCTGTCCCTGTATGGGGGCAGGTGCCCAGAGCACCCTCACAGCCTGTGCTGCTGCTGTTGGGTCCATGTGGGTGTGAGCCTGTGCCCTTGGGGATGCTCAAGAGCCCTCCACGGTGCTGGCTGCACAGAGAGCTCGGTCGTGGAGGGGTCCAAGCCTCGTTGTGCTGTTGCTGCTGAATCCACCAGTGCCTTCTCTCCTCTGTTTCCAAGCTGATAGTTTACCTCTCTGACTTCTCCCTGCGCCCTGTCCCCGCTGCGCTTCCATCCCTGCACAAACCACAGCTCCCTGGGGTTTCACGGCAGGGCCGCTGGCCTTCCTTCCATCTGCCTTCCCACTGGGGAAGCTGAGCATGCCGGAAAAGCCCCGATTGCTGCTGAGCTCATCCTTCAGATCCACCTAGTAGTGCAGCATCAAGATGACGCAGCATTCCTGCAAAAGAAGGGATTTTTCCTTCCCTCCTCTTTCCAAGCTTCTCTCCAAGCAAGGGTGCCCTTGGCTGGCAGGGTGGCAGCAGCCCCTCCTGCACCTCCCCTCCCCTGGCTGTCCCGGGCACTGGTTGTCTTGCAGCCCTGCATGTTGCGATGTTACCCACTGATTTCCCTTTTCTCTCTCTCTTTCTCTCTCTCTCTCCCTTTGATTTTCATTTGTATTTTTCCCTCCCCTGCTGTCTGGATCCCAGAAATCCCGTAAGGTAAAGATAAGTATGACCCACAGCACCTCCATCTCATCTGCCATCGGCACGTTGTTCTTTTTTGTTCTCCATTCCGATCTCAGCGTTTCACCTGCTCCCCTTCCCATCTGACCAAGGAGCTGTAGGCTCGCTGTAGATTAGAGACACTTATTTCCTTTTCCGTCATTAATTCCCAGCCAATTGTTACGTTTTGTTTTGGAAGCATTTCAATTAATCCGGTCATGTTTCTCGTGTTAACTCCACAAAGCATTAGCTAGTGACTCATATAACCGCATCTGCCTCGGGGTCCATCCCAGGAGCTCAGGAAGGGACGTCGCTCCTGTTGTGTGCCCAGTGGCTGAAGACTCACCCGGGACTTTCCATGCTGTGCAGTTGGGTGCAGGGTGGCAGCAAGGAGAGTCTTTCTCCTCCAAACACACAGCCACATGAGGTGCAGGAGAACCTCCCCATGCCATTTGCTGTAGGGCACCTGTAGCAGCCGGATGAACCCAAGCTGAATCCCTCTGGTATGGGCTTGGGTTTAAACATGAGTCCTGCTGAGACTGAAGCAATATTTGTATACTTAATTTTGCCACCCAAAACCAGAGGCCTCCATGCTCACGGACATTAGAACAACATCTGCCCAAAATTAAATTCCCAGAAAATCTTTTCCTTGTGTGCCTGCTGCCAGCCAAGACCTTGCAGCCTGGCATGAGGAGGTTCAGTGGAGGCCCCTTTCTCCCACCTCCTTTGCACAGCCAGGTTTGGTGCCAGATACATGGATGTCATCTCCTCCCTGTGCTCAGCAGCAGCTCACCTTGGTGCCATGGCTGGTGGCAGGACAGGGAGGGGTGGCCAGGCTGGGGCAGAGGCAGTGCAGAGCAGAGGAGAAGGTGGTGACCCAGTCCCAGGCAGGATGCCGAGTCCAGCCTGCCTTTCCCTGCCCAGTCCACCTCCTGAGGTAGGGCTGTCCTTGCTTGGCCATGGAGGAGGCTGTGCTGGACCTCAGCATGCTTTCCAAGGGGCTCTCCTGCTCTGGCCTCCACAGAGGTGGCTGTGTCCCACACCAGCCCTGCCCCAGGACACAGCCCATGCCTTGAGGAAGGAAAGCGGGGGCTGGGGGATTGCTTTCCTCCCCACCAGCCCAGTTTCTGGTTGTGCCTGGGTGCCTGCCCTGCCAGCAGTGCTGCCCTGCTCACAGCCTCCTTCAATACCCCCAGTGCTGGGCCAAGTGCCCAGCTTCCAGCTTAGGGACAGCCTGACATCTTCTCCATCTCATCTTCTTGCCTTTCCTCCCCAGGTGCCTCACACGTTCCTGAACCTGAAGGAGCCATTTTATGTGGGGGGAGCCCCTGATTTCAGCAAGCTAGCTCGAGCAGCTGCCATCTCCACCAGCTTCGATGGAGCTGTGCAGAGGGTAAGGCCTTACCAGGTAGCCCAGGACAGGCTGGGAGATGTGCCATCTGCACTGGCATCACTGGAGGAGAGTGAGGACAAGCCTGGGAGTAGGCAGCCCTGGCATGTGGGTCCATGTGCAGGGGGGAGCACGCCCAGTTGAAAAGTGGCTGTGGTAGGGTGGCAGAGGGGCAGGTGGGGGTACTCCGCAGGGACACGTGGGGCTTGGGACTGGATTCCCATCTCCTCCTTCCCTGTGAAGATACTGGTCTCTGCCCCACCACCAGCTCTGCAGAGAGGTGAGGCAGTGAAGGTTGACTCTTGTGGTTCCTCAAGTTGTGCTGGGGAGGTTTAGGTTGGATATTAGGAAATAGGTCCTCCCCAAAAGGGTTGTCAAGCCCTGGAGTAGGCTGCTCAAGACAGTGGTGGAGTCCCCATCCCCAGAGGGATTGAAAAGTTGTGTAGATGTGGTGCTGAGGGACATGGTTTAGTGGTGACCTGGCAGTGCTGGGGGAATGGTTGGACTTGATGATCTTGAAGGTGTCTTCCAACCAAAATGATTCTATGATTCCTCTTGCTTGTATCTGCCAGATCTCCATCAAGGGGGTTCCTGTGCTGAAGGAGCAGAACATCCGCAGTGCCATTGAGATCTCCCCTTTCCGAGGCCATCCCTGTACACAGAAACCCAATCCTTGCCAGAATGGAGGCACTTGCAGCCCCCGGCTAGAGAGCTACGAGTGTGCCTGCCAGAGGGGCTTCTCCGGGGCTCACTGTGAGAAAGGTGAGACTGGCAGGGAGGGCTGGACATGGACCACCACCCACTAGCCAGAGGTGGCAATGACACTGCTTTGATGGTTAGCTGGTGGCAGCAGGACAGCCAAGCCTGAGGTCTTGTCCTGGCTGCTGGCAGGCGTCTGGGGGAGACAAGCTGCCTGCAAAGGCAGCTGTGAAGTTGGGGCTGTGCCATTTCTCAGGAGTGCCAGCATTATGCTGCAGTGCTGCTGCCCACGGTAGATCACCCAGCCCTGTCACCTCCTCCCGTCAGTGCACTCTGAGCCTGTCTTATGTTGCTGTGCTTGCCTGAAGCAGCCCAGGGCAGGGAAACGTGGTTTGGTGCTGTAGAAGATTCATCCTGGGAGCCTGAGCCATTGCCTCTCCAGATCAGGGTTTCTTTCCTACTACCTCCCTGATTTTAGCACTTGGGCCATCATCAAGCCGGGGTTCCTCCCCAGCTTCAGCTGGGAAACCAACGAGGCTACAGATTTCACAGCAGCTGGCTGCAAAACAGGGACATGGTCCAAACTTATGGGCTCTAAAGCCACAGCAAACCTTTCCAGGGGCTTGCTTAGGGTGCCACAGTGCTGGTGTGCCCCAGGGGAGGGCAGGTCTGTGCATGTCAGTGTAAAGGGGGATGTTCCTAGTCTCCAAGGACGGACAGGCCATGCTGTGTTGCCTGACAGCTCTTCTTTTTCCCACCTCCAGTGATCATTGAGAAGGCTGCTGGAGATGCAGAGGCCATTGCTTTTGATGGCAGGACATATATGGAGTACCACAATGCCGTGACAAAGAGGTAACTTGGCTGCTGAGCTGAACCAAGGTCAAAACAAGGACTTCGGGCTGTTAGCCGGAGGAAGAGCTAGGGTCAAAGAAGCCCAAGTGCAGTGCTCGAACTGGGGCTGTGAACAGTTGCTTCCAGCCCTTACCTCTAAAGCTGCCTTGCCGGCAAAGGGCTTTCCCCAATGACATTGCCTGGCCAACTTCAGGTCTGGATGCTGTTGTTCTGCAGCATGTGGGCCACCTCCTGGGTTAACATAGTCTGGTTTGAGGGTGGGATGAAGCTGGTTGAGCACACCCCATGAAGATGGTTCGTGTGGCCTGTGCCCTGCTCCTGGTCGGTGCCATTCTTTGCCCACGTGCGCAGGAATGGGCTGCGTGGGCTGGGTGAGCTGTGTTGAGGTAAGAGCAGCTCTACCTCTGGTTTAATTCACGCCTGTCTGCCAGCTCCTTTGTCTCCCTGGCTGTTGGTGCAGCGAGGGTTGGTTCTGCCAGCAGGGATGGGCCGTCGCTGCTGCAGGATCTGGCTTCTCCAGCATCTGCTCAACCCTCACCCCATGGGCTAGGGGTGCATCTTTGGACCCTGTTAGCCCCTCAGATTCCCCACCGCCCCACCACCCTGCCTGGGGACGGTGTCTGTGTTGAGCTCTTGTTTGTCAGTCTCTGTCTGTCTGTCTCTTCTCAATGTCCTTGTTTCTTTGTTTTCAAGCCATCTGACCAATGAGATCCCCGCGTAAGTACAGTCCTCCCCCATGCCCAGCTCCTCTTTGCAGACATCTACCCCCCACCATGTCTCCCATTGCCACCCCAACCACCAGCCCACCTCCAGAGGAGTGCAGGGTGGGTGTGGGAGGAGGAATTCAGGCAGTCTCCTAGAGGTCTGCCTTGGGCAGGAGTTCCCATTTCAAGATGAGGGGATGCACATACTGACTTATGAGGAGCAGCTGAGGGAACTGGAGAAAGGGAGGATCGGGGGAGACCTTCTTGCTCTCCACAACTCCCTGAAAGGAGGTTGGAGTGAGGTGGGTGTTGGTCTCTTCTCCCAAGTAAAAAGTGATAGGATAAGAGGAAATGGCCTCAAGTTGCACCAGGGGAGGTTTAGGTTGGACATTAGGAAAGATTTCTTCCCCAAAAGGGTTGTCAAGGCTGGCCGAGGCTGCCCAGGGCAGTGGTGGATTCTCCATCCCTGGAGGGGTTTCAAAGCTGTGGAGATGTGGTGCTGAGGGACGTGGTTTAGTGGTGCTTTGGCAGTGCTGGGTTAATGGTTGGACCTGATGATCTTAAAGGTCTCTTCCAACCGAAACAATTCTGTGACTGCAGCTCTGGCAGCTGTACAAGCACCCAAACACAGCTGAGATGCAGCAGGAGCTACGCTGCCTGGCTCTGCTGTGGGCAGATGTTGTCCCAGCAGCATGCTGCAACTTAAGCCTTAGTTTAAATGGATGAGAAATAAAGTCCCGGTGACTTACCTCTTCCATCAGTGGCAAAGGCATTGATGATGGAAGTAAGGGGTGTTAATCCTGCCTGTTTTTTCCAGCAGTGATGCCGTAGTGAGGAGGCCAGGCTGGGGGCTAGGAGAATGTTCCCTAGCTGTATTCCCCATGGTGTGGGGGAGAGTTTGAGTAATACCCGCCTGTCACATCCCCATTTCACCTCATTTTCTGCAAGCTGGGCTCAGGCAGAGGCTCGGGAGGCTGAGTTGCGTGCATGTGTGCATGTCAACACCAAAGAGCCACAGAGCACATCGGCTGCAGGTCCACAGCAGTTTGGGGGCTGCTCTGCTGTCTTGGAAAGGGCTTTCTAGGAGCCAAGCATCCTCCTAAGCTAGACAGTGCCCTACAGCAGTGAGAGGTGCGCAGTTGCCTCTGCCATGTCCAGCTGCCCCTCTGCACAGGCACAAACTGCATCCCTGCAGATGAGCTGCTACCTCTGTGTCCTGCCTTTTCCAGTGCTCTGCAAAGGGAAGTTCACCATTCCCAGCCTTGTCCCGGCTCGAGCCAGCCTATTTTGACTGTGCGTGCCCCGTCCTGCAAGGGAGCTTAGCACTTCTCCCCGGATTGCTCTGCTGGGATTTGGCAGCAGCACTCACTAGCCCTGCCAGGGCCGAAGGACCCATTGGGCTGCCCATAAAAAGTCGTTTCTTCTGCCTCCAGGCAGATACCGGGGTGTGCCTTGGGCAGGACAAACACTCCAATTGCTTCTCCGGGTTCTGCTGGCCATGACATGCCCGCACATCTTCTTTTTTTTTTTTGAGCATAGATTTTTATACATACATCTCATTAGAGCTGGTTGTAAAGCCCCTGATGCTTGCAGGCAGTGCCAGCAGGACAGCTGTAGCCCTGGGTTTCCCCTTCTCCATGCATGCCCTGCTGACTCAGAGGCCTCATGTCTATTCAGCTCCTTGCCTAGATGGGACCTCACTCTGCAGCGTCCCAAAGAACCAGCCTGAGACCAAAAACTCCTCTCCACCACCATCCCATCCCAGGAGGCACATCCCAGCAAGGAACACTGGTAGTCGTGACCCAGGAGAGCATTGCAGAGTCCCAGCGCTGCTGGGACAGGGCTCTATTCACTCCTTGGCATTATTATTCTCACCCTGGCTAAGCAACAACTTGCACATTTCTCAGAAGGGCTGGCTTGAGGAAACTCAGCCTCGAGGAGAGTGGCTGAGGCTCTCCCTGCTCATGCTGGGCAGTTTCCTCATCATGGGCGTTGTGTAGGGTGAAGAGCTGTCGCTGCTGAGCAGGGCTGTTCCCTGCCTGTGAGCGGGGTGGGAGGGAAGGGTCTCCTCCGCTGCCCTGCGCTTATCGCATGCTCCCCTTTTCTTCCTGCATCTAAGTCCCGAAGCGCTGGACTACCCCATGGAGCCCAGGTGAGTCTGTGCCGGGCCTCCTGCTCACGTGTCTCATGCTCTGCTCTTGCTGCCTCGGCATGTCTCTGTCTCTGTGCGTGTTCTGTGTGTCCATACCCTCGGCTTTTTATTTAGAAGGGATACAGATGAGGAGAGTCCTTCCATGCTGTCCTTCCAGCATGGGAAGAGCAGCTCCTATGCAGCTCTGGCCCTTGCTCCTGAGGGACCTGAAGAGCAAATAGGCATGGGTGAGGAGAGGAGCTGAGCGACCTTGAGTACAGCCCTCGTCCAGCCCTTCGGACGCAGTGTCCCTTGGGAATAAAAAGCTGTCTGTGTTGTCTGGTCTGTGTGTGCACATGTCAGCAGTGTGTCTCAGAGACAGGAGAGTGGATGGTGACTCCATGTGGCAACGTCACCTGTTGCCAAGATTCTTTCACCTGTTCCAAAAGGGCCTGAGCGAAGATGGGGATCCAGTGTGGGGGAAGTCCTGTCCTCCCTTCATTCTTCCCTTGGGAAAAGACACCGTGTCTAGGAGGAAGAAGGCTTTGCTGCCTCTGCAAATAGTTTCTACCTGGCTAGCCCAGAACTGTTCCACCGGCCCACGTACAGACCTCTTCCTTCAGCCTCTGCATATGAGGCGGCAAAACCAAAACTAGTGCTTTCAGCGGTTGACGTGTCTGAACCTTGTGCTCCATGGAGGGCAGCAGCAAGGGACAATAGCCCCAGACTGTGTCTCTGGAGATTCATGCTGAATGGTAGGGGAAAACATGCCTGGGAGAACTGTTCAGCCCTTGCTCAGGTCAGCAGAAAGATAGAGGAGTTCCAGTCTTGGTGTTCCCAAGCTCAGCTGGGCAAAGCCATAGCTACCTTCATGGCAGTGGTGGCAATGGTTCTGCTCTGGGTGGGAGCTAGGCTAGAGACCTCCAGAGAGCCATTGCATTGATCCTGTGGCCCAGTTCAGAGCTTTCCATCTGCTACGCCCCTGCACCAGGCCTTCTGAGCAGGCCTGGGATATTGCAAAGGCTGAAACCCCTGAAGTGCAGCAGGTAGGGACTGAGACCCCATGTGTAGCCTGATGCCTAAGGCTGGTTTGAAGGTTATCCTCAGCAGGTGAGCTAGTTGGCTGGGAACAGAGAAGGCTGCTCCGAGGAGCTGACTGGCTGCCTGTTGCTTTCACGGCCATGTTTTTAACTCTGCTCTATCTTCCCCCCATGTAGCGAGAAGGCCTTGCAATCAAACCACTTTGAACTAAGCATCAAAACAGAAGCCACTCAGGGGCTGATCCTGTGGAGTGGGAAAGGGCTGGAGCGATCGGACTACATTGCCCTCGCCATAGTGGATGGCTTCGTACAAATGACCTACGACCTGGGCTCCAAGCCAGTCGTCCTACGATCCACGGTCCCAGTCAACACTAACCGGTGGATTCATATCAAAGCATACAGGTACGGAGACGAGCAGGAGGGGAGAGCAGGACCATGGTGGATTGTTCCGGGATGGGCAAGCTGTGAACTAGGGAGCCTGAGTCACGGCCGTGGCTCCATGCCCTGTGATCCCCAAGGGTCACTGCTCTTCTTGGATAATAATAGAGAGGCATGTGGGCTGTGTTGGAGGGGTGCGTGTTGTGACACGCCTGGAAATGTCAAAGGGGCAGGCTCAAGGAGGGATGAAAGGTTCGTGCCTTTTATTTTAGCTGGCTGAGAATTTCACATTCTGTTCGTGTTGAGCCCGAGCTGTCCCTTTTATTTTTATTGGTAGTGGGAGTGGTGAGCGGATCATGCCGCTGGCATGCCAGGGATTTCTGCTTTTGGGTCTGGAGGGTGCGGGAGGAAGCGGTGGCCACGGGATGCCCAGGGGATGCTGCAGGGCAGTGCTCACCACCAGCTGTGTGGTGTTCCCCAGGGAGACGTCACGCAGAGGACCACTCTGTGCTATGCAGCCTAAAGCTCCTCTCCAGGTGGAGAAGGGTTGATGGTGCCCAACTTAGTGTAAAGCACTGGACAGCTCTGGGTTTTTCCTCTATGGTTGTTAATCATCATCTGTTTCTTCTTCCCTTTGTCTGGGAGCAGGGTACAGAGAGAAGGATCCCTTCAAGTCGGCAACGAAGCCCCCATTGCTGGCTCTTCTCCGCTTGGTGCGACACAGCTAGACACAGATGGGGCCCTGTGGCTGGGTGAGTCGGGGTGGAAAGGGTGAACCTCCTCTGCACCCCTTGCTGAGGGACTCAGTGCTGGGGCTGGGACGTTGACGATCCCTCACTTGTTTCAATGGGACACCTTTGACTCTCAGGAGGCTTTGGCAAGTTGGACTTAAAAAGTCCCCTGGTTGTTCTCTGCCTGCTAGGGCAGGATGCTGATGACAGCTGAGGGGCAAAGAGTTGGCTTTACCAAATGACAGCTACCATCGTCCTATAACAGCTCCAATCAGCAAGAAATCCACCCATGAGTGTAGGACAGTTGTACTGAAATACAACAGTAGTAATCAGAGCTAAGAGGATAGTGAAGTCCTTTTTGGAGCCTGAAGGGATGAAGGAAGGATGGCCAGGGGATGCTGCAGATCCTGGGCTTTGTTTGTCTCTTGAGGACCTTGCATGGCTCAGTTCTCCAGCTGTAAGTTCAGGACTGGGCTTCTCCTCAGGCAAGTGCTGTAGCAGTCCCAGCATCAGGATTACAAGTGGGCACAAAGACCCCAGAAATCCATGCACAGAAATGTTCTTCTGGGGATTTTGGTCACCTATAATGAAGAAACAATGAATTAGATTCTGTTCACACTTTCCAGAAGCATCTGTTCTTATCTTCCTAGTCTAAGCCTGTAGATTCAGGGCTACTCTGACTTAGAAAGAATTCATATTAAAAAATGTAGCCTTACCTCTGAAAAGTCAGTGTCCCAGGTGCCATTTCTCATTCTGACATCAACCCGTCTGCTTTTACGTGGAAAGCAGAATTTTTCCATGAGAAATTTTTACTTGGCTTCCCCGCTGGGTCTTCCAAAGGGTTTGTTTGCAAAAAAAAAAAAAAAAAAAATCAGCCTTTTGTAATTTCAGGGCCTGGAATGAACTGTAGTTGATGTTTCAGTAACTGAAGTAAATTTCAGTTTGAATTCAGGTCCGACCTCCAAGGAAATGAAGTATCTTAAGCAGAACTGGTATTTTAGAATGGAAGTAACTGGTTTTAAGTGTTTTGAGGAAACCTGTTTGTATAGGTTGGAACGGGCGTTTCTCTGATCTAAGTGAGAATCAATACTGGCCAGGAAAGAGGTTTTTCCCCCACAGCTGAGAAGACATTCCCAGCAGTGCCTATGCTGCGTGTGTGCGATGCTGCCTGGGGCAGGATGCTGACCCCCCCGCCAGCAGCGTGTCCTTTGTCCTCCCAGCTGACCTTCTGCGCTCTCTCTTGCAGGGGGACTGGAGAAGCTGAGCATGGCTCACAAGCTGCCCAAGGCCTACAGCACAGGCTTTGTTGGCTGCATAAGGGACGTGATTGTCGACCGCCAAGAACTGCATCTGGTGGAGGACGCTTTAAACAACCCCACGATATTACACTGCTCAGCCAAATAGACCCCCAGGGACCCTTCCTTCTTCTTCCCTCCCTCCTGCCTATTGCTGTAATTATTTTCTATTTTTGTAAACTTATTGCTTTTTATATTTTGGGGGGAGGGAGGAAAGGGAGGGGAGGAAACACCTTTTCTTTTGGGTTATTTGTTCGGTTGCAGTCTATCCAGGTCAGTCAGACTCTTAATCAAACAGCAGCAACAAAGAACAAACCTTGAACCAAGTCTCCAAGAAGTGACAGAAGAACTTCCCCATCGCGCCTGCGTTGTAAATCTTATTCATACTTGAAGCTTCTTTTTGGGTTATTTTTCCCCCTCCTTACTTGTGTTCTTGGGTTGTTGTTCATGCCTGTGGGGGAAAGGATGCTGGTGCTGGCGAGACACGTGGCCTTTGTGGCTTCACTGCCTTCCCATCTCAGGCTTGGCCCCAAAGTCCCCTCTGCAGCGCTGGCTGAGCAAGGAAGGGGCCAGCAGAGACCCTGCTTTGGAGCCTGGCTCTGCCAAGCCTTCTCCTGGCCCTGTGTTCACCCTCCTCCCCCGGCTTCCTCTCACTATAATTTATGTGTGTAAGAATCTCAAGTGCTTCTCTCCTTTATGCTCTGTTAAAATCAGGGATGCCATGCACTGGAAGAGAGACCAAGGTCTGCTCTGAGCAGGCAGAAAAGCATTGCTCTTTGGTTGTCTTATGACTGTTTGCTGGACTGAGAGGTGCTGTGGGGGAAACGTTGATTTCTCTGTTGGCTCTCCTCCTCCTCCTCCTCCTCTTGGACATGTGCAGAAGCAGCTGTGAAACCTCATTTCCACGCTTTGTGTTTATCCAGACATGTCCTAACCACCTGCTTGCCCTGGCTGCTCTTCCCAAGAGCTTCTGTGTACCAAGTGTTGCCCTCCCGTGCACCAGTGAGAACTTGCAGCACGTCTTCAAGAGCTGGAAGTGCTCTCCCTCTTCCAGCACTGTCAAATGGGCTTTGAGGGCAGGGGGACTGGGTCCCTTTTCACTTTAAAAAAAATCTGTTGGATGTGTCCTTCCATGACCCATGTCCGTTTTCCAGCCTCCGGGCATGACTTGCCCTCTGTCTGCCATGAGGATGCTTGCAGCTGGCCAGCATGTGAATCTCTAGAGCTGGTATTACAGCCTCTCCCATGAAGAGAGATTGGAGTTTTACCTTCGACTTCAAGTTTTTGCTATGCAGGGTCTTCCACGCCATGATCAAAGCTTCTCTGGCTGCTGCCAGCCCAGCAGCAATAGCTTGAACGGGGACGCGGCATGAGTCAGTAGTGTTGGGGAGGAGGATTTTTTAAAGTATCTTCTTCCTCCACGCAAATCTTGAAAGCAAATACTGTGGTGCCAGTTACAAAGCCAGTATGTGTGTGTCTGAGTGAGTGTGTGTGTGTCTGCGAGCGTCTGTCGACCAGCGCACATTGGTGTACCAACACCTTATCTCCTGGAAGCAGGAGAACAATCGGATTGTGGCTATGAAAGAAACGACCGTTCAGGTTCCTTCTCCATGGGAAGAATTTACTGATGCAGTGTAGCATCTCTGTCCCTTTCCACCACTGGGACACAACTGTGTCCCTTTCCCACCCTGAGATGGCAGCTGGCACTGCTCTGTGTCCGACCAGCTTCATGGAGCACACAGAAATAATTGGAAGGATCCCACCAAGTATCAAGTGTTAATGAATATCTGGGGTACCATCATTCTGCAGTTTTACCCTAAGGTTCCAGCGCACCTTGTAGCGTACCTTGACAAAGTAGCGCACCCTTTAAAAGTCTTGGTTCTTGGCACTACATTTTGAGCCATGAAAAGTCAAATTACTTTTCTCAGGGTGAGCTCTGTAACAAAGGGGATGAACAAAGGGGAAGAACGTTGGGTAAAACCACTTGGGTTTCTTGTTTCCTTCTTTTATGGAATTAAAAGAAATCAACACCCACTCCAAATCTATGCCTATTGACATTCCTCTTCAAATCCGGTGGTTAAATATTTCACGGGGGGCTGTGCCCTCTGCGGAACGGAGACGGGGCTGCGCGTGGCTGCGTGTGTGGCAATACCACATTTTAAGTGGCTGCTGTATATAAATTGTGGCTCCCGGTACAGGGAGTGCCGCGTCCGTGTTGGGAAGAGGGATGGATTGCTGTAGTTTGATCACGAGGTGTAGAGAGACAGGGGCTAACCAGGACGGCAGGCTGGGGTGGGATGGGAGGGAAGCAAAGCCCTTCGACCTGTGTTTTGAGAACGTGGGCTGGAAGTGCCAACTCCAGAGGGAGAGGGGCACGCACAGAGGAAGCTGCTTGTTCTCTAGAATGCCACTGAAATGAAGCCAGGGTCACTGCAAAAAAGAAGAAGAAAAAAAAAAAACAACAAACAAACAACAAAACAAAACCTCTGTCTGCTTTTGCTGGGGCTTGGAAATGCCTTAAAACAGGACCTTGCGTCCTCGTTGTCAAGCATCTTGAACCAAGGTCAGATTCAGCAGTGCTCCCTAGGGGCTGTGCACTTAACTTCGGCTTTATTTTTAATAGCATTTATAACATGTATGTACAAAAAAAAAAAAAAAAAAAAAAAACAAGGGTTTGGTTTTTTTTTGTTTTTTTTTTTTTTTTTTTTTTTTTAAAAAAAAAGNTTTTTTTTAAGAAAAAGAGATGTCCATGTGGCTTCATTTATAGGGTAAATTAATGACCATTGTGAACTGCTGTATGAATTCTGAAGGGCAATGCACAGTAGAGGAGCAGCATGATATAACCATTACTAACTTGTGTCTTTCGTCAATCACCATGAAATAAAGTTTGAAACCTATTAAATATGTTTTTAAGGGGCCTATTGCTTTTTTTTTTTAATTCTTTCTGCACATACTGTGAGCCTCACGCTGGTGTAGATCCACCTCCTGGGCAGATACTGTGTGAAGTCAATCTGGTATCTCCATCTCAGTTTCGTGTAGAACCATAGAATCATAGACTGTATTGGGTTGGAGAGGACCTCTAAAGGTCATCTGGTCCAGCCCCCTAACCTGAGCGGCTCATGCACGTACCTCCTGTATCTTCTAAATGCAGCCTCTTTAGGAATGACAACCTCCATCCTTTCCGCTCAACATCTCCTGTGTGTCTTTACTTCCCCTTCTCTGTGGCCATCTGCTCGCTCAACATCTCCTGTGTGTCTTTACTTCCCCTTCTCTGTGGCCATCTGCTCGCTCTTCGGTGTCACCTACTCAAGTACCCACCAGCTTTCCCTTCTTTGCCATGCAGGATTTTATCATGTCTTCTTAGGCACCATTTTCAAAAGAGGCTTTGTATCCCATTGACATCATACCATGTCAGCAAGACTGAAGTGATGCTTCTGTGGCCTGCTTCTTCCTGATGGCAGCAAACCCTCTGAGGAGCTATGGAAAGTCAGTCGCAAGCGTGCAAGCAGGATGTGGTTTGAGATGTACCGGCATCTAGGTTCCTGCTCTAAACAGGTCTTCCTAACGGGGCCTTCCACCTGGCCAGTGCCCTAGCTCCCTGCTGCCTGCAGCTTCACCATTATGCAAGAAAAGTTGAGAAGGTGGAGAATTTTGTTCAAGCAAGAGCTCCAAGTGGTGTGAAGAGAGAAAAGAACGTGGGTTTCCTGCCATTTGGGTGGCAGCTAATTTAGCAAACGGAGTCATTCTGCTATCCAGCAACGATGCACATTTGATTGGTGTCTGCACCAGCTCAGTAGGAACCAGCTTTTCAATGGACAATGAGACGCCGAAGACTCAATGGGAAACAATGAGGCCAGTGTTTGAACAGCCACAGGGGTTGCACAACTCACAACCGGGGCCATGTTTTGCTCAAGATCAGCCTCCTGGTGCAGCGTCTTCTTGACAATGACCTTATTATGCCACAACAGGCATGGACTTGCAAAGCCAGTACCTCTTTCACAGGCGTTTCGCCAGCTTGCTGCAAAGCAGTCGGAGAAAAAGCTGTCGTTGTCTTGGCCAGAAGGAAAAGCTGAGCTCCGGCAGCTGGATGGAGGATTTTTACTCCAGTCTGGAAAAACCCATTGTGAGGGGAAAGAGGAAGGAAAGGAGAGGAGCCATGCTGGGGGCACGCTTAGGCAGGCAGCAAGTGTGACTCAGGGGCATGGCTTGGCCACGCTTTCTGGCAGCTCTTGCTCTGAGAGCAGCTTGCTCTGTGCTCTCGGGAGCACACCGTGTGCCCATGAAGCCCGACTGCCCAGTCTGCGCTCACTGGGAGCAAAGGCAAACGGGCAGTAGCCTCAAGAAGAAGCAGGGAGTTGGGGTTGGGTAGTCTTGCCCATCCTTAGCTTGCTCTGGCACTTCCTCTGGGAACGACTAACCCCCAACAGCTGGTTTGGAGCCTCTCCATGCCATGGAGCTTCAGTCCAGGGCTAAAAGCAGCTTATTCCCTTCTTAAACCCCTGAGCTGGGGCTGAAACCCACTTTCTCCTGCTCTCTGGGCCAGCTATGTGAGGCACACAGGAGCCTGGCTGCTCCCTGCTTTCTGAGGCACACAAAGGAGGTCCAGAAAAATCTGTCCTCACTGGGGGAAATGTAGCAGGGCAGAGCCTGGCCAGCATTAAAGCTTCTCACAGCCAGCCACCAGCTGAGACTGAGCAGGTTAGCGAGCAGGTGGGGTCACACCATGTCTAGCACCTCCACTATAGTCATGGTGCATTTCCATCACAGCAAGTCCCCCGAGGAACTGGCACCATCCCAACACCAACAAAATGGGATGTCCTGGCTACAGGGAGCTCCCAAGCCAGAGCCTGGATTGCTCTGCTGGGTATTTCCATGCAATGGACCGAAGGCAGGAGGGCTGAGATCTCGCAGGAGAGGACCATTTTCACCAGTTATCTGCATCTCAGTTGCATAGTCTAGAAACCAGTACCAAGAGGAAGATCTGTTCCAGAGGTTTCCTTTCGATCTGTTCCTTTTTCAGTTGAGCAGCAGTCCCTGACCATGTGCATCGCCCCGAGGAAGGGTCTTGTTCCCCACCCCACCGCCGGGCACACACAGAAGTCACAGTTTGTTCTCTCACAATGAAGTCTCAGTGCTAGGAAAGAAGGTCCTGGTCACCAGAGGCCTCAATGGCGGGGGAAATGAGGAAGGAGAGGACAGGGGTCATTGTTATCAGGGTTGCTATTTGGCCTCTGTGGTCCTAGTTGCCCTGTGAGCAATCCCGTGGCACGCAGGGCAGCTATGCAGTCCTCCTCGCTGAGAAATGAGCTGGCTCCCGCTGCCAGCTCGCTGGGTATTCCCCGAATAGACATGGAATTCGCTGAGTCTTATTATAGTTATAAAACTGCTATTTTTGCCACTCTGGGTAGACGGGGCGGGGGCTCGCTGGCTGTATCCTGGCTTTTTCTCTCTCTTGGACAGCTGGCTTTGTTTTCTCACCCAGCATTCATGAAAGGTGCCAGATTCAGGGCATTTCTTTGGGTTAATTTCTGCCTTTTTACGTGAAGCAACATAGATTTGACACGAGTGTGTTGAAGGCACCTGAATTTACACTTCAGACACCAAAATGTGCTCTATTTGTATAAAGCGTATAGCAGACCTGACCCCAGCTTACCCCGGGGAAGATTCGGGTGTCACCATCCTCATACCACCATGGATACTGGGGCGAGAGCGGGGCGGGGTGGACTTTGTAGCCTCCTGACTCCAAAGTGTCCCCTGAACTGGGGGCGTTTAGGGATAACAGCAAATGTGTTGGTGTAGATTGATGGGGACGATCTTTTTTAGCAGGGCCTGTTGCGACAGGACAAGGGTTTTAAACTAAAAAAGGGAGATTTAAACTAGACGGAAGGAAGACATTTTTTACAGTGAGTGGTATAACCCAGGTTGCCCAGAGAGGTGGTCGCTGCCCCATCCCTGGAACCATTGCAGGTGAGGTTGGCCGGGGCTCTGAGCAACCTGCTCTAGTTGAAGAAGTCCCTTCTCAGTGCGGGAGGTTGAAGCAGATGACCTTTAAAGGTCTCTTCCCACCCAAACCATTCTGTGATTCAAAGATTCAACGATTCTATGTGTCTGAGCCTTGCCAGACTCAGACGCTCAGTGTCTGCGGGCTTGCTTTGCTCTCTTGTTAGCATGAGTCTCAAGCCTTTGTGATTCACCGCCAAAATCTAGACCTTCAATAGCGTTTGGGTACCGAGCACCACCTGAAGTTGCTGCTGGTGTGCAATCCCACACGGCATCAAGACTCGGGTGCCGTGGAGCTGCCTGGTGAGGAGCGTGGACCTGCCATGCACAGAGAACGTGCCTGCCAGGCTGGAGGGTGAAGGAGCAGCAGCACTAGGAGGGGAATAACTTCAGGAGAGAATAACTCCAGGAAGGGAACGGCTCTAGGAGAGAATAACTCCAGGAGGGGAATGGCTCCGAGAGGGAATAACTAACTCCGGGAGGGGAAAACGGCTCCAGCAGGGGATAACTCCGGGAGGGGCAGGGCAGAGAGGAGCCTGCCCGGCGCTCCACGCGTCCGGGGGTCGGAGCGGAGGCCGC
>VZZY01023799.1:136636-183445 GCA_013400335.1 Eurystomus gularis | reverse complement strand
GAGCGGCTGCGCCGGGGCTGGAGGCGCGGGTGGGTGTGCGGGGCTCGGGGCGTGTGCGGAAAGCGCAGCCCCGGCCCCTGCCCCGGCACCTCGGGCTGCTCCGGGTCGCTCCGTGCGGAGGAGAAAGCTGCGGGAGCAGCTGCTGCCTTCAGCATCTTCCCTCCGGCTCCGTAGCCTGGGCTAGAGATGCTGAAGGGGGACGGCAAAAGGGGACCGAGCTTTGAAACTTGCTTTCGTTGTCTTTGTGAGCTGCGAACCCACGGACAAGGTACTTCGGTGCATCTCGGGTGTTGGCGGTGCCTCCCCCAGCTTCTGGCGAAGAAGCTGTTTCGAAGCTTCAGGCTCTTTTTCTCGGTGGTGGCAGGAGCCTGTGTGACTTGAGGGCATCGTCCCTTCTTGGTTCCTTCTCCTCGATGGCTCCAAAAGGGGTGAAGGGGGCCGGTGGATGGTCTCCTTGGGTACCTTCTCACCAGCCAGCTCAGGCTGCTGGTCGCACGCACAGCTCCCCGCTGCTGCAGAGGGTTCGTAAGAGCTGGTTTGGGGTTCATCGTTCCTCTCCGTCCGCTCATGGAGAGCCTTAAGGTGACCTGAAAAAGCGTTTGTTGCTATCAGAAGTCAAGTGTGTTTTTAAAAGCCCTGCGGAGGGTGGTGGCTGGGGAGCAGCCGTACAGCTGACGGTCACTTCAAGCTGAGAAACGGGATCGGTTACAGGACAGGGAGTGCTTGCTTGGTGTTGGTACGGGACCCAATGCGGGCAGGTCATGAGTGGGCTTTCTGCAACCATCTCTTGAACTTGCCATAACTTCTTATTCTCCTCAGGCGTATTCCTGCAACGCCAGGATTCAGGGGTGTGGTTGGTTTATGGGGTTTGGGGTCTCTTTTTGCCACCCAGCACTGGCCGTTTCTCCTGTACAAGTGCTGAGCTGTGTCTTGTGAGCGCCTGGTTCAAAGCGAGCAGAAGTTTAGGAAGAGGCAGTGTTCGTCTGGGCGGTGCCACAGTAAGTTACGAAACATGCTTGCTGATGGGTGATGGAGTAAAAAGCAGAGGGCTGGGACGTGGGGCCCCTGGATTTCATTCTCGGCCCTAGTAGTGCTGTCTGTGCCCACAGGCAAGTCAATATTTGTCTACACTGCCTATACCTTGCCAGCTCCACCCTGTTGGACAGTTACCTAGGGCAGCAGGCTGCTGGTGACAGCAAAATGGTGGCAATGCTGCTGCCAGCTCAGCCCTTGCCGGAGTCCTGAGAAACCTGGCTAGCTCATAGTACTGCTGCTGAGAAGGGGTCAGAGCTGTGTGGATTGGCTTTAGTTGCTGGGCTTGATTGCTCCCAGCATCTGTTGCCTTCATCCTTTCCAGCTGAAGTGCTGGGCTTGCTGCTCCTGGTTCTGGTAATGCTGCTCAGGTCCTTTTTCCCCATGTTGTGGCAAGACTGACTTGGTCCCGGCCTTTCTTCTCTTGCCTAACAACATGTAGGGTGCCTACCAGATTTGTATGGCATCGTTTTCTTCTTCCGGAACCCTGGCTGATGCTGTTCTCCCTTTGGTTCAAAGCATGGCCTGGTTCTGCCCAGGTGGATCTACTGAGATCACGATCTATGCTGGTGGAGTGTTGAGAGGGGTCCCTTGTGAGGGATGGTCACTGCAAGTACTAAATAATGGATCCTTTGCATACTGTCAGCATCACACCTGCATCATTTCTTGCAGGTCGTTCAGGTTTGCATGGGAACCCATGAATGAAGTGCGCTTTGGCACTAAGAGGCTTACAGGCTGACTTACAAAGGCTGGTGGTGTGGAGCTGCTGAAAGCCCACGTAGAGTTGGCCTGTTGTGCTGAAAGAGGGTACTGCAAACGAGAGGGATGTGTGGGGAAGTGATTTCTCAGTAGCTCCATCCCAACCGACGTGCTGGTTCCTCTCTTCAAGGACCGCTCTGTGTATTTGCTTTGGGTCAGGGGGCTGCTGCGAGGCTGTCACCAGCTGGAGATCTGGGAGCTGCTGTGGATACAAACGTGATTGACTGTGGACTGTCGTGTTTGGAGCGTGCGTGACCTGTGTGCTTATTCTTTTCAAGGAAGGCCCTGCAGGGAAGGAGAAATAAACCTCTTTCTGGGTGTTTGACTTATTTGATAAACTCTCGTAGTGACCTTGCCATGCTGTGGGGAGAGGGATCAAGGGCTGGGAGATGCTAGTCATGCTGCTTGTGGTCTTCTGACACGCTATGCCAGTGAGCACAGGGACCAGCCTGGAAAGCAGTGGCCATGTATCCATGGGGGGTGGTGTGTGCATGTGTGTGACATGAAGGAGAACCAAGCCCTGCTGTAGAAATAAAACAAGTTTGTTGCTGTCAGCTGAAACCACAAAGCTGTCGCAAACGCTGAGCTCCAGGCTGCTGCCAGGGCCTCATTGCGTTATTTCTTAGAAACAGCTTGTTGAAAGAATGACCATTTCTTTCCCTCTCCCAGCTTTAGTGGCATGTGACCTGTCAACTGCAGGAGAGGTTTGGAGGTCAGGGATGTACCACCCTCCAGCAAGGACAGAGAAATCGTGGTTCTTCTGGAATGATGAGAGCCTGGGAGTCTGAGAGTAACCACTGCCCCTCCTCTGCTTTGGTGCTGACGTCCGTTCGGGTCCTATGAGAGGCCTTTTGCTGTGACGTAGAGTTCTTGGTGGATAAACCTCACATCCCCATTGCTGACCCGTGGCCTGCAGATCCCAAATGCCCTGTTCCTTTTCCTAGAAAGGAGCTGCACGGGGTCCGGAGCATTGCCCTTGTCTGCAGGGCAGGCGTTTTCTTTACAGTTTCTTGGGATGCTGTGGCTGGGAGGAAGGGAAAGTCTGGAGGAAATGAGTAAATGCCAGCTTCTGGAGCCTGATTGTCTCTCCAAAGGTTGCCCTAATTCTGCAGGAATTGCTCTTTGTGGTTCTGGTGCTGCTGCTGGTGAAGCAGGTCCTGGTGCAGAGCAGTTCCCTCTTGGCTCCAAGGTGGTAGTAGTGGTGAAACTGTTGTTTCCATACCCAGAGCTGAGTACCTTTGCCTGACAACTTTTTGGCTGACAGCTTTTTGCCTGCGTTCAGATGAACCTTTTTAAAATCTGGTTTGCTGCTTAGCTGAATTGCTTTGTCCGCACTGATTTTTATGGCACGTTGTGGGTGGTTCCGTTTGAAGTCTCAGCTTGCTCGTAATTACGAGTGTAAGCAGGGCTGCTGCAGCCACCGGAGTGGGAAGCAGTGACTGCTCCAGCATGGCTGATAAGTCAGGATTGGCCAAAGTCCTGCACGTGCTTCCTCCAAGATGGTTTGCTCTGCTCGTGCAGGCCACGTTGCTCTGCATCTGAGGCATCAAGTTCATCCTGCTGTATCCTGAAACCTTGCTTGCTGTCATAGAACCATAGAATGGTTTGGGTTGGAAGGGACATCAAAGATCATCTAGTTCCAATGCCCCTGCCAGGGCAGGGACACCTCCCACTAGACTGGGTTGCTCAAAGCCCCATCCAACCAGACCTTGAACACCTCCAGGGAGGGAACATCCACAACCCTCTTGGGCAACCTTGAGCATCCACAACGCCCCTGTCCAACCTTGAGCATCTGCTCCAGGAGATATAATGCCAGTCCCCTGACCAGTGGAGCAGCCTATGGTCCCAGCTTTCCCACTCCCTTTACCAGTGAGAAAACACACGCTTCCTGCCCTGAATCCAAATGTAAATATTAACCTTGAGTATTTGCAATAGCTGCTTACTTTGGCAACTCCAGTGGTGGTGGGGAGGTGGTGATTTCTGGTCCAGGAAGCAAAACCAGGTCAGTGTTTCGGCATCTCGGATATTCATCAACAGCACATCATGGGCAGAGCTCAGGGCAACAGTGGCTGGAACCAGGGTGATGGTGGATCTCGCTGGCAGGAGCGTGCTCAAGTCCACGCTGCTGCGTCTCTGAAGTGCAGGCCCCGTGTGGTAAGCTCAGAAATGTCCTCTGGCAATTTTTGGGGAGCTGTTCGTTTCCATCTCTTCAGGCAGAACTTCAGCACTTGGCTCTAGAGCTGGCTTTTGCTCAGCTCCAGCACGAGAAGAGTCAGTCAGCCTGGGCAGCTGGAGACAGGTCACAGCAGCAGCTTGAATTCACACCCTGGCTTCACACGGCTTTGCAGTGCCTTGCTCACATGAGCAGGCTTCACCAGACCTTCCCAGCAAGGCACCTGGTGCCTTTGGCTTCACTCCTTTACCTCACCTAAGTCTCAGCTCAGATTTTCACTGGGTTTCTCTCTCTGGCCGGGCTGTATGGAGATGTCTTTGGACACAGGTTCTGTTAGCAGCAGGACCCGGAGAATCAAAGCTCAAAGGCTTTTGTGCAGGGGACTTGCAGATGTGTGCCGTGACTGCCTGTACACTCTGCCTGGGCAGGTGAGGACATGAGGGATGGGAAATGCAGTGAAAGGAGCAGACGTGTCACCAGGCTTTCCTGTAGTAGAGGATGAGAACGTTGGCAGCAACTTCAATTACACTTCAATTCCAAACCCTCAGCCTATTGTTTATTTCCAAACAGGGCAAGTTCCTCACTGCAGGTCATGAAATACGTAAATAGGCTCTTCTCCCCCCTTTTCCAGTGAGGGAATAAGAAGGGTTAATGCCCCAGCTCAGAGAGAAAACTAGCCCTGCCTAGGAGGGGGGTTTGGATCCTGCCCTCGCTGATCTTCCACTATCCTGTGGTTTGCCCCCCAGGCAGGGTCAACTGCTCCCGTTATGGTCACAAGACCAACGAAGTGCTCTCGGCCCTGGGACGCATTTCTGGGATGCAGCTGTATCTCTTTTGCGGGCTGCCAAGGAGAATTCCTCGCTGTCTGCAGTGGCAGGGCAAGGCACCGCGCACCAAAGAGGAAGCCAGTCTTCCAGCTCGCGCTGCCAGAGCTATATTGAGGGCGAGTTTCCTTTGTGGCTGGGTGGTACCGGAGCTGCTCGCTGCTGCTACTGCTTCCAGCAGGGTTTAAATGAATCGGGTTTCTAGGAGATGGCTCTTCTCAGGAGCCTCAGAGGCACCTGAATGAATGAATCGGAGCTCTGTGCTCCAGCGGAGCTCTGCCAGCGGAGCAGCAGTAGCCAGCTGGACTCTCCCAGGTGCCCAGGTTTGCTTGGCATGGAGCTGCGTGACCACTGCGAGCAAGCCAGCAGACATGGGGAAGGCTGCTTCCAGTTCATGGAATCACAGGATAATAGGGATTGGAAGGGACCTCTGGACATCTAGTCCGACCCCTCTGCCAATGCAGGTTCACCTAGGGCCGATTACACAGGAACGTGTCCAGGTGGGTTTTGAAAGTCTCCAGAGAAGGAGACTCCACAACCACCAGCACCTGAGCTGTCCCCCAGCAAGAGCCTTCTCCCCCAAGGACAGCTCAGCTGGCCAAGGCGTGCGGTGGAGGCCCAGCAGAAGCGTCTCTGTGGCTCTGCAGCTGGGAGCTGCTGCTCCTTGGAAAGGGGAACAGAGCTCAGTACTGCTGCAGAAATCATGCCTCGTGTGTCAGCCCCCGAGCCCAGCTGGAGATGCAAAAAGTTGGGCATTGGGTGGGTTTCTCCTGCTGTCACGGAGCTTTTCCCAGGGGCTGGCTTGCCATGTTGACCACTACATGCTGGATCTCTGATGTGTGTTTAAGGCATCTGGAGGGAGGGTTTGTATTCTGTCATGGGGGCTTTGACGTTTTGCTCAGTTTGGAAAGGACTGGCCTAGCCCAAGGGATCCTTTATCCCTCCATGCTCACTCCATGAGCAAACCAGCAGCCTGGTCCCGCTTAAGGAGGGTCCTATGAGTGGGGAGCTTGGAGCTCATCAGCTGAGTCACTGATTCAGTACCTATCATCTATTCATCACCTATCTCCACAGTGGTTTTGTTGTGTTCACCGTCCCACCCTTGCAGTGTAGATGCCCTTTGGTTCCCAAATGGCTCACCAAGAACTTATTTCCCAAATGCTGACATTTGGGTTTCCATCCCTGCCCTGAGGAATGAAAAAAGCAAATACCTATTTCCAAGCTAAAAATATTCCCATGTTCTCTAGGGTATAAGGGAGAAGTGCTCCTAAGGCTGCAGTTCAAGCATTGATTAATCCTTTCTCTGCAGTAGGAATGGGTTTATTCTGTTGCTTTTTCACTGCCTTGACCAAAAGCAGTGGCTCGGGCAGGGCTGCACTTGCTACCCCATGATGTAAGTGGTGGGGAGGGATGGAAAGTGGCGTCTGCAGGCCAATTGCATGTTCCAGGAAACGTGCGTAGGATGGGGCCTAATCAGATTATGGGGCTGGTCTGTGTGCAGGCTTCCTGCGCGAGTCTGAAGGGAAGAAGGAAATTCTTCGCATTAAACCAAGCTGGAAACCAGGAACTGTGTACTTCCTGCATAGGTGTTTTTTCTGCAAATAGCTCATGCTGCTGCTTGGACCCATACTGCTCTCCAAAGACCTCTGCCTGCTTGCAGTGGCTGGGGGACATACCTGGGAGACATGTATGCTTCAGCATCTCCTGGGCTTTCTGAGCTGCTGCTCTTCTGTAGCAGATGCTGTGGCCATCACAGGTTTCCCAGGCAGGTCCCATGTGGAAAGGGTGTTGCTGTGATCCAGCTGCAGCAAAAGCATCTGTCAAGTGGTCTGGGAGTGTGTGGCTGTGAGTATCAGACTTTCAGACCTTGAGACGACCAGGGGGCTGTACCTTGCCTTACCTCCTTGGCTCTGTGTTGGAGGAGATGGAGCATGTCCAGAGGAGAAAGGCAACTAAGCTGGTGAAGGGTCTAGAGCACAATTCTTGCGAGGCTGAGGGACCTGGGGTCATTCAGCCTGGAGAAAAGGAGGCTCAGGGGAGACCTTCTTGCTCCCTACAACTACCAGAAAGGAGGTGTAGTGAAGCGGGGGTCAGTCTCTTCACCCAAGGAACAACCAGTAGGATAAGAGGAAACATCCTTGAGTTGTGCCAGAGGAGGCTGAGGTTGGATATTACAAAAAATTTCTTCCCTGTAAGGTTTGTGAAAGGCTGGCCCAGGCTGCCCAGGGCAGTGGTGGAGTCCTCATCCCTGGAGGGATTTCAAAGCCGTGGAGATGTGGTGCTGAGGGACATGGTTTAGTGGTGACCTGGAAGTGCTGGGTTAATGGTTGTACTCGATGATCTTAAAGGTCTCTTCTAACCAACACTATTCTATGCTACTCTGATATTCTAGATGTTTCCATGTGGACAAGAGAAACAGACGAGTCTCATCCTCTGCAGCACCTTCTTTGAACTGCCCTCATCATTGTTAATGATGGGGTGGTCTCAGTGTCTCCATACTGCAGCACCAGCCCTTCTGCTCTGCTCTACCTGTCAAGCTCCTTGATCTGCCCTGTAGAACAGGCTGTAGGGCCTCCACGGACCTCTGTCTGGGAGACAGATGAGCTCTGTCCTGCCCCCATCGCCAGGCCAGTGAGCAGGCTCCCTAAAAAATGTCTCGAGGAGGAGGTCAGGTGGCCCCCACGCCATGGCTGCTGGCTAGAACATGGGTGCCCAGGGTGAATCACAGCAGCGTTCCCTGCAGCCCCCCTCATGAGGGCTCAGGGCTGGGGAAGCCTCTCACAGCAAGGAGTGATTAAGTTTATCTTGCTTGTTGCAGCTTCTTGGTGTTGAAAGAAGCACTGGGGGAGGAGAGGGTGAGCTGAGTTTTCTAGCTGGGCTAGCATTTGCTGCAACCGTCCTGATTATGTTATCAGGTGAAGAGCCTGTCTCTGAGCAAGCATCTACTCAAGGTTTCCTGCGCACAAAGCTGGTGGGGGCGGTTCCCAGCCTGTACTTGCTGTGGCTGGTGTCTCTTGAACTTCCCAAGGCAAACATGAGCACGGTGTGGGACTACTTGCTGACCTGGGAGAAAAGGCACCAACGGCAGGGAAAAGCATGTGCCAAATGCAGGCAATCTAAGTGTGCACCTCCACATGGTCCTCCTCATGCACAGCAACCCCATCTCTGTGCATGTTTTTGTTTAAAATGGAGTGATTCCTGTTAAAGAAACTGAGGGAAGACCGCCTTGCAGGGACAGGGGAGTACTCCATTAGGAATCTCACCAGCCATTGTGCTGGGGCTCTCTGTTAAATGCCACCTCCGGGGTAACCATGAGTCTCAGGCTAGGACTTTGTTAGCTCCTGCAGCCATGGTCTGCTGCAGCTTGCCATCCCCCTCCACAGCCCATCACGCTGGGCACATGGGGCGAAGGTGAATGGACAGCTTGACCAGTCTCAGGAGTTGGGATAACTAGGAGTCAAGTACATGGGCAGAGGAGAGCCCAAACACCAGGAGATGTTTTTTGGCCTTGGGGAATTCAAGAGGGTGGGGAGGTTATGAAGATTCAATTTCATAACAACAAAGTATCCCCCTTCACACCCTTGAGCAGCATCCCTACCGTGTAAGGTAGTTGCCACGGCTATATTTATCCTTGGTTTGGTTTTTTGGAGGGTAGTTTGTTTGTTTGTTTGTTCTCCCCTTCCTCCCACCCTCCTGAAATATTTCCATCAGTCTCCTCTCTAAGAAGTGTAACAAGCCCTGCCACTGATTAAAGTCTAAATATAGCCGTGGTATTTTTTTTTCTCTCCAATTCTTCATGATGTATCTAGGTAAAAAATAGCCTTGGCGACTCTTCAAAGGGGACATGGGCCTGCTAGGGGCTATATTTTCATCTTGTCACCCTGCCCAGGTCCAAAATAAACCTCCTCATTTTTAATGAGCTCGTCAGGTTATATAATCCTGAAACCTGAGGATTTCTGGGCTCAGCAAGAATGCACGTGATGCTGTGGACTCGAGCAGATCGTGGCAGGCAAAGGTGGTGTGTCAGGGTAGGGGCAATGCTGGCCCTGGTGCCAAGTGGGAAGGAGCCTGGGGAAGCCAAGACGCTGTAGCATAAGTCGCTGCTCTTGCCTCTCTTCCCTGTTGCCTTATGTATTTATTTATTTCATTGCGGTACTTGGAGAGGAACCTGCTGAATGAGGAAGGACCTGGTTAATGGTGAAAGCTCCTGGGCTCCTCGGCTGTCTGTGTTGCCTTGAGGGCTGGTTTTGGTTTTCCTCGGCGCCTGGGAGAATGGATCAGGGGTTTTCTGCCCTTGGCATCATCCTAAAAATAAGTCATTTTACTTCCGGCTGAGTGAAGCATATTTGTTTTCCCATAGTCCAGCTCTGAATGCTAAAGCACTGTCTTACTCCTATCACCCAACATGGAAGGTAGGAACCAAATGATTCCTTCTCTCTGGTTCCATCAGATGCTGGGCTGCGTGGTGCCTCTGACCCTACCACTACTGCTTCACTTGCTCTCAGACCTTTTCTCTGGGGAGCCTGGCTCAGGACTGCTGCTCTAGAAAGTGGCCATCCTTGTGGTTGACATGTGGGAACCCAGCCGAGTCTTCAGATTCTTATACTGACAATTACTCTGGTCACCCAGTGTGGGGGTCATCCCCTCACATGAGCGTTGACCAGCCTTCTGCTCTTTCAAAGTGCTTCCCTGCACGTACCGAAGTGGTTCATCCCAAGCCCCTCTTCAACCTATCCAGGCAGCCAGCCCAGAAGATGAGCAGGCCATGCAAGGGAGCAGCTTCACACCTTTAAAAACTTTCTAACCACCAGATGGAGCAGAGGAACTTAAAACAGCCATAGATGACACTTTGGCTGGGGGCTGCCATTGGGCCCTGAGGTGTAACCAGTGCCCTGTGGGCAGCTGGTGTGCCTGTGCCTCACCAGACTGGGTGTTGATGTCCTTCTCTCTAGCATTTCCTTGGAAGGCAAGGCTCAGGTTTGTCCTTGGGGCTGTCTTGGCATGATGGCAGGTAGGTGCTGCTGCACGTGCATTGCAAGCCTGCTCCTTGCCCTTTGGTCCTAACCTGCCGTGCAAACTGCACTTCTCGCTCCTGGCACGTCTTTAATCAGGGCTTATCCCAACAAGGATGTGCAACAGCAATGCCCGTTTGCTCTCTGAGCTGAACCAACCCCCTGCCTGCTGTCATCTGTGTCTCAAACCAGTTTCAGTCCCGCTCTGGGGGGTGGGAGGGCTGGGGAGCTGGGTTTCAGTATTTGTGGCTGCTGTAGCTTTAAAGCAGTGGAAAGTTTTAGTATTGTCATCGTGATGGTCAAAGCTAAGAGGAACTGGTGTACTTCAAGAAGTGTCGTTTAGTGAGGAAGGCACGGTTTTGAAGTGTTAGACTAGGCTGAAACTGGGCGGGTTTGGTGTCTCTCCTGACCTCTGGAAGAAGAGGGATGCAATGCATCTCTCTGAGATTTTAACAGACTTCTCCAAGCCTTAAACCTCTAGTTTGGTGTTCAGCAGAGCTGGGCATAAGCTACAGAATTAAGGGGCTTCAGACTAGGTTAAGCAAAAATGGGCTGGCATCTCCCATGGTTGGTTTTTAGGTGAGCATCTCAAAGCAGCCAGCTGGTGATCTTGGGACAAGCAGCGGTGCAGGCTGTTTGCATGTGGTCCTTCTTGTGTGATGAGCCATTCTACAAACCATCAGCTCCCGCAGCAGGCCCTGTGACACGGGCCAGGGCTGTCTTCCCACTTCTTCTCACTCGTACTTTGTGCCTGGGTGTTTGGGCAGCGACTCTGATGTAAAGGCAGACAGCTGTTTCTTCTCTCCTCTTCTTGTCCAAGTATTGATCCCAGAAGAAGGCTTTGGCCCCAGTTGCTGCAGGTTTACTTGGCTCAATGGCAGCAAGTTCTGGCATGCTGGGGGAGAAGGGACCACTGAAGAGGTTCCTGCAGGAAGGGATGGCTAAAAAGCAGTGGAAAGCACAATGTTGTCATGAGAGAGCTGAGATGTAGTCCAAACACCTGAAGAATCCAAGGCCACCATGACAGAGGAGGTCTCTGGGTGGTATGGCCAAGCCCATTAGGATGTACGTGTCGTGGAAAGGGAAGACACAGCTCCACTGAGGGCCAGCACAGCATAACCTGCTTCCCCCCCGCCCCCTTTTCGCTGTATCATGACAGCTGCTATCTCTGGCATCTCTGATGCCTGACCACTGGCAGGCAGTGCTGTCTGCCCGCACGGGCACAGGAAAACCATCTGAGTGTGAAGTAGGAAACTGGTGTGTATTTTAAAGAACAGGTTTGCAAGGAAGCACTGGCAGTAAACAAAGGACAGTCCTTTTCTAGCTGGGAAATCACTGATGCCCTTGGTTGCTAGACACCAGTTCAGCGCTTCCTTGGCAGGACAGGGCTTGCTTTCCAGTGCTGCTTTCAGCCTTGGAATGATAACGCAGAGAGAGAGATTGGTTGTGGTTTGTTTCCCTTGGATATTTTGAGCGGTTTTGGAAGAGTTTGCCTATTAGCTGTTAGGGTAATCACAGTAGAAAAATCTGTCTTCTGCTTGGATTCTAGGGATAGGAAGGGAGCTCCAGGGCCAGCTCCAAGCAATGCCCTTCCCAGAGACAGAAAATAAGTTTTTTGAGGCTTAATTGCTGTGTAGAATCCTTCTTTTCCTGCTAGTGCAGCACTGGTGTCTATGAGAAGAGATGCAAAAATACCCCGGAAGAAGAGGCTGCTGAGCCCTCCTAGATCTGTGAGTAGTGTGCAGGGCTGGCCAAGAGTCATGGTTTAGGATTGCATTTCCAGGACTCGCATATTACTCAGAGCAACATTGCTGGGCTTAGGGAACGACCTGGAGAAATGGTGAAAGGATGGAAAAGCAGAGCCAGGAGCCCAGAGCCAGCACAGCCTTGCGCGGAATGGCTGTGTGAAGGCTCTCTGGTACTTTAAGGACATCTAGGGCCCATGGGAGCTTAAAAACCTCCACTAGCGTATGCACCAAGGGCAGGCAGCTTACAGGGAAGCAGCTCTTCCCTGTCAGAGCACTCGCTGCTGGGAGCGGTGATGTGCGATGGGATGGAGCGTGGATCTAAAGAGCACTCAGCAGTGTGCACGGGGTGGTGGCTCTGGCTGTGCAGAGGTCCTTTGGTGGTTTAGCTGATCCTGCTTTGACGAAGCAGAACTACACGTGCTCGTGCTCAGTGCAGATGGAATGTCTGTCCAGGGAATAGCAAGGGGCTGCCCTTGTGCAGAATCAGCCCCGTGGGCTGGCTCTTACATTGAAATCTTTGGGTTTGTGTGTAGGCGAGGGAGAAAACTGGGGAGTTGTGAGCCTGGATGCTGCAGGTAGTAATGGTGCGTGTCTGGAGTGTGTGCCCAAAGAAGGACAACAAAGCTAGTGAATGGTCTAGAGCACAAGTCTTATATGACAGGCAGGTGAGGGACCTGGGGGTGTTGAGCCTGGAGAACAGGAGGCTCAGGGGAGACCTCGTCGCTTTTGACAACTCCCTGAAAGGGGGCTGGAGCAGCTCTTGTTTTAGGAGCCACTTGGGTGAGGACAAACCCTAAAAGCAGACCAAGCTCCATGCTGTTCACCTCCTGCTCCCCTTTTCCAGGACCAGTGGGGCCAGTCCCTGGTCCTACCCAGCATTTCCGAGCTCCTGCAGCGAGACAGGGCTCCCAGAGCACTCGGCTTTGCTCTGCGGTTGAGATTGTTGCTCATCTCTAATCTCCTCTGTGCCTCAGCTGCTCCGTTGGCACATTAAAGGGTAGCCACAAAGCAACCATAATTGTGCTAAGTGTCTGTGGGATAATGGACCAAATACTCGGGATTGCAGAGGCAGCCGCATTCCCAGCTATTTAATACCTTGATTGATGTATATTTAGTTGTTTGCCAGCCCACAGGACAGCCTTCTGAGCTCTTGTTTCTCCTGCTCTATGAAACTGGTGGCACAAGGATGTTAAAGAACTAGGCAGGAGTGAGCTATTTGACCGCTCATGTGGCTGCAGGGCCGTAATGATCACAAGTTTGCTAGGACTGGGTGTTGTGGTCTTCCTTCCTAACTTGCTGAGCCGAGAGGAGGAGATCAGTGGCTCAGTTTGTAAGAGTGGAGTTGTCCCCTGTCACCTCAGCCTTTGGCTTCTTGCAGGACTGAGAACCCAAGTTCTTTGTGCCCTGGGGTGGCCTGAGGCTCTGTGCCTGAGAGCTTGTCTTAATTTTCCAATTATGTCATCTGATCTGTGGAGACCTCGTCGCTTTTGACGTAAACCTGGCTAGCTCCCTGTTAAACCCTGGACCTGGACACGAGGAGATGCTCAGGCTGTCTCACTTGAGGCACCTGTGCAGAGTGGCTGAGATGAGTGTCCCCATGCAGTCAGGGGAGAGAACTGGGTTCTGTTCTGCATCACCCTCAGGAAGTGACTGTTTCTCTCCATGCCCGAATAAGGGGACTGGACTCTAACTTGGGTGCCATACAGCTCTGTGGTCTACACACTCCTGTCAGCCATCCAGAAAAAGCGAGTGCAGAAGGGCTGTGTAGAAAGGGGTCTGCTTGAGGTACCGCTGTCCTTGGGGCCCAGCAGTATGTACTGGTGAACATGGAGAGCAGGGCAGTGTGTGTCCCCAAAGAGCTCACAGAGCGGAGAGATAAGATGCACGAGTGAAGGGTTATGAACCCTGCTTTGAAGGGCAGAGGAACTGAGTCAGAGCCAAATGAAGGGACTGCTTTTTTAAGATGAAACTAGGGAACCCAAAAGCAAGCAGGGAGGCAAAGACGCAGGGCATCTGAGTATCTTGAAGGTTCCTCCCGAAGGAGCCTGGATCCGTGAGCTGGTGCTCTCCCTTCCCAGCCGTGCTGCGCAATCACTCAGCACTGAAGGTCTGCAGCAGAAATCTCTCTTGCTGCTTTGCGTGGAGGAGGAAGGTTTCACAGGAAGGTACAGGAGCTCCATGGAATCTAACCTGCTCATTAGCCATTGTTTTTATTTTCTCTTTCTTTAGCTTTGGCTGCCCAGATGTCGTCACGTACCATGTGTGCGTGGTGGTTACCCTCCCCAGTCCCCTTCTCAACACTCAATCCACAGCTGCCGGCTCTGTACCGATAAGAGAACGAGATGACTTCCTTTTCTTCTCTCCACCCCTACTCCCTTCCAGAATAAGCTGGGCTGTTTTTGAGTAAATAACGAGCTGTCACTTCTTCGCTTGAAACTTTCCAGGCTCCACCACCTTGGCCAACGCTCCTGAAGGATGCTGGAGGCTGGAATGTTCCTATCGGGCAGCAAACTGCCTTCCACATCCTAGAGCAAGCCCTCCCCACCTCCCATATCCTACGACTCTAACTGCGTTTTGAGCTGTCCTCTGGTTTCTGTGGACTAACGAATCTCTCTGCATACCGTGCCGGGTCAGGAGCCTTGACCAGTTATGGTGAGGTAGGAAATCTGTTCTGCGTACGTCCAGCTTCTATTTTTAACAAAGCTGATATTTCTGAGTGGGAGCTAAGCAAAGGGGAGAAGGCCTGGAGATGATCTGTGCAGTTTAGATTGCACTGAAAGGTTCCACTTGTGCTGTGGGAGGACGTGAGCTAATAGCAGCCAGAGAGCACCTACGAAGGTGTGGGTGCTCTTGGGGTGGGAATAGTGATTAAGAGCGTTTGCTAGCCACAGACTAGCAAATTCTCTGCAGAAGTGTGAGATCCTGCAGTGGAAACTACCCTTCAGATGCCTCTGCAGCACACGGGTGATGGTGACTTTTTCCTTGAGCTGGCTTCAGCACTGGGAAGCTGTGTTAGCAGTTTTGTTCATACGATGACTGTTAATACGATTACTGAGGAGGCTTTTGGTGCTGACTGCAGCCCAGGAGAGGCTATCCCTGCTGTGAGCAGTATGTTATTTTGTGATGTTATTAGGTTTTTATCTCGTATTACCTTGTTAGCGCTGCTATGTTAATCGTTACTCGCTGACCTCCTCCTTTGCCTGGCCGTGTCTGCAGCTGAGCACGCTTCCGTGCACTGAGAACTAGTTGGAGCATCATCATTTCAAGGTGCTGGATTTTGTAGATGCTTAGAAACTGTGCGAAATGGCAACATGTAGTTAGAAGGGCCATTGGTAAAGTAGTGAGGGTTATATGGGGCATGAGCTGTAAAAGCAGCTGTGTGTGGAAGGGTCTGCTGGACGAGGATCTGCTGGAAGGGAGCATGGAAGCGATGCCTTTGCCAGGCTGGGAGGCACAGCAGGCAGGTGCATGTGGAGAAAGCGAATCCTGCCTGCTGGAAACGCAGGGAACACATCCAGGGCAGGAACTGGGCTGTGTCTGAAGCCGTGTTTGAGGTTGTTGAATGCAAGGGGCTGGTTGTGCAAGTGGCTCTGGCTCTTTGCCATGGAGAGTAATGTGGAGCATGCCTTGGGTCCTTCCTTCCTTCCTTCCTTCCATGGGCGTGCGGAGGGCGTGGGCTGGTCTGCAGCACTCCACAGGGATTCAGATGATGAAAGTTGCTGCAGCCTGTCGGCAGTTTATGTTCCCTTGTATCTCAAGAGCATCCCGAGGCTTTTGCACTAACCTCATTTCAATGCTGTTCTCTCAGGTGTTGCAGAAGTGACTGGTTTCTCTGTCTCTGGTCTCTTCTTTGGGTGTGTTCTGCTTCATTGGATCATAGCAAAGCAGCTAAATGTACTTTTCTGCTCCAGGAGGAAGCCTGTCAGTCAGGCAGCAGCTGGGCTGGTTTCGGTGCTGGCTGGTCGTATGTATTTTTAATGCCCCGACTGTCTGGCAGGTGGGCTGTCAATTTAATTTTAACTTGCTTTATAAGAACAAAAACATCTGGAAGATACAGGCCAGTAAACTTCCATGAATGGAAGGAGTTCAAAAGTGATTTCTCCTACTATTAGACCTTTTGAGACTAGCAGGTCAGGCTTTCTCTGGCTGAGGCTGAAGTGTAGCTCGGTGTTTATGGTGATCCTACCAGTGGAACACCCTTTTGGTAGAAAAAGTTGATTCAGTTTCAGATATTCAGAAATTCAGAAAAAGAATATCAGTTCAATTCAGAGAATTAAATCAGAAAATTTGAAAACCGCAGCTGAAAACAATAACCTCACACACCTTTGGGGATGATGCATTCAAAACAGCTTGAGGGACTTAGCTACACTTCTTTTTTTTTTTTTTAATTAAGAAAACATGGGTGTAAATCCTCTGGGCAACTTGGCAGAGCCCCAGCTGCCAGGTTCCTGCTGGTGCAGATGAGTATGACTGGGTGTTGAAATGCATCTTGGCCTGATAAAACTGGGTCTGCCTCTCCCATTCTGTGGAAACTGCCAATTGTCAAGCAAAATTTGTGTCTTTTTTTTTTTTTTTTTCCCCCAGCAGTTTCGATCTTGTGCTGTGCTTCCTGTCCTCTGCCTTGGCATAGCATGTGCTGGACCCGTGCCCTGAACTTGCCGCTGCCTTCTCACCGTGCTGACCGAGCTCTGGCTGGGCGTGCTGGAGGGGGTCTCAGAGCCCAGGGGCTTTGCAGGCTGCTGGGGATGGCTTCCAGACCCCAGGACCTCAGGACTGTTGAGGAGCCTGCTCAATGTTAATGTTCTTTCTGAAGCGAGCAAATATTTGGAGTCTGAATGGGGAGATGGGGATGCTGTGTATCCTGTAAAGGATTTTTGTGCTTGCTTTGGAAAGAAAACCAAACTGTCTCAGCGAGAGCCTCTGCCCTTGGACTCTAAACTCGCAGTGAGATCAGTGAGGATTGTACTTGTACCAGCTGGGTACTGGGCAGGGACAGAAAAACTGAGCAGAGGGGAAACCTTCTCACAAGGCTTCTCTTGGCTATTGCCTGGAACTAGCTGGGTCTGCAGGAGTATCTTTGAGATTTGACTGCAGTTGGTCTGTAAATGGCCCCTTTTCTTAGTCCGTTTTGGCTCGTGTGCCGAGATTTCCAGAGTTTTTCTAATGTGACTGTCCTCAGCGTGCTCTGACTTTGGTCTGTTGATAACGCATGTAAATTGGTGGTGATAGGACCTTGTGGGATACATCTGTGTGGTGCAAGAGTATGGTATCTTATTTTGGAACATCCAAGCAAGAGTGTGGTATCTTATTTTGGAAGTGAAAAATGTAACTTTGCTTTTGTGGTGGGAGGTCAAGCTCTCTAACAACTCCTCCTGCCTGCCTGCCTTCAGTTCTTAGTCTGAAGGATCTCACCCTGTGACTAGAGAGGACCAGCTGGAGCCCAATGTTCAATAACGTCCTTCTGTAGCTATGCTCAGCCATGTGGGTGCAAGCGTAAAGCCAAACAGGCACACTCTGTTTTATACTGAGCCTCAGCAGAGTGGAATTAGACTTTTCTCTGATGTCCCCTGTACCACCGCTGTGTCCCAGTGCTCACTCTACGCCTGTTGGGTAGACACTTCTGGCTGCACCAGTTGGCCAAAGAGAAGTCCAGAGCTGATTCTTCTGCAGCTGCAGCCAGCCTGGATGGAAGCGAGCGCGCTGGGTACGAGGATGTTGTCGCAGGACATATTTTATAGCAAGGGAAGAGCTGGAGCAATAGATGTGATCAAGTTTTTACAAGCTGTCGCTCAAAGGACCAGAGCTGCCCGACCAAGTGTTTGCAAAATGACAGACTGTGAGTGATGGTAGACCTTCAAAATGACATAGGCAAATCTCTCTCATTTCTTGTACGTGAGCATGAGCCCCTCATATTCTGTAGCCTCCCAGAGGAGCTGGTCTTGGTGGGGGAGAAATGCTGGGTGCTGCAGCACGGGCAGCAGCTGCTCAGCGCGGTGAGGTGAGGAGGAGGGTGAGGAGCAATACAAGGGGCAGGTGACAGGCTCTTTCACATCCTTCATGTGCACCCATGTGAGCCTGGAACACATCTCAGCCTCACGCTGCAGTGGAAGGCCAGGTCACACACGGATGCTCTGGTGCCTCACTGTTTGCTCGGAGCACGCTGTCCTTTCTGTCTGCAGATGATGTATTTTTATGTCCTGGATCTTAATTTTGTCCGTGGCTTCCTTCCCTTGTCACGGCAGAGCCTTTATCTGGGGAGCACAAGACATGACGGTGAAAGATGTTTTCCGTATCAGCAGAGTGGGATGGGCTGTGAGGAAGCCCCTACGATAGGCACATGCTGGCTTAGCGTGTGTGTGGGCGGGGGGAACCAGGCTCTCTGCAGCCACTTTGGCTTGGATATGGATGGCCTAGACTAACCTTGACTGCTGCAAGGATCACCGAGGCAAGTGGCTGTGAAATCAGCATGTCTCATGAGCTGTTCGCCTTTTAGACCTGCTGATCTTCCTCCACCTTTCCTGAAGCTGGTGTGAGCTGTATCGCTCAACCCGGAGCTGAAGGATCCAGATAGAAATACCATTGAAACTGTTATGTGACCAAATGAGGGTTAGAAATGGGGCAGCTAGGGGGCCAAAGGCTCTGGCTAAACTGTCAGCAGGAAATCATCCTCACTTTAGATGACCATGGAAGGTCTCTTTCAACCCAAACCATTCTGTGAGTCTATGATTCCTGTGAGTAGCTGAACACGGATGCAGAAGAGATGTGCTGATGGGCTGTGCTCCTGCAGTGGCCGAGCTCCTGGTGCCCATGTCCACAGCTTTTGTGTATTGGCAAGGACAAAGAGTCTGTAGGAGAGCACTCAGCCAAGGTGCTTTGTGTCACAACCTCCCACCTGGCAAGTGCTTGTTTGGGTCAGAAGGAAAAATATAACTGTGGCAGTCTTTTCTCTGTTTTTTTTTTTTCCCCAGTAGCAAAGCTGTCATACTGGGTATCTACTGAGAAGGGTCAGAACCTGACCTTTTGTCTGTAAAGTTCACCCAGGCTTTCTTAACACAGAGCGTGAAAAATGATGTGCGGTGCACTGTGACTAGACCTGTTCTCCACAAAGGGAAGGTCTGCATTTGCCGTTGCTGGCTTTTCGTCTGGAAATTGCTATTTTTGAGCTGACAGCCTGATTGATAGTTTGGGGGTTCCCCAGAGAGGTAACAGGTGACCATGTGATTGCATTTTGACTCTTTGCAGCTTTTTAAAGAAGTGAACTTGTCCTCACAGACTTTTCTTTCCCTCCAGTGCTTGTGCTCTGGGCTGGTAGAGCAGAGGGCTTCCACCGCACAGGCAGCCAGTGATGGGGTCTGGGCTGAGGGAGCCATCAGGAGGTTAGCCTGGAAGCTTGGAGGGCTTCTCAGCTTCTTTGAACCATATATAGTCCTTCCAGGCTGGTCAGGCTTAATGGAAATTAGGCCTAGCTTGGAGGCTGGATTTATTAGGAGTGTGAAGCACCAGTCTTAGTCCTGGTCTCACTGGGTAAGCTTCAGCAAGCCATGCTACTTCTGGCCTCTCCCATGCTCTTCTTCCCAGACTTCACATGGTAAGATCCTGTTGCAGGGACCACCCTTTGAGAGCTTTCTGCAATATCTGTCATGGTGGGGCTTTGCTCCTGATCATGACTGTGCTAGAAAGGGAGTTAACATGTAAAAAAAGAATCACAGAATGGCAGGGATTGGAAGAGAGCTCTGGGGATCATCTCGTCCAACCCCCTGCTCCAGCAGGTCACCCAGAGCAGGGGGCCCAGGATCGTGTCCAGGCACCTTTGGAATCTCTCCAGAGAAGGAGACTCCACAACCTCTCTGGGCAGCCTGGGCCAGGCTCCGACACCCTCACAGCAAACAAGTTTCTCCTCCTGCTCAGATGGAACCTCCTGGGTTCCAGTTGGTGCCCATTGACCCTTGTCCTGTCGCTGGGCACCACTGACAAGAATCTGGCCCCATCCTCTTGCCTCCCACCCTTTAGCTCTTGATCAGCATTGAGTCTTCTCTTCTCCAGCTCAACAGCCCCAGGGCTCTCAGCCTTTCCTGGGCACAGAGATGCTCCAGTCCCCTCAGCATCTCCATTCATAGTCTCTGCTGGCCCATCTCCAGTAGTTCCTTGTCTCTCTTCAACCGAGGAGTCCAGAACTGGACACAATACTCCAGAGGTGGCCTCACTAGGGCAGAGTAGAGGGGGAGAAGAACCTCCCTCAACCTGCTGGCCAGAGAGTCTTGTGGGTAGACGGGTAGAAGTGGCGCTTTGGGGACGTGGTCTAGGAGTTAGGGAGATGTTGGATGAAGGTTGGACTAGATGATCCTGGAGGTCTTTTCCAACCTAAATGATTCTTTGATTCTATTCTTAAGGTACTTCTTTGAAAGAAGAACCTTAACGTGTTGAATGGAGAGCTTCTGTGCCTGCACTTGTCACTGCAGGGTTTGAACCTGAAGGCAGTTTGGAGAAGGACTTGGCTACACCTTTATCGGTCCAAAATCTGTCTTGGCTACACTGTAGCCAGGTTAGTGAAGGGGGACAGTGTTCCTGCACACAGCTGGAGCAATGCTGTGCCATGTCTCTGTGGCCAGTCACTGGCTCCTGAGATGAAGGAGGACATGCTGCAGATGTGTGCTTTGGTTTGTGTTGGTGAGATGTGAGAAAAGAGTGGGGTCTGTTTCTGAAGTGGAAATTTCCGTCGAAATGCTAATTTTAGCAGTTTCACATTAAAGCAGAGAAGCAGCATGAACCCTTGCAGACTTTGCGAAGCAGACAATCTGGGACCACAGGTAGGTACCACATCCTCTGGGTGATGTGTTTGGCTGTGCATCCATCCCGGGCAGAGGAATGGATGCGTAGCCTTAACTGGCTGCTGTTTACGTGACGGGAACTTTTTGTGATATTTCTTTGTCCTTGGAGTGATTTCTCTCCATTCTGACGTCAGCCAGATTTAACAAGCTATCTATTTTCTGAGGCAAAATCATTGGTTTAGACACCTAACCGACCTGAAACCCTTCGCTAGGAGCCGGTGACAGGTGGTGCTGCTGCTTTCGGGAGGTGGAGGTGATGGGGTGGATGGCTCAGAAGATGAGTGAATGAGAAGTGGGTGAGAAGAGCGAGATGTGCCAATGGCAAGCATGGACTGGAATAATTTAGATAAAGGGACTGAATCATTGGGAGTAGATGAGTGAGTGCAGCATCTTGCGTGTGTCAGGGAGATGAGACAGATGTGGATTTGTATTAATTAACAATTAATGTCAGCTGAGGCTCCAGAGGCAGTAAATGGAAACTGTCTGCACCAGCTCCCTGCCAGGAGGGTGTTGCCTGCTTCTGTTTTTGTAAGGCCTGCAGGAAAGAGCTCCTGGAGTGGTTTTACTGCTCTCTCTGGGCTTTGCACGTGTGTCCTCCTCTTCCTGCTTCAGCAAAAGCCACCCCCTCCCCGAGGATGGCAGCTGTGGGTCTGTCCAGCTGCCTTCCCCCAGGTCTGCAGGGCCAGGACTGAAACTGGAATTAAATGACAAAGTCACAGAACTGCTCTTACCCATGTAGTCAGAGGCCACCGCTAATCCCCAGCTAAAACCATTCTTTTTGACTGAAACTGCTCTGCCCAGTGCACTTGCAAGTGACATTTATGGAAGAGCTCTTCTGAAGAGCTGTATATGAAACCATTTCTGACTGTAGTATTTGAGTTTCAACGCCAAATGTGGGAGGTGAATTAAAACCTCTCTTTGAAGGTGACATGGAGAAGCGTTAGGTCTGCTGCCGCTCTGCAGCTCAAAGCGGCTCTGCTTTGCCTTTCCTGAAGGTCATCGTCTAACGGACAGAGGTGTAGGCTGAGGTTTCCACAGCTCCAGCCAAGGCTGTTTCACACCCACTCTGTGCAAGTATCGGTGGCATATCCTGCAGAAGGGCAGCGGGCTGGGGGTGACCTTGGAAGGACTGGCCTTGAGCCTGCTGAAAGTCTTCTCACCAAGCTCTGTTTCAGGGTCAGGGCCTCAGCAGCCAGTCCCTCTGCTCTTCCCTTCTTGCTTGTGCTGTTCCTTGTCTTTAAGCGTTGGAGTAAGTATCACTGCTTATGGGAACAGGATGGACTTGCTCCATAAACACCTTGTTTGCTTCGAGTTGGCCCTTTGTGCTACCAGTGGGAACCTGGTCTGTGCAAAAGTCAGACTCTTTAATGAGATAAAGGATGTCAGACATCAAGATTCTACTGGAATTTGGTGAAAATAAGGTGTGTGCCTTCTCGGAGAAAGTAGTTAACCATTCTCACTGGAGTGAGAGATCCATTAGGAAAATGCTCTGTGAAATGTATAGGGGAGGAAGTAAGCTGGGTCCTACAGAAGTGACTGTTGCACCCCAGAAAATGCAACGCAGATTTCTGTACCAGCTGTGGAAATGGGCACGCTGGTTTTGAACTGTAGGAAGGATTTTTTGTTTATTTGTTTTAAAGTTGTTTACGAAAATCTTGGGGGATATTAGATGATGTGCGCTGGCAGGGTTAGCCATCGTGATGCTAATTGCTTTAGGAAAATGAAAATATTTACCTGTACGTAGAACTGAATAGATTTGCAGGGTATATTTATTGAATACGCTCCCTTGAGGCTATGCTTGGTAAAATGAGTCTTCTGGTGGGATTGGAATTGAACCGAGCTAGAACCAACAAAGGAGGCAGTTGCAGCTCTGTTGGGTTTAAGAAATGTTTTCTGTGCAGCCATGCCTGTGTAGAACAGCTTTCAATGAAGATATGAACACTAATAATTCAGTATGGAAACATCCTGAAACCAACAGCAGCCTTGCTCTATAGTAAATGCAGTTTGATAAATTAAGCCTTAATGTCTCAGGACAAGTATGACCTCTCCTCAGCTAACGTGGAATTGCTTATTTCCATCTTTTTTTAGGAAAGACTGTCCCCTTTCCTTCCCCCAGAAGGTCTGGGAAATACCATGCTATGCAAGCACCTCACTGTGGATTTTTGCTGATGACCAACGTCTCAGCATCTGGCTCAGTGACATCCCACGGCGCAAGTTACACCTGCTTCTCTGTTCCCCAAGCCAGGATCCTGATTCATGGGTTTCCTCCTCCATAGCAGAGGTCTCTTGCAGGGATAGGACAGCAGCACTCACTCGGCCCAGAATTTTGCACCTCCTAGTCCCATCCTAAGGATGGGACCTCACCTTAGAGGGAATTGCTTCTGTGACTCCTCACCTCTGCTTCAGCTCTGTTGTGAGAGCTCAGCTGGGGTGTATCCTTCACTGTTCAACACTGAAAGGAGTGTCCCTGTTGTTGCAAACACAACAGACTGATGCATCTGTATATTCTCTTTCAAAGGATAGTATGTGTCTGGATCCTTTAAGCTGCTCTGAAGATTTCTTCCTATTTGCTGAGTAGGAAACCTAGCCTTGCAGAGCTCTGCGTTGCCCTGAGTTCCGCCTGCTCTCGCATCAGCCTCTTCGCTTCTCTGCTGGAACAAGCTTCGGTTGTTTATTTGCTCGGCTGCTTCCAAGGGCAGGGTCCTCATCCTGCCCTTCCTTCACTGCGATGGGAGGTGGGGAACTGGGGGGTCCATCTGTCCTGTATCGACAGCATCTGCTGGGAACTCTGACCCTTGCTCCTGGCTGGTGTCAAGAGGCTGTAGCATTGCAGAAGGGAAGTCTGGTGGCGGTTGGTCCCCTCCTCCCCCTTTTCCAGTTTCTCAAACTACCTCAGCTTGCTGGGTTGGAGTTTGTGTTGAACCAAAGAGTGCTAACCACACACGAAGTACGTAGGCGTTGTCTCTTGAGCCACATTTACTTTGATCCTCTCCAAGCCTAACAAAAAGAAGTTTTACCATGACAAATGCTCCAGATTCTCTTGCTGACGCTGGGCTGAACTGGCCTTCAAACCCAGGCACCAGAGGGGCTGCAATAGATGTGCACCTGGGGCTGGCTTCTCTGGGGATGCCCCACAATAAGTGCAGTGGAACCCTGGGCACTTGCTGTTCCTAAACCCTGTGGCAATAGCTTTCGGGTCTTCAGTGGTGACTCTGGCTTTCATATGTGCAGTCTTCTGGGGTAGACATCCTGTGTCTGCTGGTCTGTGAGTCTCAGCAGCCAGTGTGTTCACTTGGCAGCTTTCTCTTCTGTGCAAGAGGCATGTTATACCCTCTTTGGGCAGTGTCAGAGAAGGGGAAAAGAAAAACTGGTGATCTGGGATAACTTGATTCCACCTCCTTTGGGACCTCACTTAGGAACTTTACTGTTTACCTGTAGGTTAAAGGATCTTAGGCACCAGCACACCTCTGTAAGTGTTAGCTTAGAGCTGTCTCCCTCTCTGATACCTCAATCTTTTCCAAGAGTTCATCTGCTGGTAGATCGGGATGCTGGCACCCTGCTCCCCCAGTGCCACATTCAGTGGCCTTGGAATAATTTCAGAAGTGTCATTTCAGGTACAGTGCTTTTTATCCATGGGATGTTTGCTGGAGCTGTTGAGGATGCTGGGATGCCCAGCTAGGCTTTTAAAAAACCCTTGGTTTATAGATTTCTGAGGGTTTAGCTGTGGTGTTCAACTATTTGTTCTGATTTATCCCAAGACAGGGGCACACAGATGCATTCCAGCAGAAGAAAGCATTCCTGCTCATGTTAGGGAGGAAATGAGTAATACCATATGGAAACAATGAGTCTTTAGTAATTAAAGAGAAATTACTTGATAATTTTTAACACGGAGAAAGGTTTCCTTTTCCAGAGCTGCTGCTGGGACGTTGCTCCCACCCAAGGGCCTGTTTTGAAGGCAGAGGTCCCTGTATCTGATTTACCTGGGCCTGAGGAGCTGTGCCATTACCATTGCTTCTTTTGGTACCCATGGGGTCAGGAAGGGTCTGTAGCTGGTGCATCAGTCAAAATTTATCGTAGTGCATGAGTGAGGGACAGCTGGCATCTACCTAAGGAAGGATCTTGCATCTTCCATGCAAGGCAAGTGGCGTTGAGGACATGTCATGGCAGTGACTGCCACCCCCACGGCACCCTCAGTGGTGCTCAGTCGTGATGAGTTTCTCATGATGGGCTTTCTGGCATCCTCGTGGCTACTGGACCTTTCTACTTCTGACCGTGCCATGCTCTGGTGCAGTCAGCCTGGCCTGAACCCCACACAGAGCCTTCTCCAACCATGTGAGGGACCACACAAGGTCCCTCGGCAACCCAAGCACTGTCGTTCTGTTAATCTGTGTTGAGGACTCAGCGCTGCATCCAAGTCTCTCCATTTTCTCCCTGCTGATTTTAATAAATTTCTTGGTGTAGCTTTGGCTCCTGAAAGGCATCTACGGGTGGCTTTTTTAATTTAAGTTTGATTTTTAGACGGCTTGAACGATGGCAGGGAAATGCGTTTCTCTGCAGGAAAGCAGTAATGCCTGAAGTAGACACCGTGTGTTTACTTGTAGCGGTAGAGATGAGAAGTTGTTAGATCCTCGCTCTTATTTAAAGTCATTCCTTGGGGGTGACTCAGTCCTGCAAAAATCACTAACAATCGAGCGGTCACCTGAATGACCCGCTGCACAAGAACGCTTGCCACGTGCTGATATCGAAACAATGGCGTGATATTAATAATGCACTTTTTTTCACCCTCCTATGCTGGGGATCTAGTTTGGATCCTCTTCATTTGGTTGCTTTCTCAGAATGTTGCAGATCTTCCTATAAACAACCTGTGAGTCCAAAAGGTCTCCCTGGAAGCCCAAGGTTCGCTGCAAGCGAGTGGTGTTTGCTCCCACAACGTGTGGCTGGAGTTGTGGGGCTGTCGAAGGCTGTTTGCAGGTTTTAGTATTGCCATTTAGTGAGGGACGTGTGGGTTGGTGCTTTCTTCTTGCCTGCCCTGTTGTGGGTTGGTTTTGCTTACCAACAACTGTACTCCAGTAAAAACCATAATGCAAATCAGCTCTGAAGATGCTTCTGCAAGTACAGCTTGCTCCTGGTCAGGAGAGAAAGAAGCTGTGTTGATAAAAGCACCTTGGGCTGTGTGGTGGCTGTGGCAGTTGTGCCTTCACCCATGGGATGAAGCACGGAGAACTTTAGAGCAGGCAGGCTCTTGGTGTACGCTGAGGAGGATGGGGCAACCTTCCCAAACCAGAGCCCTAAGTTCAGTCTTTGACTGGTTTTGCTTGTTTTTTTACTCCATGGTTTACAGGAACGAGGAGTGAGCTGGGAGCTGGAGATAGGTGTTCCCTGTGAGTGGGAGAGGTGGGCTTTGAGTCACGGGTTTTGCAAATTCAAACCTCATGGCTTTTGCAAATTCTTGCATCATCCAGGCAGAAAAGGCTCCGGGGGAGCAAGTGCTCAATGTCAGGACTGAAATTTCCGAAGGAGATGACCTTGAGTTTGAAAAGACCTCTTTCATGCCACTGGTCTGTAGTGTCTTCTCTGGCTCAAGAAGGTGGCCTGTGTGTGGTAGGGCCAAGCAATATGTTCATGTCCATAGATGAGCTGTGCAAGGAGGTTTTCTTTGTTCTGAGAATTCATGGCAGAAGTCCCTGTGCTTGCAGACGGCTTTTCTCTGTCTCTCTTTTTTTTCTTTTCCTCTTTTCTCTTCTTATTTTTCTTCTTTTTTTTTTGCCGCTGAATTTGGAAATTGCCTTTCCTCCCTCTTCTAGGGCTGCAAAGGTTTTCTCCTCAGCTCATTGTTTGTGCTTCTTGCAAGCTGAACAACGAGCTGGCTGTGTGTGAATCGGTTCCCCCCCAAGCGGTGGGAGTCGTTAAGGGAAAGGGTGTTTAGCATTTAGGTTTCTGTTTAGTGACACAAAGGCAGCATCAACGTTGACAGAGCCCCCATCATACTCCTTCCCTGTCCCACGCTGGAGTGTTTGTAAGTGGCCCTTGCTGTTCCCTCTCAGTATTTCATTGAGAAAAAGATGCTGAAAAGGGACTGATGCGAGTCGATGTTGTAGCTGTGGTCAACAACTGCTGTGGTGGAAAACGAAGAGGGTTGAGGTCTTCCCTTCCCAAGCACTCATCCTTCTACTTGGAAGGTCCTTTTGTTCCTGTTGCCTGTTTCCTTATGGGAGCCCAGTACCTTGGATACTGGAAGATTTGCAGCCCCTCAGCCCTCTTCCTGACATGACAACCTACACAAAGTTCTCAGCATCACACAGGTCTGGCTCCAGCGGAGACACAACATCCCAGGACAATAAGTCTTTCCAGGGGAGCCTTGAGCAACAGCAGGATGAGGGGAGGTGTGGGGGTGTGTGGTTCCTGTTGACTGGGCAGTCTTTGAGGAGTGTCACTGCTGTCCCACTGACCAGGATCTTCTCAGAACTGGCGGCTGTGGGTATGTGCCTACAAGAGCTCTCATCCCATTGTTTTATAGGAGATATTTCCTTAGGTTTTTCCTGCTCTTTTCTGGCTCTGTCTTGTGCTGGTTTTATTGCCATTAGGCATTCAGTGGAAGTGTTTTTGTGTGGCCTTTGGCAGCTTTGCATTGTCCCTGAGCTCCATTAAGCTCCATTAGAGGCATTCGTTCCTACGCCAGTAGCAGTTTTGCGGCACAGTTAAGTGCAGGGCCCTGCCGACAGTGGATTTATGAAAGGGTGTCACTTCTGCGATGTCAGGAATACAAGGCTTGGAAACACTGGGATTCCTGTTTACCATCTGTTTCCACAGCCCTTCCCTAACAGACCTCTCCTCCTCCAGAATTCAAGGATCTTTAATCAAAACTGTTTGGCTTGCGGTGGGAGGGAGGAAATCCCAAACTGGGGAGGAGATGGTGACATTTCTTGACCTTTTCTATGTGTATCCCAGACACAAACACACTGGAATGAGTGTGCGTGTCCTTACGTTTGTAGGTTTAGTCTTTGGGTGTATTTCCTAACGCAGGCACTCAGAGACGTGCTGGGTTACGTATTTCTCTGCAACAGTCGAGATAAACTTGCGAACCCTGTGGGGGGACAGTGTGTTGGCTCATACGATCCACAGACAGCTGTACACAAAAAACTGGCTTGCTAAATGTTTCCAGATATGCTCCTCTCGAGAACCCACGTTTTCCTTTGCTTGGAAGATGAAGTGTCGTCGCTTTGAGTCATTTGGTTCAGAGTGGTGCCATGGATCTGTCTGCCGTGCAGGAGCTCTTACAACATCATCCTTGGCTCCAGGCCCCAGCCCTGGAGACGAATATTCAAGGTCAGGCTTGATGGGGTTCTGAGCAACCTGACCTAGTTAGAGATGTCCCTGCTTATCGCAGGGGGGTTGGACTAGATGGCCTTTAGAGGTCCCTTCCAACCCAGTACATTCTATGATTCTATGACTCTGAAGGGATTTTTGACATGCAGCCTGTTCTCTTCCAGTTGGTGCTGCCCAGGCATGTTCAATGAACTAGCTTGGTTCCCATACGGTGTTAGTCATGGCTCATCTTCTCCTCTTTGCTCACGAAAAATATGACAGCAGTCCCCATGCAGAAATGCCTCCTGGAGCATGATTGAAAACTGAGCGAGACTTTCAGAACTGAGTGACTCTCAATTTGAGGTGCTTTTTGTGTGACTTGTGAGATTACTCAAAAGATCCTGGCATTTAGAAAGTGGATTTTCTGTGGCTTCTGAAAAAATCGAGCTATAAAACTGGTGCCACATAGGAAATAATTGGTCCAGAATGCATATTTAGTACACATTAAAGCCTGGGGAAACACCCAATCTTGCGATTCCATCAAAAGAAACTTGATCAAGACTGATAGCATCAGAAATGAGGTCAGTGAATGGTTTGGTGACACTTAAAATACAAAGATTACTTGATGGAGCACACAATATGAGGAGACAATTTTTCCCCCTGGGGTGAGCTGTCTCTCTTTCCCTTTTCTCCTCTGTCCTTTTACACACGTACACCAGCTGCACTGTTGCTTTCCAGCAGCGTACAAAGGAGCATCTCCTTTGCTGCTGCTTCCCCGGTGCCTGTGCTGGTCCCATGTGGAGAACTTTGGTTGGACTAGATGATCCTTGAGGTCCCTCCCAACCTGGCATTCTCTGATTCTATGAACTTTGCTTTTGACACAGCAGTTGTGTGGTTGGCACCGTTTTCCTCTGTGCTCTTGGGAAAGGTGGCTGTGGCACCACAGCTTGAGCCACGACTAATTAAAGTTGAAAAGCAGCTGGTTCACCTTAAGTTGATGCATCAAAGTTGTCTTAGCCGAGGCTGGAGCAGACTTGTTGTCCTCTGTGGACTGGGCAAAGAGGGAGGTCCTGAAACATGCACTTGCTGTTGTGTTTGCAGCAGTGCTTAAGAAATCCTCTCGCAGCGTCAGGGCTCGTGGCTGCCATGGCGTGTTGCAGACCAGAGCGTGCCGCTCCTTCCTGGACGGTCTCAAAGGAAAGCCTTTCTCCCCTCCAGCTCTGAGCAGCCTGGCTTTATAACAGCCTTTAAATGGGGGAGACCAAAGGCCTGAGGCTGGTGTTCTTGCTGCGGAGAACGAGAGGTTTAGTGCCCTTGATATTGGAGCTTTTTCTGTTTTGTTTTGGTTTTTTTCTGTTGTGAAGTGTGCTGAGAAACACTTAAAGAAACATCTTAAGTGCCCCTCTTCCTTTTGCCTGATCTGAGGGAGAGGAGGACAAAGTCCTTTGGGAAAGAGACCTCTCTTGATGGATGGCTGAGAAGACTTTCTCCATGGTAGCATCTGAATGGAGGGGTTTTCTGGGTGAAAGCTGTTACTGTGATGATGTGGGGAGGAAGGCTGGTGAGCTGCTAGATCGGACTGGGGCTCCGTGCCTGCCTCACAGGTGGGAAGGCAGCATCTGCCCCGCGGGCAGCAGGGCGGGTGGTCGGGGCAGGCTCAGGCTAATTTTCACGTGTCATCTTTGCACTTTGCAGGTGGTTTCATCCCAACATCAGTGGAATCGAGGCAGAGAAGCTGCTGCTGACCAGGGGTGTACATGGCAGCTTTCTGGCACGACCCAGTAAGAGCAACCCAGGAGATTTCACTCTCTCTGTCAGGTAAGCATGCAGCAGTGGCTGAGGAGTGTAGGAAGGGGCTGCCTCAGCTCCCCAGCACACCCTGCTCAGACTGATGGAGGTGCATGGAGAGAGATGCTGCAGAGATGACCTCTCTGTGGTACCACTTGAAGTTAAAGGGTCACTGAACTCCACACATGCCCATATCCTACCAGGGCTGGCTCTGCTTACGGTACGTGTTTCCAGAGCCATCGTTACCAGAGGAAGGAAGATAACAAGACCACTTATTTTCTGGGGGGATTATATTCAATCCCAGCAGGAATGAATTGTCTCACTCCAATTGCAAAGGAATTGAATGTAGCTGCCTTTGGGAGAGACTTGTTTTCTGTGTCTGGAAGAGATCCCAGGAGCACCTCCTTTGCCAACCAGCCTCACAGAGCCTGTGTTCCCAGACAGCATCATGTGCATCACCTTTAAAGTGCACTTAGGATCTTTGGGCCCAAGGCAATTGCACAAAGGAAAGCTGCAGTTTTGCTGATGGTTCTTGTGAACGTGGCTCCTTATGATGCAGTGGAGCAGATACACTGGGTAGAACTCTCCAAAAGTGAGCTAAAGCAAAAAGGGAAAGGGTAACATTGACCCAATGAGCCCCTGAGATAAAAGGAGCAGGTTGTGGGTTCAAGGCATGAACCTTCCATGAGCACCATCCGGCTGGTGCCTTGCAGGGAAATAGCTCAGCAAAGGTTTCTCCAGGCACTTCTAACACAAACCTCTTCTTGTGGTAGCTTCTGTTTCATTTAAACAACCCCCAGTTTGTTTAGGAAACTCCAATGAGTTTATAAATCCTTTGACCAACTCTGTGCTCAAAGAAACTTCGTGCAAATGACAGAATGGACAGAGCAACACAGCGGAAGGGAAGAAGTCCAGCTGGGTGGGGAGTTTGGATCTGACTTCACCAGCTCCCCAGTAATCTTGCCATCAGAGGTGGCTGCGAGTTAATGAGAGAGGCAGGAAGTGCTTCTAATTAGAATGGAAAATAAACTCAGAGAGCGCTGCCTTGAGCGAGCGATGACAGAAAGGAATACGTGTCAAACGGGAGGTTATCTTCATGTGAGCTTAGTGTCTCTTTTCATGTCATTTTGTGAGTCAGGGTGTTGTCTGATCATAAAGCGAGGTCCTGACAGCACCCGCTTAGCCAGGCAGTGTGCAAGCAGATGCAGGTTATAGCTGTGCAGCAGTGGAAAGATACCCAGCAAGCAGCAGAATTACCCTGAACTAGCAGAATAAATTGTTTTGCTAAATTGCCTTCCCACACCTGCATTGCTGCACTCGTGCCTTGTGCTGTGGAGTCAGCCGACAAGTTCGCAGAGTTTTCTTCCCTTAGCTCTGTCGCTGCGCCTCAGCCAAAGGCCACATGTGTTTTTGCTGCTGTGGTTTTCTGCCTTCCAGCTGTGCTGGTCCTGCCTCCCCTCTTCCAGCTGTGGCATGGGTTGGGACTGAGTGGAGAAAAACTCAACCTCCCGAGGAACAGCTACGGCTGCCTGGGGAGTCCCAGAGAGGTTTTATTGCTATTATTTCTTTACCCCTGGTTCTTTTTCTGTGGCAGAAAGCAGAGAGGGGGAAGGAAGGGAGTGTTAGATTATCAGAGGGGCTTTGGACCACTCCCTACTGCAGAGAGACCTTTGTGTTTTCCCCAGCACTTTTAAGATTCAGCTGGACAGGGTCATCTTGTCCGGACTGTGCTTTTGCCAAGAAAGGCTGGGCAAGATGATCCCTGAGGTTCCTTCCAACCTGGGATTCTATGATTGTGCTGCAGTAAATGTTTAATAACAGTACTGTTTTGGCCATAAGATCGAGCCAATTAATGCTCTTAATGCATGAGTGGCACTTGCAGTAGTGAGATGCAAGTTAAGAACAGCATGCCTTAATATCATAGTATTGAACAATACCACCACAACCCACCGAGAAGGTCTGTCCCACAGTGGAAAGTCTGACCAACTCTCACAGTTGTGAATAAACCAAAGCTGTGACACATACCATGTTTCCAGGAAAGGGCATAAAACATGACACACGAGCTCAGAGGCAAGGCGTTGAGCTTTGAGGCATCACGAATTAAAGACAGGAAGGAGCTGAAGAAAGGAAAAATTCTTTCATTGACTACTTTTTACCTGCAAGTCCTTGCTCCTTCCTGGCTCATCCCATCTCTGTGCTGTGGCTTGAGGCAAGAGTTATCCTATAGCCTTGGCTATGGAAAACTTGCTTGGACACGGTCACCAGTTTTGCTTATACTTCATCTGAGCGATAAGCTCTTTTCCCGTCTGATGACGGCTCCAAACACGTCCATAAATGTTCTTGGGAATTCGAGCTGCAACACCTAGCAGGGTATAGACTGAGTAGCTTTTTGTGCTGTAAAAGCTGAAGACTTGGGTGGCTGTCTTCCGTCTATGTTTTTTTTTTCCCCTTTCCCTCTTGCATTACATGCACACAGGTGGAACTATGAGTTATTATTCTCACACAGAATTGTATCCTGACAGAGCTTTTAGGTTTTCATTTTTATCTCTGAACTGGACAGGTCTATCTTTTTTTTTTTTTTTTTTCCTTTCTGGGAAATAAAAGGTTTTTAAAGGAAATAATACAGCTATCTTTGAAAAAGTACCTAAAACAGAGGTGTCAGTAGGAGAAAGTGCCTTTAGGGAAACAATCAAAACCTCTTCCTCCTTCTTTCAACCCCCCTTCAGCTTCTTCAAGGGTTTTTGAAAGCCGGTGAGGGGAAATGCAGCTCCTTTTAATTACAGAGAGGATATGGGCTGAAGAGAAGGAAGGCGGTGGGAGTTTTGGCTGACCAGACCACACGTCAAGTGACCATGGGCTGGAGTGTACCAGATATGTGTCCCTGAAGGGACACATATAGGGAATAATTGTAGAAGTTATGAGACGGTTTCCGTGAAACTCTGTGGCTGCTTTCCCTTTTTCTTTCTTTACCTCTGGGCTCTCTTTCTGCTTCTACCGTTCCAGCAACAAACCTTCACAGGGCTTTGTTTTTTCAGCTCTTAAGAGAAAGAGGCAAGCCACATGGAGAGGACGTGGTGTAGTTAAGGAGTGGATAGTGTCTGGCCTCGTCTTCAAATAATAGAAAAAACTCTTCCAAAAATGCTCAGCTCTGAGTCCAAACCACTGGTAGCTTGTAATGGGCCAATCCTGGCTCCTTCCATCAGCCCTTCCTCTTCTGAAATATGCTCCTTCTTGGGACAGCTCTGCAGATAAGTGCAAAAGCTTGTTCCACCCAGAGGATCAGACACACCTGCCGTGGCCCAGTGCCAAGAGGGCTGTGGTTCTGAGGAGTCTTTGTTTGGTGTGCTGGTGGCACATCCGTACTAGATACTGAATTTGGATTATTGACTCTTCTTATTCTTTGGGCATTTCAAGTATGTGGAGCACATCAACAGGGAGGAAATTGGTCTGGCAACTTCAGCTGAAGGGTAATGATGATGGAAAGTTGTTCTGAGGAAGGCTGTAGTAATACCTGCTGTGTCTATGTGTGAGCTGTCCTGTTGTGTTCCATGCAGCGTTGGCTCAACCCAGACAATCTGACAGCTCTGTATCAGCAGGTCACTTTGTGTGGGTGATATTCCTCACCTCAGGGACTGGCTCCTGCAGGTTACGGGTGCTTGTGTTTGCCAAAGGCAATGATGGCACCCTAACACTTTGTGCTTTCTTGGGAGCAGCTCACAAAACCAGCACTGAATGGGGCTGTTTGGAGGAACACCTCAGCTTCTGAGCCAGGAAGGGGCTGTAAACTGGAGGTGGGCTTGCAGGAGAGCTGTGGAAGCAGAGCCTGCCAGTTAGGGGATTTTTGGAGGATGCAGGTAGAGTTTATTTGCATGTTCTGGTGAGTGGCTGTTGCAAAAGCTTTCTTGCCTTTCTTGTATGCTGTGTCGCATCTCATTTCCCAGAAGGACCTGGTACTAGCTTTGCTTTTGATATCAAGCCTTCCAAATTTTAATCATGATTTCTCAACAAAATAGACCTCCTTTTGAAAGTGAGGTCTGCTGGGGGAGAAATATGGGAGGCTATACAGGAAATGTCCCGTGTTTCCAGCCTTCCGTGCTCGCCTGGATCTGACAGAGCATGCTTTCAGAAGACTATTTAGAATCGCTTCTGAAGAAAGCAAATAGCTTCTTACAGACTTGGCCAGGTCTGGATAAATAGCTTGGAACAATAGGAAAAGGCATGTTGAAAGTTGGCCTGAGCGGTGCCTGGCCTGTGGCCACAACAGTAATGCAAATGCCAAGGAGTTAAGAACCATCCGTCAGAGACCCTGTTAATTTGGTAACTGGATCACGTTTTATGGGAACAGATCTTATCTTCCTCTGTGGGTTACAGTACAAAGTGCTTCTGGGTAACAAACTTTCCTTAGAGCTACCGTCTTCCAGAGTGGTTTCCCTGTTAACACTTCCATTCCTGTAGCTGGACTTTTATTTTTTTTCCTAAAGGTATGTACAAATACACGCTGGGTACAGGTAAAGACATGCAGTCAAGGAGGAGTTGATGTCCTATAGAATATAGGAGGGTTTTTTTGTGTATTTACTCCACAAAGAGGAGTGAATCGATACATTGGTTGAGCTGCTGCCTGCAGACAATACAGATGCAGGACGGGAAGAAAGCTGGAGCAGAATGGAAGGAGGCTTGAAAGATGCTCTTTTCTAAAATGGTTGTTCTTGTGTCTCATCATAATAGCACCTACCACCCTGTAATCCAGGCCTACCTCTACAAATATTCTGTGATTCTGTGTCTATGGTCTAGTGGCTAGAGAGATGTTAGGATGAAGGTTGGACTTGATGAACCTGGTGGTCCTTTCCAACCATAATGATTCTATGATTCCAAGGTTGGCCAGGCAACTAAGGGAAGCACCATCTTCATGGTACNCTATGATTCCAAGGTTGGCCAGGCCATCTTCATGGTATAGCTAGGAAACAAATGGTGGGCCCAGAGTCACCTTGAGAGCCTCTGAGATGGTACTGAACGTCAGATCATCAAATTTTACCAAAGTGCTTTTATTGCAAGACCGCTCTTAAGGAAGCATGTTCTCCTCTGATGACATCTTACTCTTATCCTGGAGTGGCTTGAATTTCTTTGGAAGCAGATTGTTCAGTTGGAGACAAAATACTAATGGGTGGATGCCTTCAGCTTCCTTGTGCCCAGGTTTGCTGCTGTTCCCAAGTTTGGCAAGGCAGAGCAGTGTGTTGAAAGCCTCCTTTTGATGGCAGGCAGTTGTCAAATGGTCTGGGCTTCACAACCCTTCCCAGGGCAGAAAGCTGGGTCTGTTTGGAGCAGCAGGCACCTTCAGGAGGGCAAAAAGCATAAATGCCCTATAGGGAAATGGTGCTAACGTTTGAGTTCACTGAGTGGTTGGATATCCTTGGTCCCTATGTACCTTCTGGAGCTCCAGACACCTTAAGCAGGGCTTAGGCTCAGCTGGGTTGCTTCTTCCTAGGAACTGGGTATGAAGAATTCGAAACCCATACCTCATCTCTAGAATTCCCTTGGCTGTGTCTCTGAAATGGCATGCAAAGGTCAGTCCGTTCTGTTGTGTCGTATTGGTGGATACTGAGTTTTCTCCGAGAGCCCAAGCTCTCCTTCAGTTGAAAGCAAACATTCAGCAAAGTTTCTAAATCCTGTGGGAGAATCTTCTTGGTTTTTTCCATGGAGAATCTCTGGGGTTTTTTGGGTTGCTTTTTTGCAGCTGTCAGAGGGATCACACATGCTATGGAGTTCTAAGCTTTCTCTGTCTGACACAGGCAGGAGAAACACATACCAAAAAAGACTTCTGAGGATGCAACAAGCAAAGGTATTTCTGACATTTAAAGTGGTTCTTTTGCCTTTGGTCACAGAAAAAGGGTCTGTCTGGGTTTCTTGCAAGCCCTCTCCTTAATGACGGTGTTCTCTGGCGAAGAGGAGCAGGCTGCAGCTATGCTTGTGGCCACTGCAGCGTGGACACAGATTCCCAAGTTGGAGTATTTGGATCAAGAAACCCTCCTGGGTCTCTAGCTAAGGAGTTGTGCTGATGGTGTGAAGAAGCTTAGCTGGGAATGGACACAACTCTCTCTTTGTCTGACCACTGACTCTGAAGCTGCCAAAGAAGCCAGCATCTGCTATTAAACAGTGTTGCAACCCTGTATGAGAGCTTCTGCTAGTCAGAAGTCGCCATGCCCTCCACCACAGGGCATCTGAGAACGTGGGGCATCTCCTCTGTGCTTTATTTCACCAGCCAGCATGTGGGGGACACAGTTTAATGGATACTGCTCCTGTGCAGTCCAGTTCTGCTGCCCAGCTTGGAACTGCAGAGGTGACGCAAGCTTTAAGAGGAGAAAATGGGAAGGAAATGGGGCTCGATCAATGCCCTCCGTGTTTAGTGTGACCTTGAGGGCTCATGGGATAAATGCCCCTGATTATCTCTCTGCTTTTCATCCCCAAAGTGCTCAAAGGCCTTGGGGGTGGGGGGTGGGTCTGTGAACTGAGCCTTTGTAGGTCTGTAATGGGGTTGGGATGGGGGGAAGGAGCTGGGGAAAGAAGAGAGCTTTTGAGCCTCAGGCTGAGTGGCAAAAACACAGTTTCATCTGCTGCCTTCTGTGCTGCACAAAGGGGCTTGGTGTCCAGCTGCTGGCGAGAATGGCAGAAGAGCTTCATATGCCAGCTCCTCTTGGAGAAGGGGAATTGTCGTCGGAGTGCTGGCTGGGATCTGCATTTCACAGCCGGTTTTCCTTTCCATCTAGTGAGTTCTGCTCATAGCCTAGATGCAAATGTTGCCAAACTTTGAAGTCTCTGCCATTAGGACAGCTGGAGTTGGTGTGGCAGGCTGGGTCAGGCTATTCTTACCAGATGTACCAGGAGGAGTTAACTGAGTCTCTCTAAATATCCTGGAGTGCCACTCATCAGCTTCCTGCATTACAGACTATTGGCTTCTGTCTCCAAGACCTTGTCAAGGTGTAGCGTGACTGTTCAGGATCCAGAGGTAGGGTCCAGACTCTGAGATAGACAGTGCCTACAGCCCAGGAGAACTAAACAGGACATGCTTTGCGGGAGCTGGGGCTAGATATCCAATACCATCCAGATATCTGGTCTTTGACTGCATTGCTACAGGAGCTGTACCCTGGTGCAGAAGGATCACAGAAAAGGGGGCAGTACCACTATGGAGAGCCCCAGAGTCCCTGCTATGGTCCAGCTTCTCCTTCCATTGAACCGCGTGCATAGTTCTGCTGTTGAACAGGTTCTTCCATGGAACCTGTATCTTTTCTAATTCCCCCTCTATAAAAAGACTTTTCTGTCTGACCTGGTACGTTGCTTATACCACCTTGAGTCTCCTGCATCTCACTGTCACGGTTGCTTTGGCAACAAATTGAGAGAGGCTGGGAGCAGCTCAGCACGGTAAAAACCGAGAAATTTGCCCAGATGTACGAATCTCTCTCTGATCCAGCTCGTCCATCAAGCAACTGGCTTCCAGCCACGTCTCCCCAGCTCGGGGGGCTGCTGCTAAGTGTGTTTAAAGTGCAATTAACCTGCCTCTCAGAGGTTAGTGTGGCCTTCTGAGGAAGGAGACGGGGCTTTGCTGGGTTGAGGGGGCTCTTGGAACAGGCTGATAAAGGCATCCAGCCATATTCCCTTGAGCCTGGAGGGTTTCACTGGAGAGAGGAAAGCATTAACCCTTTCAGTACCGTTTATAGGGATTACAAATATCAGGAAATATATTGGCTTGGTGATGGTTTTTTTCCTGTTTTTTTTTTTTTTTAAACTAATCAGATGATAGCGAGAAAGTGCACAGAAAAGTGTTCCCTGTAAACCCGGGTGAGGTCAGAGCCTCATCCAGCTGAGAGGGTAAGTAGTGTAGGAGGTGGAAGGGTTGGCAGAGGAGGAATTGCTCACCTGCTCACCACCTCCATGTGATGATGTCTGGGAAGCAGAGCGGGCTGGGAGCTTGCGAGGTAGAGTCAGCTCTTGGCTGAGGAACCTTGGCCAAGGAGCATCCATCCCTTCCCATGCCGTAGAAGTGTGGCTGGTATGAGCGACATTGAGTGAACCATAAGAGCACGTGGTGCACCTTAAAGAGGTCAGAGGTGTTCAGGAGGCAGCTGGACTCTGCAGGTCAGTGCTGGGCTTCCATTCTCTCATGCTTACAGCCTTGTTTGCCTTCCCTCCTCAGAAGAAACGATGAGGTGACGCACATTAAGATCCAGAACACAGGGGATTACTATGACCTGTATGGAGGTGAGAAGTTTGCCACCCTCGCAGAGCTAGTGCAGTACTACACCGAGCAGCAAGGGCTGCTGCGGGAGAAGAACAGCAATGTCATCGAGCTGAAGTACCCCCTCAACTGCCAGGACCCCACATCGGAGAGGTAAGCCATGCTCTGCAACAGCCTCTCCCGGTGATGGGGACACTGTCTTCTCAGATGGCTCAGACTGAGGAGCTGCACCTGGCCTAAGTTTAGAAAGGAGCCCGAAACAGAGGGTGTTTGGGTGTGATCTGCTTTCTCTAGCTTTTAGGCAGCTGGGAACATGGCCTGGTTTGGGTTGGAAGGCACCTTTAAAGCCCATCTAGTCCAACATCCCTGCAGCGAGCAGGGTCATCTTCAACTGGAGCAGGCTGCTCAGAGCCCTGTTCAACATGAGCAGTTTGAGTCCATCTGCAAAGAGTCCTGCAGGTGTATCCTAGCAGGCACACAGCTCTGGCTTTCAAAGAAATAAAACACCTGCAAGTGACTTGTCTGCCTGAGCACACTGGGCAGACATGCCCTGTGCAGAGTCCTCCCCCTCCCACCTCGGTCTGCAACCACTGCTCATCCTTGCAGGGATGGGGATGGCTGACACGCCGTGAGAAGCAGCTTGCCTTGGGCTACTTCGTGATGTTTCCACCAACCGATTAGTGACCTTCTTTCCTCCCCTTCATCTGTGACACTCCAGTGACCCCTTTTTTTTCCTTTTCCTCCCCCTCGGTTTCCCCGGTGCAGCCGGCTGACCTGGTGGGTTGGGTCAGGGAAGGCATGGTCAGGCGCTGGCGATGCCAAAGCAGGCCCCTAATTGCTCTAACTTTAGCAACCGGGGCGAGGTGAAGCCGTGACCAGTCTCGGTTCCTGAAAAGGAGCGGAGGTGCTCCCCTCCGAGCCGTCATGTGAGCCGGCGGGGCCGAGGAGCTGGGAAGTCCCTCCAGCTCATGTGCTCCCTTGTTGCCAGGGAGGTTTCTCTGCTTGTTCCACGTCGCAGCGTCAAAAGCAGCTGGGCTGCTGCTCACATTAGCAGGAGCTCTGGAAAAACGGAAACCCCCTTCAGTTGGGTTTCCCCCTCTTCTCCCGCCAAGGAAAGTCTGGAAGCTCCATAAAGATTTCTGCTCCAGACCACACATCTGGTGGCATCAAGGAGAAGGGAGGGAAAAGGGTCCAAGTCCTCTAAATATATGAAATGATGGTGTCAGAATATAGTGGGATGTGTCAGGGTCTCAGTGTTTCTAAGAGCTGGGCCTGAACAGGAGCCAAGGTACTCCACCAGAGGCAGGCATTCTGCCCGCTGCATGAGCCGTACTGCTGCAGCCCCTGATCCCAAAGCCTTCTCAGGCCTTCAAGAAGGACTATTGCTCTTTAGAGGTCTTCCTGGTCAGGTTCAAAACGGCTCAAAGCAGCTGCCTTTGCAGCACGCTGAATTGGGACTTGAAAGGCCCAGCATCACTGACTGCTATTCTATAAACTTCATCCTCTGGGACAGAGTTGCTGAGACGTGACATGATGCCATTGCATCGCCCCTGGAAGGTTATTTTGAGCCTCTCTGAATTCCTGGCAGCTTGGCTGGCAGGCCAGGAGCCAGCATCTTCAAAGTGGGACCTGTGGCATCTGCCCAGGGTGTTGAGGGAGTGTGGGGATCAAAGGCTTCGAGGCAAAAAGAAACTCTGCCTTGCTCCAAACTGTTGTTTGTAGCTGTGGAAGGCTGTGGCAGAGGGCTCGCCTGTGAGGCGTGCATGGCCAGGCGGGCACTGAGCTGGCACACAATGCTGCCCTTGGGGCTGCCTGGGCAGGTTCTTGCCTGCTTAACCCCAAAACGTTGTGGTGAGGCTGCTACAGGCTTTGGACACAGCCGGTTCAAAGATAACCCATGTTTCAGCGGGACTGCAGTGTCAGTATGTCAGCAGAGCAAGACTAAAGGATTATGAGAGATTAGATGGAGAATGAGGGGCACGTGCGCGTAAGATGGACACAGATGGAGAGGTGGAGCAACACAGAGGGACTTGGGAAGAGGCGAGCACAAAGCTCTGCACATTGTAATCGCCACTGGGCAGAGATGTGGCTGCAGGCAGGGCTGGAGGGGGAGAAGCCTCGTGAGGCACCCGGTTTTGCCACTCCAGGCTTCTGTTCTCCCTCAGCTGAGGTTGGTGACCTGGGAGAGAGGAGCAGCAGGAACCACAACGAGGAGGACCCTTTGTAAAATCCTGCTCAAACTGAGTCGAAGCATCTTGTTCCTGGGCAGTGTTGTCCATGCTTGTGTCTGATTACAGCCTGCTGACTCCAAGCATTCTTTATCTTCCATATCAAAAAATAAAGGAAAAAAGCAACAACCTCAAGTGAGAACTGCCAGAAGGGTGTTTCTCATAGCTTCGTCAGAGCCCCATCCCGAGATGACGGTGCTTGTCACACATCACGTGGCAGTTTAATATTCTGATGCCATTTCACATTTGGCTGGAGGATTGAGCAAAGCCCTGACACTTCCAGCCTCAGGCTGAGGTATTGATATGACATTGCAAAGTGTTGGAGGAAAGTCACTGGGGACTGCTTCTAAAATAACTCCAGCTGGTGCCGTGCCAGTGGGTTGAGCAGTCAGACGGGGAGCCTAGAAATGGGTTTCCCATGGCCACCATCCCCAGCAGTGAGTGGGGCTCTTGTCTAAAGGCAACGCTGTGTAGGTTTCTGAGCTGACCTCGCTCCCCATTGCTGCTCCATAGGTGGTACCATGGGCACCTCACTGGCAAGGAGGCAGAGAAGCTTCTGACAGAGAAAGGGAAACCCGGCAGCTTTCTGGTGCGAGAGAGCCAGAGCAAACCAGGAGACTTTGTATTGTCGGTGCTGACAAATGAGGATAAGATGGAGACTGGGGACCGGAAACCACACGTGACCCACGTGATGATCCACTACCAGGTGGGAAATGGGCTGTCCACGTCTCCCCCATGGTGACCCAGCCAGGAGCTCTGCACTCGAGTCTCGCTGTGGTTTTGTTGTTCTCTCGTGCAGCCAGACGGGAAGTATGACGTGGGGGGAGGAGAGAGGTTTGACACGCTCACAGACCTGGTGGAGCACTACAAGAAAAACCCCATGGTGGAGAAATCTGGAGCTGTGGTTCATCTGAAGCAGGTAATAGCTGCTCTGGCACATATTTGTTGGTTCTGGGCTTGCTCAAACTCCTGGGGGAGTGCACAGATCTGCCCCTGCTCTTTGGGACCTCCCTGCCCCCAGAACTGGCTGCTTGTCATGCTTGTCCAGGCTCTCACTTGCCAGAGAGGTCCCTGGCCTCAGGAACGGATCCCACTCCTGCCAATGTCCCCAGGGATTCGGGAACTGCTTTTATCAAGGGGAAAGTTTTATCTGTCTTTCTGTTCTTGAAAGTGGTTTCTGTTGTCTTCATCTGTCTTTCAGCCATTCAACGCCACGCGCATCAATGCAGCTAACATTGAGAACAGGGTGAAGGAGCTGAATAAAATGGCAGATCACAGTGAGAAGGCCAAGCAAGGGTTCTGGGAAGAGTTTGAGGTATGGGATGCTCCTGCGCTCTGTCCCACCTGTGCCTGGCGGTGAAGAATATCATATCTGTATGGGAGTGTTCTGGTTTTCCAGCACTGGGGACCTCTTCTCAATGCTCTTTCTCCTTTCGCTATTTTCCATGTTCAACCGAGTTACATCCTGGTCCTCTTTTTCATTGCTTTTCCTCATGTCCAAGGCAGATTCTCTTTCCTACAACTGCGTGCCTTCTGTTCCCTGCAGGGATTTGTGCCCTCTCCCACCATTAACTCTCTCATCAAGCTGCTTCTTGGCTCTCATCAAGCTCCTTCCTTTCAGCACTCCCTCTGCTCTCCTCAGCATTAGGAAGCCAAGCAGCTCCTCAAAAGAGCCCTTCCTTTGCTTCTGACTCCCCTTGTCTGCCCAAAACAGTTTGTTCTTTTGTACTCTGCTCCACAGATGCTGCAGCAGCAAGAGTGCAAGCTCCTCTACCCCAGGAAGGAGGGACAGCGACCAGAGAACAAGGCTAAGAACCGCTACAAGAACATCCTTCCCTGTAAGGAGACTCTGAATACTGGTTTGGGTTTTTTCACCACAATTTCTGCAGCCTTCTCTGGGGCTAGTTAACTCTGCAGAGCTTTCTGATCCTAGCTGAGTTGGAAGGAGGTGTACACTGTCCTAGTGGAGTGGTCCAGTTAGTTCATGGTGTTCTCCGTCCCCTTTCTAACCTGGTCCTTCCCTTTTCTGTGGGAAACTGGTAAATTGCTCTCTCCTCTCTGTGCTGTGAGTCCAAATATGCTTCAGAGCTCAAGTGTAGGTCAGAACTCACATGGAGCCAGAGCTAAAGCCTCTAAAGGAAATATTGGAAAACTTGAGCTCAGGTTAGTCTGCAACACTGAGCATTGCCAATGTCCATCCAAGTTACTAGGATGGCAACGTAGCTGTGAGACCGGTAGTGTGGAGTCCTGCGAAGTGTCATTAGGAGAGCGTTTTATGCCCACTGTTGTAGTAGTTACCCATGGACTTCACAGTAGGAGCATTGTGGGAGCTGCTGTGACTGCCCTGTGAAAGCCCATCTGTGTGTGTGACTCACTCCTGTGTTTATTCTGGACTCTTCCCCTGCAGTTGACACCACACGGGTGGCACTCCGAGACGTAGATGAGAGCGTGCCTGGGTCAGACTACATCAATGCCAACTATATCAAGGTACTTGGGAAAGGGAGGACACTGTGTGGGGGCTGTCTTCAGCCCAGTGCTCTGTTTCTGGTGGGTAAAGACAGTGATGGTGTAAATCTTGAAGGAATAGCCTGTCATGACCAGTATCTTTCACTGGGTCAAGGCCAAACACTGGATTTTTCTACTGCTTCCCAAGGGACCTCATCATTCTACCATGTCCTGTTTGCCACCATCAGAGAGTTTATCTCAATCCCCTCCTTCCCTTACCTGTTCAGGAGGTCCTAGGGGACTGACACAGGCTCTCTGATGTTGATACCTGCAGGGATTTAAAAGCCATGTAGATGTGGTGCTGAGGGACACAGTTTAGTGGTGACCTGGCAGTGCTGGGTTAACGGTTGGATTTAATGATACTAAAGGTCTCTTTCAGCCAAAATGATTTTATGAACATTATCTTTGAGGTCAAGTTATAATAGTCCTCTGTAAGCTAAGAGCTGTTTGAAGCTGTATTTCCAGCAATGCTGCTCCGGCACTTAAGCACCAACCTTTGGGAAACCTTTAAGGTGGCTTGGTTCCAGTCACGTCCGCCTGCAGCTTCTGCAGCTGCCGAGAGTCTGTTGGGCAGTAACGTGCGTTACAGCCTCACGAAGGTCCCTGGAGGCAGGCAGACCATTTTGCTGATGGCTGTTGAAGCCAGCGATGAGTGTGTTTGGTGTCTGCAGGTCTGAGGAGTAGAGGAAAATTAGCTAGCTCAGAAATCCTGCATGGCAAGGTGCATTGACTTTGCTGCTAAAGCAATTCTCAATACCTCACTCCAGCATCATTGGCTTGCTGGTTTTTTTTCCCCTTTTCTTTGCTCCTCAGAGCATCCCTGAAGATGGAAGGAACTCAGAGCACTGCAAGATCTATATAGCCACCCAGGGCTGCCTGCAGACAACAGTGAATGACTTCTGGGCTATGGTGTATCAAGAGAACAGTCATGTCATTGTCATGACAACCAAGGAGGTGGAGCGGGGCAGGGTGAGCACTTGTAGGGTGCTGTCCTCAAGCCTGAGATTTGCTAGTACTAATAGTGGTCAGTTAAGTTGTCTCTGGCTACCTTTCATTTCATTTCTCCTCTGTCTTGTAATGTTGCTTTTGCTCTTCTTCATGGAAGAAACACACCACTTTTCTCTGCACGGCCAACCTCCCCAGCCCCATAAATATTAATGAGGTGCCCCTCATCTGACTTGCTTCAAGGCTCTGAGGAATTGCTGGTGGCAGAGAGAGGGAAAGCATCATGCTTGTTACAGTGAGCTGGAAAGTGAGGTGGGGAGGGGCGTTGCAACTAAGAGTGAGTTGGTAGGGGCCAAGGAATACAGTGAAATTCCATGCAGAGCTGTTCTCCAGAGCAGCCTTCCCTCATAAAGAGAGGAGCTAACTGTGATGGGCATCAGAAGTTTTGCTTAGGAATGAGGAGGATGAGGAGGTTGTGCTTGCAGAGATAAAGACAGATCTACTAACAAGCCTTCTTTTGTGTTGGCAAAGTCACTATAGCAAAGAGGGGATGGGCTGGAGGACAGGAGGGGTGTAAGCAGACTGTGTAGCCCCTTGGGATGGAGATTTGGCTCAGGAGTTAGGCAATGACACAGCTCAGGTGCTGTGTGCCAAGACTATGCCTTTGGCAAAGCAATGCCTTAGCTGAGGAGGGAGATTCTCCCAAGGATCACGTCCTTCATTCAGGAATGGCCCTTTCCAGTACATGCCCGGTTCAAAGGAAACGCTCTGTGTGTGGGGGTCTGCTTTAAACATCTACACGGGGGCTACCCGCCCTCTGAAAGCAGCAGCATCCCCGAGCGAGGGGTTCAGGGGGTCATCCTCACTCCCCAGTCTTGACTAATGAGCCGCTGTCTGATGTTGCTGCAGAACAAATGCTTCCGTTACTGGCCAGACAAGGGTTGTACCAAGGAATACGGGTGCATCTGCGTGCGAAACGTGAGTGAGCGTGAGGCCCAGGGCTACTACCTTCGGGAGCTGGAGATCTTGAGGATTGACAGGGTGAGTCCTCTGCTGCTGTCTGCTCATTGTGTTGGGAATTGTCTGGTGCTGGGACCCCCAGGGAGGGAGCTATGGCTTTTCCATTTGGTTCTTCACTTAGTGGTCCCACTGCTGAAGTTTTGGGCTGCTTTGCCCCAGCTTTGATGAAAGGAAGAAGCCTTCTAGTAGGAGGGATTTTCTGACCGGGCGGTGGGTCTTTGCTCCCTGCAGAATGAGCGCCCAAGGCTGGTGAAGCACTATCAGTATTTTAGCTGGCCAGACCACGGGGTGCCCAATGAACCAGGAGGGGTTCTGAGCTTTCTGGACCAAGTGAACCGGGCACAGCGAAGCATTCCAGACACGGGGCCGATCATAGTGCACTGCAGGTACGAACCAGTGGGGCACTGCAGTGGGGATGGGGGATAAAAACGGGTCTCTTCTTTTTCTGCAGCTAAGTCATCACGTGAGCTGATGGTGGGCAGTTGGGATATAGATATACATACGGGATATACAGCCCTCCTCCAGAGCCCCACTAGTGATGTGCAGGGAAGAACAGGCCTGATCTGGAGTTGGTAGCTCTGATGCAGCCTGATAGATGCTGATCTACTCAGGGTTCGCGTTCGGCTAGGCTTATCTTAGAGCAGCCATGCCAAATCTGCCCAGGACGGACCAGGCACGCAGATGAGTGTGGGAGCTGAGCTGACTAACTCTGGGGAATGTTTCTTCCTTTTCTCTTTCCAGTGCTGGAATAGGACGCACAGGCACCATCATAGTGATAGATATTCTAGTGGATATTATTCACAGGCAAGGTATGTCTCCCTGTCTGTCTTGTGGCTTTCACTGTTTGCCTTGCTCTGACCTGTTCTGGGATAACCCTGCTCTTGGGCAAGCAGGGGGTACGTGATATCCAAGCACTGGGTTTGACTTGTAAGGGAGATGCTTTCAGCAGCACAGGAGAGTCTTCTCATTAGCATCAATGCAGCCAGGATTTCAAGGTCTCCTGGAAAAACACGTCTTTCATTGAGGGGTGGAGGGAAACAGGTTCAATAAGGGTGTAACTCCAGTAGCTCTTTTAGAATTAAGTCCTCCAAACTCACAGAATCACAGAATCGTTATGGTTGGAAAGGACCTCCAGGGTCATCAAGTCCAGCCTTCTCCTAGCATCACTCTAACCACTACGCCACTACACCATATCCTCAAGCACTGCATCTATTCGTTCTTTAAACACCTCCAGGGATGGTGACTCCACCACCTCCCTGGGCAGTCCATTCCAGTGCCTAACTACCCTCTCAGTGAAGAATTTCTTCCTAATATCCAATCTAAACCTCCCCTGACGCAACTTGAGGCCATTTCCCCTCGTCCTATCATTACTAATTTGAGAGAAGAGACCAACACCAGCCTCGCTACAACCTCCTTTTAGGTAGTTGTAGAGGGCAATGAGGTCTCCTCTCAGTCTCCTCTTCTCTAGACTAAACAAGCCCAGTTCCCTCAACCGCTCTTCATAGGGCATGCTCTCCAGCCCTTTCACCAGCCTTGTTGCCCTTCTCTGTACCCGCTCTGTACCCGCTTCTGTTTAGAAGGGCTGTCACCCTTACCTGAAATTCTAGAGCTGTTATGGAACTCTCTGTGGTATCTCTGGGTCTGGTCCAGGAGCCTTGAGGCAGGTGGACCCTCTTCAGCAATGGCTCTATCTCATAAATGGTGCAAAGGTGCTAAGTCTTGGTCTGTAGGAAGTTGCCACAGAACAGACCTAATTCCCCTCCCCTTGCTCTAAGCAAGTCAGCTCTGCCTCAGCCATTCTCAGTCCAAGGTGATTTAAAAAAAAAAAGATGAAAATCACTCTCCTAGGCACAGCAATGCACCAAATCCTTTCACAATGTTGTGGGGCTTTGCTGACACTGCGTGCAGTGAGATGTTGAACGCTTTCAAAGCTGTCTTAAGAAAATAATTTTTCAACGTATGTCCCAATCCTAAACCGCAGCTTCTCACCCCTGAGCAGGTCTGGACTGCGATATCGACATCCCCAAAACGATCCAGATGGTACGCAGGCAGCGCTCGGGCATGGTGCAGACAGAGGCACAGTACAAGTTTGTGTACATGGCTGTCCAGCAGTACATTGAGGCTGAGCAGAAGAGGCTGGAAGAAGAACAGGTGAGTCCTGTGGGAGAAGCGAGGGCAGAGCTTGGCCCACCCCAAACCCCGCTTCCATCTTCTCCATGGAGCTCAAATAGCCCTGAGCACGTGGAAATAAACCCACATCCACTGCTCCCCTGCTGGTGTGTGGGACCTTTGTAGTGGGTCTGGCTGAGCTGGTTTTCCACACAGCAGCAGTGGTTTGTGCTGGGAGCTAGAAGGGTGCTGATAACACACCCGTGGTGTGACTGCTGCCGAGCAAGGATCACACAGCTCTTCCCA